>OZ026522.1:86020146-86620146 GCA_964019695.1 Loripinus fragilis | reverse complement strand
CCAACTCATCCAACTTACAGTCCAACTTAGCAAACTCATCGAACTTACAGTCCAACTTATCCAACTCATCCAACTTACCTTCCAACTTATCCAACTCATGGAATTCATCCTCAACTTATCCAACTCATCAAACTTACAGTACAACTTACCCAACTCATCAAACCTATCCTTAACTTAGCCAACTCATCGAACTTACAGTACAACCTAGCCAACTCATCCAACTTTCAGTCCAACTTATTCAACTCATCGAACTTACAGTATAACTTACCAAACTCATCGAAGTCATTCTCAACTTAGCCAACTCATCGAACTTATGGTACAACTTAGCCAACTTATCCAACTTACAGTACAATTTATCCAACTCATCGAACTCATCCTCAACATATAAATTCATCAAACTTACAGTTCAACTTAGCCAACTCACCGAACTGACAGTACTACTTATCCAACTCATCGAACTTATAGTACAACTTACCCAACTCATCGAACTCATCCTCAACTTAGCCAACTCATCGAACTTACAGTACAACTTATCTAACTCATCCAACTGACAGTACAACTTATCCAACTCATCCTCAACTTATCCAAGACATCCAACTTACCGTCCAACTTATCCAACTCATCAAACTCATCTTCAAATTAGCCAACTCATCCAACTTACAGCCCAACTTAGCAAACTAATCGAACTTATAGTACAACTTATCCAACTCATCGAACTCATCCTCAGCTTAGCCAACTCATCGAACTTACAGTCCAACTTAGCCAACTCATCCAACTTACAGGACAACTTATCCAACTCATCGAACTCATCCTCAACTTATCCAACTCATCAAACTTACAGTACAACTTAGCCAACTCATCGAACTTACAGTACAACTTATCCAACTCATCCAACTTACAGTACAACTTATCCGACTCATCGAACTCATCCTTAACTTAGCTAACTCATCCAACTTACAGATCAACTTAGCCAACTCATCAAACTTACAGTACAACTTATCCAACTCATCGAACTTACAGTCCAACTTAGCCAACTCATCGAACTTACAGTCCAACTTAGCCAACTCATCCAACTAACCATCCAACTTATCCAGCTTACCGAACTCATCCTCGACTTATCCAACTCATCCAACTTACAGTCCAACTTATCCAACTCATCGAACTCATCCTTTACTTAGCCAACTCATCCAACTTACAGATCAACTTAGCCAACTCATCAAACTTATAGTACAACTTATCCAATTTATCGAATTCATCCTCAGCTTAGCCAACTCATCGAACTTACAGTCCAACTTATCCAACTTACAGGACAACTTATCCAACTCATCGAACTCATCCTCAACTTATCCAACTCATCGAACTTACATTTCTACTTAGCCAACTCAACGAACTTACAGTACAACTTATCCAACTCATCGAACTTACAGTACAACTTACCCAACCCATCGAACTCATCCTAAACTTAGCCAACTCATCGAACTTAAAGTACAACTTATCCAACTCATTCAATTTACAGTACAACTTATCCAACTCATCGAACTCATCCTCAACTTAGCCAACTCATCGAACTTACAGTACAACTTATCCAACTCATCCAACTTACAGTCCAACTTATCCAACTCATCGAACTCATCCTAAACTTATCCAACTCATCAAACTTACATTCCAACTTAGCCAACCCACCGAACTAACAGTACAACTTATCCAACTCATCGAACTTAAAGTACAACTTACCCAACTCACCGAACTCATCCTTAACTTAGCCAACTCATCGAACTTACAGTACAACTCATCTAACTCATCCAACTTACAGTACAACTTATCCAACTCATCCTCCACTTATCCAACTCATCCAACTTACCGTCCAACTTATCCAACTCATTAAACTCATCTTCAACTTAGCCAACTCATCAAACTTACAGCCCAACTTAGCAAACTCATCGAACTTATAGTACAACTTATCCAACTCATCAAACTCATCCTCAGCTTAGCCAACTCATCCAACTCACAGTACAACTTATCCAACTCATCCAACTTACAGTACAACTTACCCAACTCATCGAACTCATCCTCAACTAAGCCAGCTCATCGAACTTACAGTACAACTAAGCCAACTCATCCAACTTACAGTACAACTTAGCCAACTCATCCAACTTACAGTACAACTTATCCAACTCATCGAACTCACTTCAACTTATCCAACTCACCGAACTTACATTTCAACTTAGCCAACTCAACGAACTTACAGTACAACTTATCCAAATCATCGAACTTGCAGTACAACTTACCCAACCCATCGAACTCATCCTAAACTTAGCCAACTCATCGAACATAAAGTACAACTTATCCAACTCATTCAACTTACAGTACAACTTATCCAACTCATCGAATTCATCCTCAACTTAGCCAACTCATCGAACTTACAGTACAACTTATCCAACTCATCCAACTTACAGTCCAAATTATCCAACTCATCGAACTCATCCTTAACTTATCCAACTCATCAAAATACATTCCAACTTAGCCAACTCACTGAACTTACAGTACAACTTATCCAACTTATCGAACTTATAGTACAACTTACCTAACTCATCGAACTCATCCTCAACTTAGCCAACTCATCAAACTTACAGTACAACTTATCTAACTCATCCAACTTACCGTCCAACTTATCCAACTCATCAAACTTATCTTCAACTAAGCAAACTCATCCAACTTACAGCCCAACTCAGCCAACTCATTGAACTTATAGTACAACTTATCCAACTCATCGAACTCATCCTCAGCTTAGTCAACTCATCGAACTTACAGTCCAACTTAGCCAACTCATCGAACTTACAGTCCAACTTAGCCAACTTATCCAACTAACCGTTCAACTATACAGCTTACCGAACTCATCCTCGACTTATCCAACTCATCCAACTTACAGTCCAACTTATCCAACTCATCGAACTCATCCTCAACTTATCCAACTCATCGAACTCATCCTCAACTTAGCCAACTCATCCAACTTACAGTACAACTTATCCAACTCACCCAACTTACAGTCCAACTTATCCAACTCAATCGAACTCATCCTCAACTTATCTAACTCATCAAACTAACATTCCAACTTAGCCAACTCAGCGAACTTATAGTACAACTTATCCAACTCATCGAACTTACAGTACACCTTACCCAACTCATCGAACTCATCCTCAACTTAGCCAACTCATCGAACTTACAGTACAACTTATCCAACTCATCAAACTTACATTCCAACTTAGCCAACCCACCGAACTAACAGTACAACTTATCCAACTCATCGAACTTATAGTACAACTTACCCAACTCACCGAACTCATCCTCAACTTAGCCAACTCATCGAACTTACAGTACAACTTATCCAACTCATTTAACTTACAGTACAACTTATCCAACTCATCCTCAACTTATCCAACTCATCCAACTTACCGTCCAACTTATCCAACTCATCAAACTCATCTTCAACTTAGCCAACTCATCGAACTTACAGCCCAACTGAGCCAACTCATCGAACTTATAGTACAACTTATCCAACTCATCCTCAGCTTAGCCAACTCATCGAACTTACAGTCCAACTTAGCCAACTCATCGAACTTACAGTCCAACTTAGCCAACTCATCCAACTAACCGTCCAACTTATCCAACTCATCGAACTCATCCTCAACTTAGCCAACTCATCCAACTTACAGACCAGCTTAGCCAACTCATCAAACTTACAGTACAACTCATCAAACTCATCGAACTTATTCTCAACTTATCCGACTCATCAAACATACAGTTCAACTTACCCAACTCATCGAACTTATCCTCAACTTAGCCAACTCATCGAACTTACAGTACAACCTAGCTAACTCATACAACTAAAAGTCTAACTTATCCAACTCATCGAACATACAGTACAACTTACCCAACTCATCGAACTCATCCTCAACTTAGCCAACTCATCGAACTTACGGTACAACTTAGCCGACTTATCCAACTTACAGTACAATTTATCCAACTCATCCACAACTTAGCCAACGAACTTATAGTACAACTTACCCAACTCATCGAACTCCTCAGCTTAGCCAACTCATCGAACTTACAGTCCAACTCATCCAACTTACAGGACAACTTATCCAACTCATCGAACTCATCCTCAACTTATCCAACTCATCAAACTTACAGTACAACTTAGCCAACTCATCGAACTTACAGTACAACTTATCCCACTCATCCAACTTACAGTACAACTTACCCAACTCATCGAACTCATCCTCAACTAAGCCAACTCATCGAACTTACAGTACAACTTATCCAACTCATCGAACTTACAGTCCAACTTATCCAACTCATCGAACTCATCCTCAACTTATCCAACTCACCGAACTTACATTTCAACTTAGCCAACTCAACGAACTTACAGTACAACTTATCGAACTCATCCAACTTACAGTACAACTTATCCGACTCATCGAACTCATCCTCAACTTAGCCAACTCATCCAACTTACAGATCAACTTAGCCAACTCATCAAACATACAGTACAACTTATCCAACTCATCGAACTTACAGTCCACCTTAGCCAACTCATCGAACTTACAGTCCAACTTAGCCAACTCATCCAACTAACCGTCCAACTATACAGCTTACCGAACTCATCCTCGACTTATCCAACTCATCCAACTTACAGTCCAACTTATCCAACTCATCGAACTCATCCTCAACTTAGCCAACTCATCCAACTTACAGATCAACTTAGCCAACTCATCAAACTTACAGTACATTTTATCCAACTCATCGAACTTATTCTCAACTTATCCAACTCATCCAACTTACAGTCCATCTTAGCAAACTCATCGAACTTACAGTCCAACTTATCCAACTCATCCAACTTACCTTCCAACTTATCCAACTCATCGAACTCATCCTCAACTTAACCAACTCATCCAACTTACAGTACAACTTATCCAACTCATCCAACTTACAGTCCAACTTATCCAACTCAATCGAACTAATCCTCAACTTATCCAACTCATCAAACTTACATTCCAAGTTAACCAACTCACCGAACTTACAGTACAACTTATCCAACTCATCCAACTTACAGTACAACTATCCCAACTCATCGAACTCATCCTCAACTTAGCCAACTCATCGAACTTACAGTACAACTTATCCAACTCATCCAACTAACAGTACAACTTATCCAACTCATCCTCAACTTATCCAACTCATCCAACTTACCGTCCAACTTATCCAACTCATCAAACTCATCTTCAACTTAGCCAACTCATCGAACTTACAGCCCAACTGAGCCAACTAATCGAACTTTTAGTACACGTTATCCAACTCATCGAACTCATCCTCAGCTTTGCCAACTCCTCGAACTAACAGTCCAACTTAGCCAACTCATCGAACTTACAGTCCAACTTAGCCAACTCATCCAACTAACCGTCCAATACTGAACTCATCCTCAGCTTAGCCAACTCATCGAACTTACAGTCCAACTTATCCAACTCATCGAACTCATCCTCAACTTAGCCAACTCATCCAACTTACAGATCAACTTAGCCAACTCATCCAACTTACAGTACAACTTAACCAACTCATCGAACTTATTCTCAACTTATCCAACTCATTCAACTTACAGTCGATCTTAGCAAACTCATCGAACTTACAGTCCAACTTATCCAACATATCCAACTTACCTTCCAACTTATCCAACTCATCGAACTCATCCTCAACTTAGCCAACTCATCCAACTTACAGTACAACTTATCCAACTCACCCAACTTACAGTCCAACTTATCCAACTCAATCGAACTCATCCTCAACTTATCTAACTCATCAAACTTACATTCCAACTTAGCCGACTCACCGAACTTATAGTACAACTTATCCAACTCATCGAACTTACAGTACACCTTACCCAACTCATCGAACTCATCCTCAACTTAGCCAACTCATCGAACTTACAGTACAACTTATCCAACTCATCCAACTTACAGTACAACTAATCCAACTCATCCTCAACTTATCCAACTCATCCAACTTACCGTCCAACTTATCCAACTCATCAAACTCATCTTCAACTTAGCCAACTCATCGAACTTAAAGTAAAACTTATCCAACTCATTCAACTTACAGTACAATTTATCCAACTCATCGAACTCATCCTCAACTTATCCAACTCATCCAACTTACAGTACAACTTATCCAACTCATCCAACTTACAGTACAACTTATCCAACTCATCCTCAACTTATCCAACTCATCCAAATTACCGTCCAACTTATCCAACTCATCAAACTCATCTTCAACTTAGCCAACCCATCCAACTTACAGCCCAACTTAGCCAACTCATCCAACTTATAGTACAACTTATCCAACTCATCAAACTCATCCTCAGCTTAGCCAACTCATCTAACTTACAGTCCAAATTAGCCAACTCATTGAACTTACAGTCCAACTTAGCCAACTCATCCAACTAACCGTCCATATTATCCAGCTTACCGAAATCATCCTCGACTTATCCAACTTATCCAACTTACAGTCCAACTTATCCAACTCATCGAACTCATCCTCAACTTAGCCAACTCATTCTATTTACAGATCAACTTAGCCAACTCATCAAACTTACAGTACAACTTATCCAACTCATCGAGCTTATTCTCAACTAATCCAACTCATCCAACTTACAGTCCAACTTAGCAAACTCATCGAACTTACAGTCCAACTTATCCAACTCATCCAACTTACCTTCCAACTTATGCAACTCATCCTCAACTTAGCCAACTCATTGAACTTACAGTACAACTTATCCAACTCATCGAACTTACAGTCCAACTTATCCAACTCAATCGAACTCATCCTCAACTTATCCAACTCATCAAACTTACATTCCAACTTAGCCAGCTCACCGAACTTACAGTACAACTTATCCAACTCATCCAACTTACAGTCCAACTTATCCAACTCATACTCAACTTATCCAACTCATCCAACTTACCGTCCAACTTATCCAACTCATCAAACTCATCTTCAACTTAGCCAAATCATCGAACTTACAGCCCAACTGAGCCAACTCATCCAACTTACAGACCAGCTTAGCCAACTCATCAAACTTACAGTACAACTCATCAAACTCATCGAACTTATTCTCAACTTATCCGACTCATCAAACATACAGTTCAACTTACCCAACTCATCGAACTTATCCTCAACTTAGCCAACTCATCGAACTTACAGTACAACCTAGCTAACTCATACAACTAAAAGTCTAACTTATCCAACTCATCGAACTTACAGTACAACTTACCCAACTCATCGAACTCATCCTCAACTTAGCCAACTCATCGAACTTACGGTACAACTTAGCCGACTTATCCAACTTACAGTACAATTTATCCAACTCATCCACAACTTAGCCAACGAACTTATAGTACAACTTACCCAACTCATCGAACTCCTCAGCTTAGCCAACTCATCGAACTTACAGTCCAACTCATCCAACTTACAGGACAACTTATCCAACTCATCGAACTCATCCTCAACTTATCCAACTCATCAAACTTACAGTACAACTTAGCCAACTCATCGAACTTACAGTACAACTTATCCCACTCATCCAACTTACAGTACAACTTACCCAACTCATCGAACTCATCCTCAACTAAGCCAACTCATCGAACTTACAGTACAACTTATCCAACTCATCGAACTTACAGTCCAACTTATCCAACTCATCGAACTCATCCTCAACTTATCCAACTCACCGAACTTACATTTCAACTTAGCCAACTCAACGAACTTACAGTACAACTTATCGAACTCATCCAACTTACAGTACAACTTATCCGACTCATCGAACTCATCCTCAACTTAGCCAACTCATCCAACTTACAGATCAACTTAGCCAACTCATCAAACTTACAGTACAACTTATCCAACTCATCGAACTTACAGTCCACCTTAGCCAACTCATCGAACTTACAGTCCAACTTAGCCAACTCATCCAACTAACCGTCCAACTATACAGCTTACCGAACTCATCCTCGACTTATCCAACTCATCCAACTTACAGTCCAACTTATCCAACTCATCGAACTCATCCTCAACTTAGCCAACTCATCCAACTTACAGATCAACTTAGCCAACTCATCAAACTTACAGTACATTTTATCCAACTCATCGAACTTATTCTCAACTTATCCAACTCATCCAACTTACAGTCCATCTTAGCAAACTCATCGAACTTACAGTCCAACTTATCCAACTCATCCAACTTACCTTCCAACTTATCCAACTCATCGAACTCATCCTCAACTTAACCAACTCATCCAACTTACAGTACAACTTATCCAACTCATCCAACTTACAGTCCAACTTATCCAACTCAATCGAACTAATCCTCAACTTATCCAACTCATCAAACTTACATTCCAAGTTAACCAACTCACCGAACTTACAGTACAACTTATCCAACTCATCCAACTTACAGTACAACTATCCCAACTCATCGAACTCATCCTCAACTTAGCCAACTCATCGAACTTACAGTACAACTTATCCAACTCATCCAACTTACAGTACAACTTATCCAACTCATCCTCAACTTATCCAACTCATCCAACTTACCGTCCAACTTATCCAACTCATCAAACTCATCTTCAACTTAGCCAACTCATCGAACTTACAGCCCAACTGAGCCAACTAATCGAACTTTTAGTACACGTTATCCAACTCATCGAACTCATCCTCAGCTTTGCCAACTCCTCGAACTAACAGTCCAACTTAGCCAACTCATCGAACTTACAGTCCAACTTAGCCAACTCATCCAACTAACCGTCCAATACTGAACTCATCCTCAGCTTAGCCAACTCATCGAACTTACAGTCCAACTTATCCAACTCATCGAACTCATCCTCAACTTAGCCAACTCATCCAACTTACAGATCAACTTAGCCAACTCATCCAACTTACAGTACAACTTATCCAACTCATCGAACTTATTCTCAACTTATCCAACTCATTCAACTTACAGTCGATCTTAGCAAACTCATCGAACTTACAGTCCAACTTATCCAACATATCCAACTTACCTTCCAACTTATCCAACTCATCGAACTCATCCTCAACTTAGCCAACTCATCCAACTTACAGTACAACTTATCCAACTCACCCAACTTACAGTCCAACTTATCCAACTCAATCGAACTCATCCTCAACTTATCTAACTCATCAAACTTACATTCCAACTTAGCCGACTCACCGAACTTATAGTACAACTTATCCAACTCATCGAACTTACAGTACACCTTACCCAACTCATCGAACTCATCCTCAACTTAGCCAACTCATCGAACTTACAGTACAACTTATCCAACTCATCCAACTTACAGTACAACTAATCCAACTCATCCTCAACTTATCCAACTCATCCAACTTACCGTCCAACTTATCCAACTCATCAAACTCATCTTCAACTTAGCCAACTCATCGAACTTAAAGTAAAACTTATCCAACTCATTCAACTTACAGTACAACTTATCCAACTCATCGAACTCATCCTCAACTTATCCAACTCATCCAACTTACAGTACAACTTATCCAACTCATCCAACTTACAGTACAACTTATCCAACTCATCCTCAACTTATCCAACTCATCCAAATTACCGTCCAACTTATCCAACTCATCAAACTCATCTTCAACTTAGCCAACCCATCCAACTTACAGCCCAACTTAGCCAACTCATCCAACTTATAGTACAACTTATCCAACTCATCAAACTCATCCTCAGCTTAGCCAACTCATCTAACTTACAGTCCAACTTAGCCAACTCATTGAACTTACAGTCCAACTTAGCCAACTCATCCAACTAACCGTCCAAATTATCTAGCTTACCGAAATCATCCTCGACTTATCCAACTCATCCAACTTACAGTCCAACTTATCCAACTCATCGAACTCATCCTCAACTTAGCCAACTCATCCTATTTACAGATCAACTTAGCCAACTCATCAAACTTACAGTACAACTTATCCAACTCATCGAGCTTATTCTCAACTAATCCAACTCATCCAACTTACAGTCCAACTTAGCAAACTCATCGAACTTACAGTCCAACTTATCCAACTCATCCAACTTACCTTCCAACTTATGCAACTCATCCTCAACTTAGCCAACTCATTGAACTTACAGTACAACTTATCCAACTCATCGAACTTACAGTCCAACTTATCCAACTCAATCGAACTCATCCTCAACTTATCCAACTCATCAAATTTACATTCCAACTTAGCCAGCTCACCGAACTTACAGTACAACTTATCCAACTCATCCAACTTACAGTCCAACTTATCCAACTCATACTCAACTTATCCAACTCATCCAACTTACCGTCCAACTTATCCAACTCATCAAACTCATCTTCAACTTAGCCAAATCATCGAACTTACAGCCCAACTGAGCCAACTCAACGAACTTATAGTACAACTTATCCAACTCATCGAACTCATCCTCAGCTTAGCCAACTCATCGAACTTACAGTCCAACTTAGCCGACTCATCGAACTTACAGTCCAACTTAGCAAACTCATCGAATTAACCGTCCAATTTATCCATCTTACGGAACTCATCCTCGACTTATCCAACTCATCCAACTTACAGTCCAACTTATCCAACTCATCGAACTCATCCTCAACTTAGCCAACTCATCCAACTTACAGACCAACTTAGCCAACTCATCAAACTTACAGTACAACTTATCCAACTCATAGAACTTATTTCCAACTTATTTAACTCATTCAACTTACAGTACAACTTATCCAACTCATCAAACTCATCCTCAACTTAGCCAACTCATCGAACTTACAGTACAACTTATCCAACTCATCCAACTTACAGTACAACTTATCCAACTCATCCTCAACTTATTCTACTCATCCAAATTAGCGTCCAACTTATCCAACTCATCAAACTCATCTTCAACTTAGCCAAATCATCGAACTTACAGCCCAACTGAGCCAACTCAACGAACTTATAGTACAACTTATCCAACTCATCGAACTCATCCTCAGCTTAGCCAACTCATCGAACTTACAGTCCAACTTAGCCAACTCATCGAACTTACAGTCCAACTTAGCCAACTCATCCAATTAACCGTCCAACTTATCCATCTTACCGAACTTATCCTCGACTTATCCAACTCATCCAACTTACAGTCCAACTTATCCAACTCATCGAACTCATCCTCAAATTAGCCAACTCATCCAACTTACAGACCAACTTAGCCAACTCATCAAACTTACAGTACAACTTATCCAACTCATAGAACTTATTTCCAACTTATCCAACTCATCCAACTTACAGTCCAACTTAGCAAACTCATCGAACTTACAGTCCAACTTATCCAACTCATCCAACTTACCTTCCAACTTATCCAACTCATGGAATTCATCCTCAACTTATCCAACTCATCAAACTTACAGTACAACTTACCCAACTCATCAAACCTATCCTTAACTTAGCCAACTCATCGAACTTACAGTACAACCTAGCCAACTCATCCAACTTTCAGTCCAACTTATTCAACTCATCGAACTTACAGTATAACTTACCAAACTCATCGAAGTCATTCTCAACTTAGCCAACTCATCGAACTTATGGTACAACTTAGCCAACTTATCCAACTTACAGTACAATTTATCCAACTCATCGAACTCATCCTCAACATATAAATTCATCAAACTTACAGTTCAACTTAGCCAACTCACCGAACTGACAGTACTACTTATCCAACTCATCGAACTTATAGTACAACTTACCCAACTCATCGAACTCATCCTCAACTTAGCCAACTCATCGAACTTACAGTACAACTTATCTAACTCATCCAACTGACAGTACAACTTATCCAACTCATCCTCAACTTATCCAAGACATCCAACTTACCGTCCAACTTATCCAACTCATCAAACTTATCTTCAAATTAGCCAACTCATCCAACTTACAGCCCAACTTAGCAAACTAATCGAACTTATAGTACAACTTATCCAACTCATCGAACTCATCCTCAGCTTAGCCAACTCATCGAACTTACAGTCCAACTTAGCCAACTCATCCAACTTACAGGACAACTTATCCAACTCATCGAACTCATCCTCAACTTATCCAACTCATCAAACTTACAGTACAACTTAGCCAACTCATCGAACTTACAGTACAACTTATCCAACTCATCCAACTTACAGTACAACTTACCCAACTCATCGAACTCATACTCAACTAAGCCAACTCATCGAACTTACAGTCCAACTTATCCAACTCATCGAACTTACAGTCCAACTTATCCAACTCATCGAACTCATCCTCAACTTATCCAACTCACCAAACTTACATTTCAACTTAGCAAACTCAACGAACTTACAGTACAACTTATCCAACTCATCCAACTTACAGTACAACTTATCCGACTCATCGAACTCATCCTCAACTTAGCTAACTCATCCAACTTACAGATCAACTTAGCCAACTCATCAAACTTACAGTACAACTTATCCAACTCATCGAACTTACAGTCCAACTTAGCCAACTCATCGAACTTACAGTCCAACTTAGCCAACTCATCCAACTAACCATCCAACTTATCCAGCTTACCGAACTCATCCTCGACTTATCCAACTCATCCAACTTACAGTCCAACTTATCCAACTCATCGAACTCATCCTTTACTTAGCCAACTCATCCAACTTACAGATCAACTTAGCCAACTCATCAAACTTATAGTACAACTTATCCAATTTATCGAATTCATCCTCAGCTTAGCCAACTCATCGAACTTACAGTCCAACTTATCCAACTTACAGGACAACTTATCCAACTCATCGAACTCATCCTCAACTTATCCAACTCATCGAACTTACATTTCTACTTAGCCAACTCAACGAACTTACAGTACAACTTATCCAACTCATCGAACTTACAGTACAACTTACCCAACCCATCGAACTCATCCTAAACTTAGCCAACTCATCGAACTTAAAGTACAACTTATCCAACTCATTCAATTTACAGTACAACTTATCCAACTCATCGAACTCATCCTCAACTTAGCCAACTCATCGAACTTACAGTACAACTTATCCAACTCATCCAACTTACAGTCCAACTTATCCAACTCATCGAACTCATCCTAAACTTATCCAACTCATCAAACTTACATTCCAACTTAGCCAACCCACCAAACTAACAGTACAACTTATCCAACTCATCGAACTTAAAGTACAACTTACCCAACTCACCGAACTCATCCTTAACTTAGCCAACTCATCGAACTTACAGTACAACTCATCTAACTCATCCAACTTACAGTACAACTTATCCAACTCATCCTCCACTTATCCAACTCATCCAACTTACCGTCCAACTTATCCAACTCATTAAACTCATCTTCAACTTAGCCAACTCATCAAACTTACAGCCCAACTTAGCAAACTCATCGAACTTATAGTACAACTTATCCAACTCATCAAACTCATCCTCAGCTTAGCCAACTCATCCAACTCACAGTACAACTTATCCAACTCATCCAACTTACAGTACAACTTACCCAACTCATCGAACTCATCCTCAACTAAGCCAGCTCATCGAACTTACAGTACAACTAAGCCAACTCATCCAACTTACAGTACAACTTAGCCAACTCATCCAACTTACAGTACAACTTATCCAACTCATCGAACTCACTTCAACTTATCCAACTCACCGAACTTACATTTCAACTTAGCCAACTCAACGAACTTACAGTACAACTTATCCAAATCATCGAACTTGCAGTACAACTTACCCAACCCATCGAACTCATCCTAAACTTAGCCAACTCATCGAACATAAAGTACAACTTATCCAACTCATTCAACTTACAGTACAACTTATCCAACTCATCGAACTCATCCTCAACTTAGCCAACTCATCGAACTTACAGTACAACTTATCCAACTCATCCAACTTACAGTCCAAATTATCCAACTCATCGAACTCATCCTTAACTTATCCAACTCATCAAAATACATTCCAACTTAGCCAACTCACCGAACTTACAGTACAACTTATCCAACTTATCGAACTTATAGTACAACTTACCTAACTCATCGAACTCATCCTCAACTTAGCCAACTCATCAAACTTACAGTACAACTTATCTAACTCATCCAACTTACCGTCAAACTTATCCAACTCTTCAAACTTATCTTCAACTAAGCAAACTCATCCAACT
Organism: Loripinus fragilis; assembly: GCA_964019695.1. Lineage (NCBI taxonomy): Eukaryota > Metazoa > Mollusca > Bivalvia > Lucinida > Lucinidae > Loripinus > Loripinus fragilis. The sequence goes on along the minus strand of OZ026522.1, from coordinate 86,605,862 downwards.
TACAGCCCAACTCAGCCAACTCATTGAACTTATAGTACAACTTATCCAACTCATCGAACTCATCCTCAGCTTAGTCAACTCATCGAACTTACAGTCCAACTTAGCCAACTCATCGAACTTACAGTCCAACTTAGCCAACTCATCCAACTAACCGTTCAACTATACAGCTTACCGAACTCATCCTCGACTTATCCAACTCATCCAACTTACAGTCCAACTTATCCAACTCATCCTCAACTTATCCAACTCATCGAACTCATCCTCAACTTAGCCAACTCATCCAACTTACAGTACACCTTATCCAACTCACCCAACTTACAGTCCAACTTATCCAACTCAATCGAACTCATCCTCAACTTATCTAACTCATCAAACTAACATTCCAACTTAGCCAACTCAGCGAACTTATAGTACAACTTATCCAACTCATCGAACTTACAGTACACCTTACCCAACTCATCGAACTCATCCTCAACTTAGCCAACTCATCGAACTTACAGTACAACTTATCCAACTCATCAAACTTACATTCCAACTTAGCCAACCCACCGAACTAACAGTACAACTTATCCAACTCATCGAACTTATAGTACAACTTACCCAACTCACCGAACTCATCCTCAACTTAGCCAACTCATCGAACTTACAGTACAACTTATCCAACTCATTTAACTTACAGTACAACTTATCCAACTCATCCTCAACTTATCCAACTCATCCAACTTACCGTCCAACTTATCCAACTCATCAAACTCATCTTCAACTTAGCCAACTCATCGAACTTACAGCCCAACTGAGCCAACTCATCGAACTTATAGTACAACTTATCCAACTCATCCTCAGCTTAGCCAACTCATCGAACTTACAGTCCAACTTAGCCAACTCATCGAACTTACAGTCCAACTTAGCCAACTCATCCAACTAACCGTCCAACTTATCCAACTCATCGAACTCATCCTCAACTTAGCCAACTCATCCAACTTACAGACCAGCTTAGCCAACTCATCAAACTTACAGTACAACTCATCAAACTCATCGAACTTATTCTCAACTTATCCGACTCATCAAACATACAGTTCAACTTACCCAACTCATCGAACTTATCCTCAACTTAGCCAACTCATCGAACTTACAGTACAACCTAGCTAACTCATACAACTAAAAGTCTAACTTATCCAACTCATCGAACTTACAGTACAACTTACCCAACTCATCGAACTCATCCTCAACTTAGCCAACTCATCGAACTTACGGTACAACTTAGCCGACTTATCCAACTTACAGTACAATTTATCCAACTCATCCACAACTTAGCCAACGAACTTATAGTACAACTTACCCAACTCATCGAACTCCTCAGCTTAGCCAACTCATCGAACTTACAGTCCAACTCATCCAACTTACAGGACAACTTATCCAACTCATCGAACTCATCCTCAACTTATCCAACTCATCAAACTTACAGTACAACTTAGCCAACTCATCGAACTTACAGTACAACTTATCCCACTCATCCAACTTACAGTACAACTTACCCAACTCATCGAACTCATCCTCAACTAAGCCAACTCATCGAACTTACAGTACAACTTATCCAACTCATCGAACTTACAGTCCAACTTATCCAACTCATCGAACTCATCCTCAACTTATCCAACTCACCGAACTTACATTTCAACTTAGCCAACTCAACGAACTTACAGTACAACTTATCGAACTCATCCAACTTACAGTACAACTTATCCGACTCATCGAACTCATCCTCAACTTAGCCAACTCATCCAACTTACAGATCAACTTAGCCAACTCATCAAACTTACAGTACAACTTATCCAACTCATCGAACTTACAGTCCACCTTAGCCAACTCATCGAACTTACAGTCCAACTTAGCCAACTCATCCAACTAACCGTCCAACTATACAGCTTACCGAACTCATCCTCGACTTATCCAACTCATCCAACTTACAGTCCAACTTATCCAACTCATCGAACTCATCCTCAACTTAGCCAACTCATCCAACTTACAGATCAACTTAGCCAACTCATCAAACTTACAGTACATTTTATCCAACTCATCGAACTTATTCTCAACTTATCCAACTCATCCAACTTACAGTCCATCTTAGCAAACTCATCGAACTTACAGTCCAACTTATCCAACTCATCCAACTTACCTTCCAACTTATCCAACTCATCGAACTCATCCTCAACTTAACCAACTCATCCAACTTACAGTACAACTAATCCAACTCATCCAACTTACAGTCCAACTTATCCAACTCAATCGAACTAATCCTCAACTTATCCAACTCATCAAACTTACATTCCAAGTAAACCAACTCACCGAACTTACAGTACAACTTATCCAACTCATCCAACTTACAGTACAACTATCCCAACTCATCGAACTCATCCTCAACTTAGCCAACTCATCGAACTTACAGTACAACTTATCCAACTCATCCAACTTACAGTACAACTTATCCAACTCATCCTCAACTTATCCAACTCATCCAACTTACCGTCCAACTTATCCAACTCATCAAACTCATCTTCAACTTAGCCAACTCATCGAACTTACAGCCCAACTGAGCCAACTAATCGAACTTTTAGTACACGTTATCCAACTCATCGAACTCATCCTCAGCTTTGCCAACTCCTCGAACTAACAGTCCAACTTAGCCAACTCATCGAACTTACAGTCCAACTTAGCCAACTCATCCAACTAACCGTCCAATACTGAACTCATCCTCAGCTTAGCCAACTCATCGAACTTACAGTCCAACTTATCCAACTCATCGAACTCATCCTCAACTTAGCCAACTCATCCAACTTACAGATCAACTTAGCCAACTCATCCAACTTACAGTACAACTTATCCAACTCATCGAACTTATTCTCAACTTATCCAACTCATTCAACTTACAGTCGATCTTAGCAAACTCATCGAACTTACAGTCCAACTTATCCAACATATCCAACTTACCTTCCAACTTATCCAACTCATCGAACTCATCCTCAACTTAGCCAACTCATCCAACTTACAGTACAACTTATCCAACTCACCCAACTTACAGTCCAACTTATCCAACTCAATCGAACTCATCCTCAACTTATCTAACTCATCAAACTTACATTCCAACTTAGCCGACTCACCGAACTTATAGTACAACTTATCCAACTCATCGAACTTACAGTACACCTTACCCAACTCATCGAACTCATCCTCAACTTAGCCAACTCATCGAACTTACAGTACAACTTATCCAACTCATCCAACTTACAGTACAACTAATCCAACTCATCCTCAACTTATCCAACTCATCCAACTTACCGTCCAACTTATCCAACTCATCAAACTCATCTTCAACTTAGCCAACTCATCGAACTTACAGCCCAACTGAGCCAACTCATCGAACTTATAGTACAACTTATCCAACTCATCCTCAGCTTAGCCAACTCATCGAACTTACAGTCCAACTTAGCCAACTCATCGAACTTACAGTCCAACTTAGCCAACTCATCCAACTAACCGTCCAACTTATCCAACTTACCGAACTCATCCTCGACTTATCCAACTCATCCAACTTTCAGTCCAACTTATCTAACTCATCGAACTCATCCTCAACTTAGCCAACTCATCCAACTTACAGACCAGCTTAGCCAACTCATCAAACTTACAGTACAACTTATCCAACTCATCGAACTTATTCTCAACTTATCCAACTCATCCAACTTACAGTCCAACTTAGCAAACTCATCGAACTTACAGTAAAACTTATCCAACTCATTCAACTTACCTTCCAACTTATCCAACTCATCGAACTCATCCTCAACTTATCCAACTCATCAAACTTACAGTTCAACTTACCCAACTCATCGAACTTATCCTAAACTTAGCCAACTCATCGAACTTATCCTAAACTTAGCCAACTCATCGAACTTACAGTACAACCTAGCTAACTCATATAACTAACAGTCCAACTTATTCAACTCATCGAAATTACAGTACAACTTACCCAACTCATCGAACTCATCCTCAACTTAGCCAACTCATCGAACTTACGGTACAACTTAGCCGACTTATCCAACTTACAGTACAATTTATCCAACTCATCCACAACTTAGCCAACGAACTTACAGTACAACTTACCCAACTCATCGAACTCATCCTCAACTTAGCCAACTCATCGAACTTACAGTTCACTTTAGCCTACTCATTCAACTTACAGTACAACTTATCCAACTCATCGAACTTATCCTCAACTTATCCAACTAATCGAACTTACCATCCAACTTATCCAACTCATAAAACTCATCTTCAACTTAGCCAACTGATCCAACTTACAGTTCAACTAAGCCAACTCATCCAACTTACAGTACAACTTATCCAACTCATCGAACTCATCCTCAACTTATCCAACTCATCGAACTTACCGTCCAACTTATCCAACTCATCTTCAACTTAGCCAACTCATCCAACTTACAGCCCAACTTAGCCAACTCATCCAACTTACAGTACAACTTATCCAACTCATCCTCAACTTATCCAACTCATCCATCTTACCGTCCAACTTATCCAACTCATCAAACTCATCTTCAACTTAGCCAACTCATCCAACTTACAGCCCAACTTATCCAACACATCGAACTCATCCTCAGCTTAGCCAACTCATCGAACTTATAGTCCAACTTAGCCAACTCATCGAACTTACAGTCCAACTTAGCAAACTCATCCAACTAACCGTCCAACTTATCCAGCTTACCGAACTCATCCTCGACTTATCCAACTTACAGTCCAACTTATCCAACTCATCCTCAACTTAGCCAACTCATCTAACTTACAGATCAACTTAGCCAACTCATCAAACTTACAGTACAACTTATCCAACTCATCCAGTCTACCCCGTCAAAGAGACGTGTTGAGTCATACAGAATTTATAAACGTCCATATTCTGCATGCTCTCAGTCTTCAAGGCCATCCCCTTCGAGTTACGAGAAAGCCACCCACGGCAGACTGGTGGGTCCTATCTTAGCACTCCCAGAGGAGACAAGTATTACAATCAATATCGTCCCCTGTGTGAAGTGTGCCCCAGAGACCGCCGCAAGGTGGTAGGGACTGTCCAGGGAACTGGAATAGGTGATCCATAAAAATGTAAAACCGGATCGTCATCTTGCTTTCGCAACTGACAGAAATGTAAACACTGTGTTTTTGATTTGGAAGGCTTAAAGCCATTGCTTATTCCCCAATTTTCAATCTTATTCAAATTTTGTGGAAGTTGACTTTTTTTGAGTGATAACAGATACAGAAGTCGTCAACGTATAATGAGGAATCAGTCAGATTACCTAAACATTTCACAATATCATTAATTTTGATACTAAAAAGTGCTGTAGACAAAACACCCCCTTGAGGTACACCCTGCTCCTGGTCATAATAGTCAGACAGAGAGTAGCCAACTCGGACTTGCATGACGCAATCTGCAAGGAAGTTTTCAATGAATGTAGGAAGTCTACCTCTTTATCCAAGTTTGTAGATATCTTTTAAAATGCTGTATCTCCATGTGGTATCAAAAGCTTTTTTAGCTTGATAGAATTGCTCGTATTGTTTACAAGCTTCCAGAAATGATATCTTTTGCTCGCATTTGATTTTTAAGATTTTCTTTTCCCCTCCCATTGTGGACACTCTTTGGAGTTGGCAGGGTGGTCACCAGAACAGTTTACACATTTGGCAGGTCTTTGACACTGGCCAGATGCGCAATGTTCAGGCATACCACAGTTGATACATAAAGCCTGCCTGCTACATTTATTTTCATGGTGGCCAAACACTTGACATTGATAGCATCTAAGCGGATTGGGATCATATACATCAACCTTTGCTTAAATGAAACCTATTTTGACAACTGTTGGTAGTTCTGGTGTATTAAATGTTAATACAAATTTATTAGTTGGTCTCAGGACACCATCACGATGGACATTGATTCTACGGTCATCCGTAACACCCTGTTCCTCCATGAACTCCAAGATATGTTCGTTGCTCTGCCTGATTAAGGCAGGACAGCGAACAATATTTTTGGATGTATTCACGGATTTATGAGGAGTTACGGAGCATTTCAGTCCACAAAAGTTTTTATTTTTAAAAGGCTTTTTACGTAAGGTTCTTTGGCACATTGTATTAATAGGTCACCTGATCTAAGATTCTAAATACTTTTTGGCTCACCTGCCATACTCATTATTGTTTTGGGTATCAGAAAAGGAGAAAGAAGAGAAATGTCGTTTCCTTCTACTTCTGAATGAATTATTAGAAGTCAAGGTACATAAGGTTTTTTGGTGTTACAGAAGACTTGGATTAAGATTGAGAAGCTGTTAATGATTCATCAGAATCTGTGTCTGTAATCGGTGCGTGACATTTTCTAGATTTTGAAGTCATGTGTGTTTGGGTCTATGATTCAGCCTACATGCTCCCCATCCACCGTGGAGTCCAACGAGGGAGCATTTTAATGGAGTGGATTTCCGACCTCCAGTGCTAGTGTTACATAGAAGTTATACTTGCACAAATATAATCTGCGCAATTGACCCGTTAAGCCACTGCCTTCCAGGAATATTTTATAAAAGAAAGAATATATAAGATAATGGACACGTGGTTGGCATCAGAACGATACTAAAGAGAAATATAAGAAATATTTTTTTTTTACATTTTCAGCTTCCTGGGGCTCATCATGACAAGACTGATTAGAAACACCGGGCTGTGTTTCCCCTCGAGTCTACCCTGTCATAGAGACCGAAGAGACGTGTTGAGTCATACAGAATTTATAAACGTCTATATTCTGCATGCTGTCAGTCATCCAGGCCATCCCCTTCGAGTTACCAAGAAAGCTATCCACGGTGAACAGGTGGGACCCTACTCTTGGCACTCCCGGAGGGGACAAGTATTACAATCAATATCGTCCCCAATGTGAAGTGTGCCCCATAGACCACGGCAAGGTGGTAGAGTCACTCCGGGGGAAAAAATACAGATGGATTATATTTGGAAATCAATAGAGATACTTCATTATAATTAGGTTTCAAACCTCGACAATTCCATTAAATAATTTTATGTTTAAAATCCATACTTGAAAATAATATTAGAAGAGTTACTAAAATAATGGTTAGATTGAAACCCTCCATTATTAAGTTATTGGTAATCTTGGCAGTGTGCCTTTAGGGAGATGGTCACTGGGAGAAGAGTCTGTGAATACCACAGACTCCTCTTCCATACACACCTCCTCGTCATCTTTATGCAACACATAATAAGAATTTTGATGAGCTTTTTCTGCTTGTTCTTTTTCTTTCAATTCTCTTTCCTGTTTATCTTTATGATATTGCTGTCGTCTTTCTTCTTTCTGCTGTTGCTTAATTCTGTCATTCTCTTCTTTTTTCTTCCTCTCCTCCTCCTTCTTCATCATTTCCAGGGTTGCTGGCTTAAACGCTGGCCCTGGACGAGGAGATGAAGTATTTTTGTCTTGTGTCCCTTAGGTGTTTCTTTGTGTGTTTTTTTCTGATGGTGATTGTTCTTGTTGTTTTAAGTATTCGGTAAAGGTGTTGTCTGTCTGTGTGCTTTTGTTGATCATAAAATTGCTCATATTGTTTTCGAGCTTCTGGGAACAAGATATTCTGTTCACATTTTATATTTAGTGTTTTCTTCTCTTTCAACCAAGCTGGGCACTGTTAAGAGTTGGCAGGGTGTTCCCCTGAGCACTTTACACACTTGGCTGGTCTTTGACACTGGCCAACTGGGCAATGCTCAGGCAAACTGCAGTTGACGCATATAGCCTGTCTGCCACACTTGTTTTCGTGATGGCCAAACACTTGACATTGATACCACTGAAGTGGATTTGGTATAAATACGTCAACTTTGGCTTTAATAAAACCTATTTTAACAACTGATGGTAAAACTGGTGTATTAAACGTGAATACAAATGTGTTTGTTGGTTTCTTTACTCTATCACGGAAGACACTGATTCTACGTACATCTGTGACACCCTGTTCTCCCATGAACTCCAGAATAGGTTCGCAGCTCTGCCTGTTCAGGGCAGGACAGCGAACGATACCCTTAGATATGTTTAAGGAAGAATGTTGGGTCACTGTGCATTTTAGTCCACAGAAGTTATTCAATTTAAGGAGAGTTATTTCATGTTTTTCCTTCGCACACTGTATCAGAAGGTCACCAGAGCGTAGAGTTTTTATGCTTTTTGGTTCACCTGTCAAGCCCATTATAATTTTAAGTACTAGGAATGGAGAAAGAGAAGAAATACTTTCATCTTCTTTTTCTGCATGTTTCAAAAGACATCTAGGAACATATGTTTTTTTTTGGTTGAGAAGAGGAACTTGATTGACTTGTTTGAGAAGCTAAGATAGTATCATCTGAATCGTCATCGGATATTTTCTTTATGCGTTTTTGGCTGGTCGAGAAGCCATGTAGTTTGTTTGAACGATTCAGCCTCCATGCTCCCCACCCACCGTGGAGCCCAACAAGAGAGCACTTTAATGGAGTGGATTTCCGACCTCCAGTGCTAGGGTTACATAGAAATTATACTTGCACAATTATAGAAATTATACTTGCACAAATATATCTGCACAGTTTATTCGCACAAATAAAATCTGCACAATTGACCCGTTGAGCCACTGCCTTCCAGGAATATTTTATAAAAGAAAGAATATATAAGATAATTGACACGTGGTTGGCATCAGAACGATACTATAGAACGAAGATATAAGAAGTATTTTTTTTACATTTTCAGCTTCCTGGGTCTCAGCATGACAAGACCAAATAGAAACACCGGGCCGAGTTTCCCCTCGGGTCTTCCCCATCAAAGAGACGTGTTGAGTCATACAGAATTTTAAACGCACAAATTTTGCATGCTCTTATTCTCCAGACCATCCCCTTCGAGTTACCAATAAAGCCACTCACGGTGAACAGGTGGGACCCTACTCTTGGCACTCCAAAAGGGGACAAGTATTACAATCAATATCGTCCCCTGTGTGAAGTGTGCCCCAGAGACCACGGCAAGGTGGTAGAGTCGCTCCAGGGTAAAAACAGTGGTGAGCAAGAATAGCTAGGCGGCTAAGAGCCAAGATTGTGCTATTCCGGATACAAGCATGAAACTTTCCAAACTTGTTAAGGTTGGTGAGCTGATGATTTATAGATATAGAACCGCTTCGACAAATTTCCACTGCGAATGCGCAAGGCAAAAATTCACTTCCGTTATAGAAAATTTGGTCTCACTTGATTACACAGACCAATATTTGCGTTTAACATGGTTAAAAATCGACCCACTATATCTCTAAATGTCATAAAAGACATAAACAATCATATTTTAAAATAGTTTCCATAATTAGGCATGCGCAAACTATCTAACACTTCTGGTTATCTCGTTTAATGATGTCAAAACGATAGAAACCATTGAATAAATGGAATACTTATATCTTCTGACTAGGAAATAAATGTGTTTCTGCGCAATCATTTATCCAATTATTTTTGCTGCGCTTGCATTCGCGCTAGAGAGTCACTGTACTAGAACAGTGCAGTCATCGCGGGTCCGTTGCACTCGATGAGGGCACGGACTATATTACTTTGTGTAAGCTAGTTCGTTACAGATATTAATTTTCATGAAGATGTTTTCAGTTGCAATTATCACTTAGGTATTGTAGTCTATTCTGGGACACTTGTAGCCTTTTTCTAAAACTAGCTAAGAACCAGCCAATTTCTGGATGGCCAGTGGGATTTTTATGTGTACGAAATGTGGTCATTGATTAATGAGACACTATTTTAGTCATTAGTTATGATTTAAAGACATCACATTATGAAGAATGCAAATAAGTGAATGAATAGAATGTTTTGCATATTTCTGTTTATATTTTGTGAAGTTGCAAATCAGTTTGTAGCTGTACGCCAAATTTGAGTAGTCGATGGCATTGTACTAGTAGTTGAGAGTAAATATAATCAATTTGTATGCAATCTATGACCCGGTCACTGGAACAGGACACCCGATATATGTAGTACTATGCGTACAGTATGAAGGTAAGAAAGGGTGCAAAGATCAGGAATTGATACAATCAAGTACCACACCTGACTAAGAATGCCAAATGGGAAAGTAATAACCACACAATTTAACACCACAAATGATAGCCAAGAGGTCAGCCCTTTCCCAGCAGGTAACCACAAGGCAGCATTGAGCAGACGCGAAAGCATGCCAAACAAAATACAGAAATAACACAAATGATCCACCAAAGAAAAAGAAGTACCGCCTTGGAACGGTCAGTTACAGTATTTTACTGGAGGGCTTTAACCAGTGTCACTTGAATAATTTCAAAATGCCCTGTCCTCAGATTTTGATTGCTAATATTTCGCATTTTATCTAAACTAACTAAAGCATATATTCCAGAACATAAACAAAAATGCCTTCCATCCTTTTTTCAGGAAAAATATCACCCTTTTGGCATAACTCAGATGCTGTATCGACTAACTCTTAACTCACATAAATCTTTGAGCAGCAGATACACAGCTGCATATATAAGTGACAATAATAAGCACAGAATATGTTCAGAAGTAAATATTGACAAAACTATTACCCTTTTTAACAGACAGTTACACTTAAACTGTATATTTTGTGCCCTCGTCGACAGCAGCCAACCCGCGATGACCATGCTGTTCGAGTACAGTGGTTCTCTAGCGCAGCATTTGACATAAATGAATTTCTCTTGTTATGCTGGGTACATGCATGGTTTACCCATCATGTTCTTGAATGACTACATACCGTAATGTAACTTCGATTGTAACTCATGTTATGGAGTTTACTGAGAGGTTTTGAATGTCTTTTGGACTTATGTACATGCATTTTATGCGTTTATTTTTAGTTACTTGGCACCTGGGCCAAGATGACAAGATCACGTTAATCTTAAATACAAACGTATACATTTTCAAAGTGGCATTTAACCAAGAGTGCTCGCAATATGTGCCATAATCTGTATATAAGCTGATATGACACAGCCTTTTCAAAGGATTTTCAGTAATTTAACATTACAAATTTTAAAAACAATCATCAATTTACAGAAATGAATTGTTCAAAGTTGCTACAACAGACACAAAGGGTCGTACACTGGAGAGTTGCATTGTCTACTTCTGCTACCTTAAAGACAGCCATATCTCACAAGGTCAAGAGAAGAGTTTGATGCGTGCGGTATGATGGTCCACAGTGGACTATATATTCCAGTGTCTAGTCGTACCCATCCCAGTTTGCTGGACTTGGTAATCAGTACTGACCCTAACACATGAGCCTTGATATGCTGCCTTTAAAATGTACTGGTACAAAGCCATATTTCGTAAGGGCTGTCATTTCATCGAACAAACCTTTTTTGGTAAATAAATGTTATCTAGCCATGTCTATGTTCATGTAGGGGCTTGCTTGTTCTACCATACAGTACTGTGATGAATTGTTCAATGGTGCAAAGGTAATCTGTAGGTAGCTTTTCAGGGAGACATTTCATTTTTACAAAATACACAGTTACAGCTGGAAAGCTTACCCACCGTTTTCCACAACCAAGGAGAAAGGATGTTTTATTGCACCCTCTGAGTGAATGGTAAAAAGCAAGACAATTTGATTTCACACCAAAGATAGCCGGCAATTTTTGCCAACCCCGCAGTTCATCCACTCACAACATTTGCACCACAGGTATGACCAGAACTACTACATCAGAATCAACAGCGCAACTGCTTATTTTCTTGTTAGGCATTTAAGCTGCTTCGGCAAACAAGGCGCAAATGAAGGCATATCACAAGCTGTACACACTAAGACCTTCTTCTCCCCTAAAGTGCAGGGTTTTTCTACTCTCATGGTGCAACACCTGGTCTCAATCTGTGGTTATTGTTTCTTAGTTTGCATATCTTATGTCCAGGAAAGTCATGAAATAGTTTATTGTCATCTTCTCACAAGACATCTTGCCAGTTTTTCGGCGCGACAGTTATTTGATGGACCGACCCGCCGGTGGATGTTGTCTCCTCGTTTTTCCCTTGTTGATGCTTTTAAACTGTCTGCCTAACATGTGCTATACACTAAATCCACTCGACCAACTGCACAAATAGTGGATATTACGTAATGTTCTTAAACATCGTTTGTATACGGCTCACTGAACAGTGCTAGCCCCTACACCTTTATGTATGTATCTGAACAACGGGGCTCCATCCAAAATGACATCACTGACTGCAAGTGCGAAATCTTTACAGGAGGACCGAATGCCTCGAAGCCAGTGAGTAGCTTTACAACCAAAACTAAGAGGCATATCAGGCACCCTCCCAACCTCCCCACAAAAACTGTAACGTTATTATACTCACATAAAATAGGCTGGCGTAGACTAACTAGTGTTTGGTATTATTCGATTATGGAAAGTGAGACACTTGAAATATACATATACAGTTCATTGACAGTTTGGAGACAGTCCATCGACAGACAGTGATATGAGGTCTGTGAGCTCAAGCACGGCAGAGTATATATGTCTGCCTACCTGTTTGTCTGTCTGTCTGTGAGTCTGTCTGTTTGTCTATCAAAAAGGTATATTGCCCTTTGCCAGTGACCATTATAAGCTACGTCATAGCCTTGGCTTAAAATATAACTTTTTCAGAGACGTCCCTAAGTCAAAACAATCCAAATTGGTCAACACAAGGAAAATATATGGTGGTGACTTTGGACCACCCTGGTAGCTCATGTGGTGAGCGTGTCTGTCCAGTGTTCCAAGAGCTTTGAATTTGAGCAAAACAACTGATTGCAAGTCTGTCTGTCTGCTACAAGGCTTCTTTCCTCTTTCTCAAAACTTGACTTTTAAGTCTAATAAGAATGTTATATATGTTAGCTTAGACAGAGTTTTTTTGAAAGCTTAAGCTTGTAAATAAATGGGGCTTTGCTTAGCGTCTAAACAACATCCAGTTAAAAGAAACCCACTGCGCATGCGCATCTAAACAGGTATGTAGGTCCCTATAACATGCATATTGAAGACATGCTTTGTTCCTTTGATAGGGAGATTGGGTTTTGCGCAGTTTACAATAAAAGAGAAACAGAATACCATCCTTGTACAAAATTGAAATTCATGCGCATGCGCAGCAATTAAAGGATGAAGAGGACTTAACTACATACAATTAACATCAGTTCTGCCACATTTTATTATTCTACAGCCATCATGACCCCTTCCCTAAAGTCAAACTGTATGAAAGCTCAATGAAAGCAGCCTAAAATCAGAAAATGCTTTGCGCATGCGCAGTAGGCATTTCCCAATGTGGTTCTATATCCTATTCTGCTTAGTCAGTCATGGTCTACAACAGTGCCAAAATTTATGCTTGTATCCAGAATAGCACAATCAGGCCAAAATTTGGCTCTTAGCCGCATAGCTAGAAAATGAATCCATTATTCCTGTGACAGTAGGATAGAAAAATCCGTCCCTCTGGATCACCGTTTGTCATCACTCGGCAAGCCTTGTGATGCCAAAAGGTGATCCTCGGTACGGATTACTCTATCCAATCCTCACACTGAGATAGATTCTTATAAGCTCCTGAAAGACAACGCTCCTTGTGCTGACATTACATGTGATGAAGTAGCCTGGAAGTACAACAGTATGTAAACACAATCAACTTTAACCTATTTTACCCAATGGATTTTCCCATCATTATCAATTGAATGAATTCATTTCGAATTTAAGGGCTGTTTGGTAGTAGATTTCAATTTCATTCAAATTTTAAAAGTACATTTTGAAAGCAAGAAGTGAAGAACCTCAGCAGAGGCTGCGTTCTGTGGCATCTGGTCTGGCTCTGCACTGTTTGCCGATGTCCCATAAAAAGGACGCTAGGCTTTAATGGGTTAACTCATTTTAATGTAATTTCCCAACCTTACCAATTGAACTAATGCATTTTGAATGTAAGGGCTGATGGTTAGTTATTAACCGCCAATATTTGTGAGGCTCACATGAGCACAGAGTGAGCTATTCGAATCAGCACATATCCGTCGTCGTTCATCGTCGTCGTGCGTCGTCAACAATTTCCAGTATATGAAACCACTTGGTCAATTTTAACCAAACTTCACAGTAATGTTCCTCAGGTGGCTTTCTACATAAATTGCTAAAAATATATATCAGTCAAAATACATGGCCGCCAGGAGGTAACGTGGCTTATCGCAATAACATTTTGTTTTCGAAATCTTCTCTGAAACCGATGTTCAGAATAGTTAGACATTATCACTGGATGAATTTCTACAAAAAAATAGCTAAAACGAATTTGATCCTTCAAAAAATATGACCGTGGGCCATTTTCGATTATGTATATAAGAAATTTTAAACATCTGGGGCCAATTTCATCAACGAGTTAACGACGTGTTTTTGCCTTTAAAACATCGTACGAAGTTCGTACGTTAAAATCGGGTTCATCCAACTATTGAACTCTGCGAACTTCTTCCTTTTTATCGTATTTTTAAGACAAATATTTAGGTGTTGCAGCTGACAGCTTTGTCTTAAATATTACTAACTTACTACTTAGCTACCAAGGCTGCTGCATTTCACATGATTCAAGAGGCTGAAGAGCAAACATTTGACAAAGGTTTAAATACCTGGAAAGTACTACAATCAAAACCACACTTTACATTGGCCCCTGACCACCCGTTTCCGTGGAGCAGGGACCAATTTCATCAATAAAGATCGCACAATAAATTGTGCGTACGTCAGTTTCATCAAAACATCTTAAATTGTTCGTAAGAACAAAAATTTGCGTTTCACAAAATAACGTCGTATTTTTAACTTTGCCTAATTCCTGTCTCAAAATATCATGTAATTGGTCACGTGCGGACTTTAGTGGTTTAACAGACTGAAAAAAACGTAGGTATGTGAAGCAACTTTTAAAGAAGAAGCATGTGCGGATCCAAATGAAGGCAGGGGGTCCTGACCTCAATCCCCTTGAAAATCAAAAGTTATATATTGTTTTTTTGTTTGTTTGGTGCTTAACGACGCATCAACCCTTGTGGATCATTAGCGTCAGACGGTATTAAACTAAACATGATGTGGATGGAAAGAGTAAAAATTTGTAAAATAAAATAAAAGGAATGATGATGATGAAAAATTTGTATAATGATAATAAGTTGCAATACGATTGTTGACAGGAGAGACCACGTACAATATCTGACAGTTTCAAAGAGCTATTCAGATAACTGTACATGTTCTTTAACTGAACAGAATACAACATAATATAATCTGTATTATGGTCTGATACAAATGTAAAACAAAACATAATTTTAAAAATAGCAATTAGATTTTGTTAAAAAGATTTATTTGTCTTAAAAATGTCATAATACTATCAATATGTATATCTTGAAATAATTCTTTCATGTTATCAACACGGAAGCAATTATTTCTTACTGATGCAAAGTCGCCACATTCCAAAAGGAAGTGACGTACAGTGAATGGTGCGTCGCAACCAACACATTGTGGCCGCTCTTCACCTTATAGTAAGTATGAATGAGTGACTCTTGTATGACCTAAGCGGAGTCGAGCTAAAACTACTTCTTCTCTTCTAATGTTTCGAACAACTGATTGATATTCACCAATAGTTGGTTTGATGTCAAGAAGTTTATTACCAATGCTGTTATTCCATGAAGTTTGCCATTCTTCCAAGATATATTTATTGATAGATGGCTTAAAATTGGAAAATGGAATTTTAAAAGAAGTTGGTTCTAATGAAAGCGATGTTTTTGTTTGCTTATCTACCATCTCATTCCCTTGGATACCTATATGACTAGGAATCCAACAGAGAGCAATTTCTTTATAAGTTAAAAGCTCATGACATTTTTCTAAAAGTTTCTGAATCTGTGGATTCTTTGAACTGGTATGGTTCATTGCTTTCAATAGCAAGTCTTTGTTTGTTTGTTTGTTTGGTGCTTAACGACGCATCAACCCTTGTGGGTCATTAGTGTCAGACGGTATTAAACTAAACATGATGTGGATGGAAAGAGTAAAAATTTGTAAGATAAAATAAAAGGAAAGATGATGATGAATTTGTATAATGATAATAAGTTGCAATACGATTGTTGACAGGAGAGACCACGTACAATATCTGACAGTTTCAAAGAGCTATTCAGATAACTGCACATGTTCTTTAACTGAACAGAATACAACATAATATAATCTGTATTATGGTCTGATACAAATGTAAAACAAAACATAATTTTAAAAATAGCAATTAGATTTTGTTAAAAAGATTTATTTGTATTAAAAATGTCATAGTACTATCAATATGTATATCTTGAAATAATTCTTTCATGTTATCAACATGGAAGCAATTGTTTCTTACTGGTGCAAAGTCGCCACATTCCAAAAGGAAGTGACGTACAGTGAATGGTGCGTCGCAACCAACACATTGTGGCAGCTCTTCACCTTATAGTAAGTATGAATGAGTGACTCTTGTATGACCTAAGCGGAGTCGAGCTAAAACTACTTCTTCTCTTCTAATGTGCCGGACAACTGATTGATATTCACCAATAGTTGGTTTGATGTCAAGAAGTTTATTACCAATGCTGTTATTCCATGAAGTTTGCCATTCTTCTAAGATATATTTATTGATAGATGGCTTAAAATTGGAAAATGGAATTTTAAAAGAAGTTGGTTCTAATGAAAGCGATGTTTTTGCTTGCTTATCTACTATCTCATTCCCTTGGATACCTATATGACTAGGAATCTAACAGAGAGCAATTTCTTTATAAGCTAAAAGCTCATGACATTTTTCTAAAAGTTTTTGAATCTGTGGATTCTTTGAACTGGTATGGTTCATTGCTTTCAATACAGAAAGCGAGTCAGAAAATATAATAAATTTATTGTTAGCATCATAGGTGGTGATGAAATCTTAAGCTAGATCAATTGCTTTGGCTTCAGCAGTGAAAATTGATGACTCGTCAGGTATACGTTGCATATTACTATGGTTGTCTGATATAACAGCACAACCAACCTTTGAGTCTTTCTTTGAGCCGTCAGTATAAATTTGTTGGTAATTCTTATAACGACTTTGCATTTTTCTGTAATCATCTTTCAATATGTGTGGATTTGATTCAGATTTTTTCCCGGAATGTAAATCAAAAAGTATTTCAGGTGGTTTCATACACCAAGCTGGAATATTTGGTGTAAAATGTTTTTCAATATTTTGTGGTTTGATATTGGCAGATTCTAAGAGTGGTGAAATTCTGATGCCAAATGATTTAATAGCTTTAGGTTTTTGTTCAAATAAATTAACATAATTTGATGGGCATGTAACTTCATGAGCAGGATTTGATGGGTTAGCAGCAAGTCTTATAGCATATTGCAAAGAGAGTTTCTCTCTTCGTGAGTATAGTGATGTTTCATCTGCTTCCACATAGAGACTAGCAACAGGAGAAGTTCTAAAAGCTCCTAAAGCTAATCTAAGTCCTTGGTTATGTATAGGATCAAGCATTTGAAGATATGATTTTCGTGCAGAGCCATATATAAAACAGCCAAAGTCTAATTTTGACCGGACTAGAGACCGATACAGCTTGAGA
Organism: Loripinus fragilis; assembly: GCA_964019695.1. Taxonomy (NCBI): domain Eukaryota; kingdom Metazoa; phylum Mollusca; class Bivalvia; order Lucinida; family Lucinidae; genus Loripinus; species Loripinus fragilis. The sequence goes on along the minus strand of OZ026522.1, from coordinate 86,588,290 downwards.
AGTGTAGTTCGGTCTGCACCCCAAGAAGTATGGGAAAGCACTTTTAAAAGATTCAATGTTTTTAAACATTTAGCTTTGAGATATTTAATATGAGGTATAAAACTGAGTTTTAAGAGAAGAGGTAAAATCAGTTATAGGATCAGAAGATTCTTTGAAGTTTTCTGGCACCAATTTTTCAGTGCACAGAGTATTAAATAGATCCCAGTTGGCTCTATTTAATTTCCACTTTGGATTGTGATCCTCAGTGGAAAAAGTGTTCTGTTCAATGATGATAGGAAAGTGATCACTATTGTGTTGGTCTTCACATACAGACCAATTATAATCAAGAAACAGTGATGGATGACAGAAGGAAAGATCAATAGATGTAAAAGACTTTGTACTTGGAGAATGATAAGTATAAGACTTATCATTCATAATACAAATGTCATTCTTTGTAATGAAATTTTCGATAAGTTCACCTCTGGATTCATTGTTTTGACCACCCCAGAGGATATTGTGACCATTGAAGTCACCTAATAAGATATACGGAGAAGGAAGTTGTTGCAGTAAATTGTCCAAGTGTTGGGAGTTGAGAGAAAAGGATGGAGGAATATATACAGAACATATAGTTATTTCTCTGTCAAGAGTGACAGAAATAGCAGTTGCTTGTAGTTCTGTTTGTAAATCAATCTTTCTTTGTGGGAAAGATGATTTTACAAATATTGAGGCACCACCAGAGGGCCTCAGACAATCAGTATGAACATAGTTATATACATTAAAACATTTTAATGAGATGTTATCATCTGGTTTAAGAAAAGTTTCTTGGAAACAAAATACAGACGGAATATATTCAGAAATCAACAATGATACTTCATTAAATTAGGTTTCAAACCTAGACGAGTCCATTGTATAATTTTATGTTTAAAATCCATACTTGAAAATAATATTAAAAAGAGTAATAAAATAATGGTTAGATTGAAACCTTCTATTATTTAAGTTAATGGTAATCGTGACAGTGTGCCTTTAGGGAGGTGATCACTGGAGGATGGCTCTGTGAAAACCACAGAATCATCTTCCATTTCATCCTCTTCATCTTTTTTACTAAACACAGAATATGGATTCTTTTGAGATTTTGCTGCTTTTTCAGCTTCTTCTTTATCTTTCTGTGCTTTTTCTTTGAGAAAAATCTGTTTTCTTTCTTCTTTTTGTTGTTTTTTTTCAATTTATCTTTCTCTTCCTTTCTCTTCTTCTCCTCATCCTTCTTTATCATTTCTAAGGTCCTCGCCTTAAGGGCTGGCCCAGGAGAGGAGTTACTTTTTCCTGGATGAGGAGATGAGTTACTTTTTCCTTGTGTACCGTCTTTCGTTTTCTCTTTTGTTTGTAGCTGTAAGTATTCAGTAAAGCTGTCGTCTGTTTGTGTAATTTTGTTGTCAGTTTGTGTAGATTTGATGCAAGTGTCAGGTTTTACTGCACTTGCATAGGTTTTTGCTCCATTAAATTGTTCATACTGTTTTCGTGCTTCTGGGAATGAGATGTTCTGTTCACATTTAATTTTTAATATTTGTTTCTCTTTTTCCCACTGTGGGCATTCTTTAGAGTTTGCAGGGTGGTCACCTGAGCAGTTGACAAATTTGGCAGGTTTATCACACTGGCCAGATGCGCAATGTTCAGGTTGAGCACAGTTGCAGCATACAGGGTGTCTACCACACTTGTTTTCGTGGTGACCGAACACTTGACAATTGTAACATCGAAGTGGATTCGGTACGTAGACATCTACTTTAACTTGAATAAATCCTATTTTTACAACTGTTGGTAAGATTGGTGTATTGAAGGTTAAAACAAATGTTTTGGTTGGTTTTAATATACCATCACGACGAACAGTGATTCTGCGAACATCTGTAACTCCCTGTTCACCCATGAACTCAATGATATGTTCGGTTGTCACTTTGCTCAAGGCAGGACAGCGAACAATACCCTTTGATGTGTTCAATGAGGAATGAGGTTTTACAGAGCATTTAAGGTTGCAGAAAGTCTTTATCTGTAGAAGAGTTTTTTCGTGTGATTCCTTTGCACATTGAATTAATAAGTCACCAGATCTTAGTGTTTTAATGCTCTTTGGTTCTCCTGTCAAACTCATAATTGTTTTGTGCAGGAGAAACGGAGACAGGGAAGAAATGGTCTCTTCCTGCTCAGAATGTATTAATAAAAATCTAGGTACATAAGGTGTTTTTGTTGAGGAAGACGAACTTGACGAACTTGATTTAGTTGGTTGAGACGCTGGGTACGAGTTTTCAGAGTCAGTATCTGAATTTGCTATGTGACGTTTTTTTGCTTGTTTTTTAGCCATGTAGTTTTGTTGTTTGCTTCATCCTCCATGCTCTCCATCCACCATGGAGCCCAACAAGGGAACACTTTAATGGAGTGGCTTTCCGACATCCAGTGCTAGAGTTACATAGAAGGTATACTTGCACAAATAACACAAGGTTGGCATCAGAACGATACTATAGAATGAAGATATAAGAAATATTTTTTTTTTTACATTTTCAGAAGCCTGGGGCTCAGCATGACAAAGCAGAATTAGAAACACTTACAGTCCAACTTAGCAAACTCATCCAACTAACCGTCCAACTTATCCAGCTTACCGAACTCATCCTCGACTTATCCAACTCATCCAACTTACAGTCCAACTTATCCAACTCATAGAACTCATCCTCAACTTAGCCAACTCATCCAACTTACAGATCAACTTAGCCTACTCATCAAACTTACAGTACAACTTATCCAACTCATCCAGTCTACCTCGTCAAAGAGACGTGTTGAGTCATACAGAATTTATAAACGTCCATATTCTGCATGCTCTCAGTCTTCAAGGCCATCCCCTTCGAGTTACGAGAAAGCCACCCACGGCAGACTGGTGGGTCCTACTCTTAGCACTCCCAGAGGAGACAAGTATTACAATCAATATCGTCCCCTGTGTAAAGTGTGCCCCAGAGACCGCGGCAAGGTGGTAGGGACTCTCCAGGGCAAAAGTTATATAGGTTTCCATAGAAATTAGCAAGTGGACCACATGAAAAATGCTGGATCCCCCTCCCAGAACCTTGCAAACATGAAATTTTCCAGACAAAAATTCCTGGACCAGCGCATGAGAAAACGAGCTGGCTACAGCATACCCCATTAAGAAATCAATCCTTTTAACTCTGTGCATATACTTGTGTCAAACGTCGGTCTGATCTGGAGCCAAACTCTTTGACACTTAGATGACGGGTTTCCGGAAATCATCAGAAACCATGTTCAAGTAAGGCACAAATCAGTAAGATCACCTAAAACCACAAAACTGGAGGTTTTTTTTCTAACATGTCTGGATGAAAACTAATAGTTTGAATTGATTATTTTTTTTATGAAATCTGATATCCTTAACATCCATCTAACAAACACAATTCACAGAATTAATGATAGCACCAAGAACCAGTCCTCAGTAGCGGATACAATACTGCCGACAAAGAGCCAAGTGCATTAAGGGGCATTTTGCCCCCCCCCCCCCACTTATATAAAAATTGTTTTTCACCAATTTGTTCTTATTAGTTTATTACAACAATAACCAAAGTTAAGTCTCAAGTTACTTTGACCGTTGCTATGGTAACAAAAATGGCCGCTAAAATAGGCTGAAAGTAGGAAATTGACCATTTTGGAGCAAAATTGAGAGGTTTGACAGAGAATTTAACATAGAGCACAAGCAAATACCAAAATGATATTTTAACAGATGATGAGAATTACCAAGGCACACAATACATTAAAAGTATTTTTTGGTATTTGGCTGTGCTGATATCTAATTCTTAAAATTCGGTCTCCTAAAGCCTTAAATTTTGTCCAAAATGGCAATTTCTCTGTTTAAGCATATTTTTTCGGCCATTTTTGTTACCATAACAACGGTGAAATTTAAATAAGTGCCGGAAATTTTTACTCCAGTCATTCTTCTAATAAACCAATCAAAAGAAATTGGTGAAAAGCAATTTTCAGTTTTTGGCGTTAGAAGGGGCCAAAATAGCCCCTTAATGCACATACCCCTTTCATACTCTTTCCATTTGGTCCCGAGTCGTGGGCATTATTGGCGGTTGTCTCGGCTTTCTTCACACCACGATGATTGATTGTTGTAATGCTTCATTACAGATCCCTAAGAGGGACATACTATTATCATTTTGACATAAATGAGATAGATCATATTGTATTCATAACAAAAATGGTACATGTAATATTTCATGAAACTGCGTACCGAAAATAACTCGTTTTCACACTTTGTTAAACCATACATGTCGAATGGAGCTTTTGGACGAGCTCATAACCTGATCCGACGCCACCGTGGTTATGTGTCGTCTGATCTGGGTCTGCACTGTTTGCCAACGTCCCAGGGTATCGTCATTAACAAAGGGCAATAACTCCTTAAAGCATGGTGCCATATAGACCATTATCAAACTTGAAAACATCATGGTACTAAACAATGTGACAAAGTTTCATAGAATTCAGATCAAAACTATTCAACCTAGAGAGCATACATCGTTTAAAACGGTGAATTTTCATAAAGAAAGGACCAAAGCTGCTGAAAGCATGGTGCGATATGGACCATTATCAAACTTGAAGAAGACATCATGTTACTTAACAATGTGACCAAGTTTCATAAGATTCTGATAAAAAATATTCGACTTAGAGAGCCGACATCGTTTAAAACGGTGAATTGTCATAAACAAAGGGCCATAACTACAGAAAGCAGGGTGCGATATGGACCATTATTGAACTTGAAGAAGGCATCATGGTAATTAACAATGTGACCAAGTTTCATAAAATTCTGATAAAAATATTCGACTTATACAGCGGACATCGTTTCAAATGGTGAATTTTCATAAACAAAGGGCCATAACTCTTGAAAGCATGGTGCGATATAAACCATTATCAAACTTGAAGAAGACATCATGGTACTAAACAATGTGACCAAGTTTCATAAAATTCTGATCAAAAATATACGAGTTAGAGAGCGGACAACGTTTAAAACGGTAAATTTTCATAAACAAAGGGCCATAACTACAGAAAGCCTGTGCGATAAGGACCATTATCAAACTTGAAGAAGACATCATGATACTCAACAATGTGACCAATTTTCATAAAATTTCAATAAAAAATATTTCAGTTAGAGAGCGGACGTCGTTTAAAACGGTGAATTTTCATAAACAAAAGGCCATAACTCTTGAAAGTCTGGTGCGATATTATAAAATTATTGACTTCAATGAGGTAGACATAAGGATTTATCTACCCGAAAAAGTGATAGTTCACCGAGGCCGCTAGGCTGAGGTGAATATCACTTTTAAGGGTAGATAAATCCTCATGTCTACCGAAATTGAAGTAAATAACTGTTTTGTTATATGACTTTTCAACTAAGAATGAAAATGTTCTACTTTCACTTTTAATGCTGAAGTCAACCTTCAACCTAAGAATTTTCTAACAAGTTTTATCAACTGTTATTAAAATATTTTAATGTAGTATTTTGCAATTTGAAATGTATATTAATTCTCTAAATGTGGAACGTAAAATTTAATCAATTTTTTTTTTTACATTTTGTTTATTCAAACAAAGATAACTGAACAAACAAAACATAACAAAACAGTTGTTAAAATTCATGAAAGTCTTTAGTTTACCTGTTGGGATGTGAAACAGCAAATCATGTCAATTTCATGCAGCACATGCTAGTTTTATACTCATCATGCTATTTTTAGCTCTCTAGAGGGTGATATTGCAGAAGTGTCAAAAATATTAACTTCTGGAAACCAGTTTGAGCTGAATTTCATCCTATATCACCTTCTGAGCCAGTTTAGACCAGTTTTTACGTAGACAGAGATTTATGAAGACAAATTGGGCCAATCAGAAAACAGGATTCTCTCCAGTCATATAACAAAGACCATTATCAAACTTGAAGAGGGCATGATGGTACTAAACAATGTGGCCAAGTTTCATAAAATTCTGATAAAAAATATTCGAGTTAGCGAGCGGACGTCGTCGGGACAGACGTACGTACGTAAATACGTACGTACGTACAGGGGTAAAGCTTAATGCCCCGGCCATTATCATGGCGGGCCTTGCATAGTGTGTATTGTACTAATACTATATGACCCAGGGATTAAATTTAAGATTTAACCACTTGCTAAAAATCGCAAATGAATATTTTCCTCACTTGCTAAAGGTGTTGGTCAACTTGCTTTTTCATTGAAAATGACGTTTTAGCTCAATTTTTCCTAGGTATATTGCTATTTTGAAAAGTGAACTAAGTCAATTTGCATTCAGGTCTGAATTACATTATATATTGTGACAATAATATTATAATAATATCGTTCTGAACCCATATTATTAGCAAGTCGAGGAATTGTGTTCAGAACAACAAAGGGAATGGTTAACAGACGCATTATATGCGCAGCCATATTTATCCTTATAGCATGTCTGTATGTATTATTGATATGTATACATGAACATATACATATAGGCTACTGGTCCTATTCGGAAGCTGGATACAAACTAATTTCAGACCTCACTACTCATCACGACGGTTTTCCAGCTGGAAAGTACAACATAATTTCTAAAAGTATTTCTTGTGAGAATTATAAACGGAGACTGCCTAACTGCTTAATCATCGGAATATCAAAATGTGGAACATTTGGATTACTTCAGTTTTTCAGTGCGCACCCTAAGGCGTTAAGGAACAGAAAATATAGTGAACAAAATTTCTTTAACGGTTATAAATACAACCGTGGACTAGAGTGGTATAGGGAAAAGATGCCTCGCAGCTGTCCGGGTCAAATTGTGCTCGAGAAAACACCAAGTTATTTCACAGTGAAAGAGGTACCAGCTCGTGTGTTTCACATGAATCCGAACATTCGATTATTGCTAATAGTAAGGTCTCCAACACGAAGAACGATGTCAAAGTATGCTAAGGATAAACGCGAGGCTGAAAAAGAGGGGAAAAGTCGAGAATTTATTCCTTCTTTTGAGGACTCTTGGAGAAAGTTTACATATAACCAACATTATGACACATACCTTAAGAATTGGCTTCAGTATTTCAAGTTAGGTAAACATATACATATAGTAGACGGTGATGTGATGGCAAAATATCCTGTTCCTGAACTGAACAAAGTTGAGAACTTTTTGAACCTTGAGCCTTATTTTACCGACGAAATGTTCGTGTACAATGCAACCAAGGGATATTATTGTCTAAAACAGTTGAATGATATTGATTGTTTACATACGAAAAAGGGACATTCATATCAAAATATCAGTTTGGCGGTTATCAAAGAGATGAACGATTATTTCCAGCCATCTAATCAACGATTCTTCAATTTGATTGGTAAAAAATTTCATTGGGATTATAATCAGGAATTTAATTAAGGGTGCGTAACAAAAAAATTTTTTTTGTTTCTCAACGAAAACATTTGTTGTGGGTACTCAAAAGAACCGCCTCAATTAAACGGTTCTTTTGAGCACCCAAAACATATGCTAAACTTATGGGTAAGAAATTATTAACAATTTTACGCAGATTTTTTTTGTTTATCAAAATCTGTGTACAATGTACGTCGAATCTTGTTTCTTGCACACCGGATAAGGAAATTTTACCCTGTGATGCAAAATCTTATCCTACCCATGCCATCTTATTCAGGGCGTCAAATAACGTTATCATGTGAAATTGCATCTTAGCGTATTTAGGGACTTCTGCTTATTCAAAATAGATAAATAAATAAAAACAGTGGTGAGCAAAAAAAGAATCCATTATTCGTGTGAGGGTAGGATGGAAAAATCAGTAGTAAAGGGTGTCACTCTGGGCCATTTTTTTAAGCCTGAAAAGAACTTAGAATAGAGATGACTACCCTGGTAAGCCTGAGTGACTAGCTGTGAATAACTTAGTTTATTTTTGGGATTATTCTGCTTGGGTCTATGATTCTGATAGTTTCCTGGGCTATTGGTAAATAACTTAGTTTATTTTTGAGGATTATTCTGGATGGGTCTATGATTGTGATAGTTTCTTGGGCTACTGGGGAATAACTCTTATTTTTGAGGACTATTCTGGTTTGGCCTGTGATTGTGATAGTTTTCTGGGCTACTGGGAAATAACTTAGTTTATTTTTGGAATTATTCTGGTTGGGGCTATGATTATGATAAGGTCCTGGCTATATCTACTGGTTGGCTTGTGATTATGAAAGTTTCCTGGGCTATTGAGAAATACTTTAGTTTAATTTTGAGGTCTATTCTGGCTGGGCCTATAATTGTGATAGTTTCCTGGGCTGTTGAGAATAACTTAGTTTATTTTGGGGGCTATTCTAGTTGGTCTATGATTGTGATAGTTTTCTGGTCATATCCACTGGTTGATTTGTGATTATGATAGTTTCCTGGGCTATTGAGAAATAACTTAGTCTATTTTTGAGGTCTATTCTGGCTGGGCCTATGATTGCGAGAGTTTCTTGGGCTGTTGGGGAAATAACTAAGTTTATTGAGAGATATTAATGGTCCTGCTGTGGTGATATATAAAATAACTTAGTTAATTTCAGCTTTGAAAATAACTTAGTCATTTTAAGGGTGATGAAGGCTCTTCTGTGGTGATATATAAAATAACTTAGTCAAATTCAGCTTTGAAAATAACTTAGTCAATTTATCTAGAGTAGGTGTGTACTTAGGTATGATTAGGCTGCTTGAAGGTATTTAAGAATTATACTATTTCAGATTCCTGCATGAAGCCGTATTTGATAGCTAGTATCTATCTTATGATTAAGTTAGAGCTTCTTTTGATATCTTAGATAATCATCATTGGCATGTAATAGTATTGGGTTTAATGATCAGATGTTGATGAATGTGTCCATATCGCTTGAGATGTGGATGCAATGTGGACCTTCACACGTAAAATGTGGATGCTATGTGGATCCACCACATCTCCACAATTTGAATGTGGATGTAATGTTGAGCAATGTGGATGTATTGTGGAGCAATGTGGATTTCCACATTTCAAATGTGAATAAATGCATATATATTGCGGATCAGAATAATGGAGATTTACGTTCATTCTTTGATAAATACGAATTATATGTGGACCACCACACTTAAAATGTGGATCCACCACATCTACACATCTTGACACTGTGGATCCACCACATCTCCACAATGTGGAGTTTCCACACCTACACATTTGACAATTTGACTTATATCCTCTCTCCAATCAGGTAGGCTTGAGCATTGGGCTGTGAATAACTTTTTGGGCCATTCTGGCTGGTGTATGATTGTGATAATTTCCAGCTTTGAAAATAACTTAGTTAATTTCAGCTTTGAAAATAACTTAGTCATTTTAGTGGAATCAAGATCCTTCTGTGATGATATATAAAATTCATGAGTCCAAATATATATGTTGTATTTCTGTTGGTAGTTGATAAGCCATAAACAGAAAATTGTTTGCTCTCTTGCTACTTCCATGATGTAATACATGCAGATAAAATTTGTCTAATATATGTGATAAGATAGCTATTGTTCTCAGCTTTTATAGGGTGAAAAAAATTGGAAAAACGATCGAGGCAAACTCAAGTTATTGCAAAAATAGATTTTTACTTTTTTAGAAATCCGATTCTTGTCATTGAATTATCTCTCTTGAATAAAAAATTTCACGGTAAAAAAATATATTTGTAATAGCTCGAGTACTTTTTATCCGATTCACTTCAAATTTTTACCATAAGATAGCTCTTATATTCAAGTTATCGATTTTACATACTATAAGGTATGATTAATATTATGGGATAGTGTATGCAAATTTGAGACATTATTTCAAACTCATTTTGTTATAGGATTACTTTATATATGAATCGCAAATATTTGCTTATTAAGTCAGTAGAGATATATGTTGAACAACAAGAAATGTCACAAACACATGACGAATGCCCCCAAAGGAATTGGTCTAGCAATAGACACATTTGAGGAAAGTTAGCTGTAATATAGCACGAAAAACCTAGAAATGAGGCCAGAAGTCAATGTCAAGGTCAAAGTGACTCAAAATGGTATGCACCACTCCGTCATCCCAAGAGGAATCACCACCCCAAATTTGGGAAACCTACATCAAATAATATAGGAGATATGCTCTGGACACAAAAATTCTTCAAAACTAGGTCAGAGTTCAAGGTCACAGTGACCCAAAAATGGTTTGTGACACTCCGGCATTCCAAGATGAATTTACATACCAAATTTGGAATTCCTATTTCAAAGAATATAGGAGATATGCACCAGTTTCTAGAAACTAGGTCAGGTCAAGTTCAAGGTCACAGTGACTTAATTATGGCATGCGACACTTCGTCATCCCAAGATGCATCCACACACCAAATTTGAGATTCCTACCTCAAATAATATAAGAGATATGCTCTGGACATGATTATTCTAAAAACTAGGTCAGAGGTCTAGGTCACAGTACCCAAAAATGATACATTATTCTGCTATCCCAAGATGCATCTACACACCAAATTTGGAAATACTAACTCAAAGAATATAAGAGATATGCCAGGGACACAATAATTCTTAAAACTAGGTCAGAAATCAAGGTCAGTGACCCAAAAATGGTATTTGACACCCTGTCATCCCAAGTTGCATTTACACACCAAATTTGGAATTCCTATCTCAAAGAATATTGGAGATATGCACCAGACTCAATGCCGTTTCTAGAAACTAGGTCAGAGGTCAAGTTCAAGGTCACAGTGACCCAATTATGGTATGCGACACTTCGTCATCCCAAGATGCATCCACACACTAAATTTGAGATTCGTACCTCAAATAATATAAGAGATATGCTCTGGGCACGATTATTCTAAAAATTAGGTCAGAGTCAAGGTCACAGTGACCCGAAAATGGTACATGACACTCCGCTATCCCAAGATGCATCCACATACCAAATTTGGAATCCCTAACTCAAAGAATATAAATGATATGCTCCAGACACAATAATTCTTAAAACTAGGTCAGAGGTCAAGGTCACAGTGACCCCAAAATGGCATGTGACACCCCGTCATCCCAAGATGCATTTACACACTAAAATTAGAATGCCTATCTCAAAGAATATAGGAGATATGCACCAGACTCAATGCAGTTTCTAGAAACTAGGTCAGAGGTCAAGTTCAAAGTCACAGTGACCCAATTTTGGTACGCAACACTTTGTCATCCCAAGATGCATCCACACACCAAATTTGAGATTCCTACCTCAAATAATATAAGAGTTATGCTCCGGACACGATTATTCTAAAAACTAGGTCAGAGGTCAATGTCACAGTGACCTGAAAATGGTACGCGACACTCGCCCATCCCAAGATGTATCCACACACCAAATTTGGAATTCCTACCTCAAAGAATATAGGAGATATGGACCGGACACGAAAGCGGGACGGACGGACGGACTGACAGTGCGATTACTATATGCCTCCCAAAGTTCCTTTGGGGGCATAAAAATAACTGACCACTGGTACTATATACGTCCGCCGAGGCCCGTAGAGAAGCTTTGTACTTCAGAAACTGTTGAATATGCATTTTAAAAGGTAGAGCAGCTTAGGCTGTTTAAGGGCGCCAGCCTTCAGGTTGGAGTGGCTCCGCCTGTAATTCTCTGGTCCATAGAGACATGCAGGAATTTGACTTGTATTCGAGACAGTTTCAATCGCCAGGGATTCCGAGGTTAGGATAGTACTGGGGGAGTAATGGTGCTGTTTATATAGTGCCTGATACTTCTTGCAATTTTTATCAAAAAATGTAGTCTCGCCTGCACTTTAGGCCTAGCAAAAATTGTAGTCTCGCCTGACACTTTGTGAATAAAAGCACCGCAAGCACTGCATAATACCCCGCCACTGCTGGGGGCACCAAAAATTATTTTGTGAGATATATAATGCCTAAATAGCAACAGAACTGAGATAGACAAGATTAATCAAGGGCAGATAACTCATGAACTGGAAAGGTAAGAGTGACGGTCCTTCGTTGTAATATGTAACCTTTGCTGTTCAACATATCTGTGAAGTTTCATTCAGATATCATAAACAGTAAAAGAAAAACAGGCCAGAAACCATTTTTTAAAGGGAGAAAGGGCAGTAACTCCATCCAAAATGGTCGGATTTTGCCCATTAACAATCCCATACCACTCATCCCCAATAACAATATGTATGCAAAATTTGAAAAAATTCTGTGCATAAATACTCAAGTTATCGATCGGAAACAGTGAGCACGGACGGATGAAATGAACTACAGGTCAAAAACCAATTATCAGATCAATCAAGGTTGGATAACTCACAATCTGGAAAGGTAAGAGTGACTATCCTTACCCACAATATGTAACCTTTGATGGTCATGAGCACGGACAGATGAAATGAACTACAGGTCAAAAACCAATTCTCAGATCAATCAAGGGTGGATAACTCACAATCTGGAAAGGTAAGAGTGACGATCCTTACCCACAATATGTAACCTTTGATGGTCAACATATCTGTGAAGTTTCATTCAGATATTCCATATAGTAAATGAACTACAGGTCAAAAACCATTTTTCAGATCAATCAAGGGCAGATAACTCATGAACTAGAAAGGTAAGAGTGATGGTTCTTTGTCACAGTATGTAACCTTTGATGTGAAACATATCTGTAAAGTTTCATTTAAATATTCCATATAGTAAAGGAACTACGGGTAAAAAACGTTTTTTAATTCAATCAAGGGCGGATAACTCACAAACGGGAAAGGTAAGAGTGACAGTTCTTAGTCACAATATGTTACCTTTGATGTGAAACATATCTGTGAAGTTATATTCAGATATTCCATATAGTAAAGGAACAATAGGTCAAAAACCTTTTTTCAGACCTATCAAGGGCGGATAACTCACAAACTGGGAAGGTCAGAGTGACGGTCCTTAGTCACAATATGTAACCTTTGATGTGCAACATATCTGTGAAGTTTCATTCAGATATCATGAACAGTAAAGGAATAACAGGCCAGAAACCATTTTTCCAATACGAAAAAGGGCAGTAACTCTGTTAAAAATGGACGGATTTTGCACAACCACATACCACTCATCGCCGATAACAATATGTATGCAAAATTTGAAAAAATTCCGTGAATAAATACTCAAGTTATCGATCGGAAATGGTGAGCACGGACAGACGGACGGACGGACAGACACCGAAGGGTATAACATAATACCTCGCCACTAAAGTGTGGCGGAGTATAAAAATTTATATAGTTTTGCTTGTCAATTTTTTTATGAACTAGTGATTTCTATTGCTGCATTGTGAAACTTTCAGTAGTTTGGCTTATGGAAAAAATTTGATCTGATGAGAAATTCAAATAGATATGCATATCAAAAAAAAATTGAAAACTAGTAATCTTGACTGAGGAATTTTTCTGAACTTATGGAAAATATTTGATCGGATGAAAAATTCAAGTAGTGATTACGCTTGATGAAACAATTTTGAGAAGTTTCAACTGTTGATTTCAGGAAATCTGGGGTTTTCCCCACAGTAAAAAAAAGCTGATTTATTTTGCTATCGGTATAAATATGATGGTTCTGATTGACACTATTTATTGTTCTTTGAACACTTAAAGAAGAAGAATGGATCTCTCAGTAAGACAGAAAAATACAAGCTACAATGATGATATGAAAACACCTGCATCTAAAAGATCAACTAAATATCATATGAGCTATGGACAAATTCGATATCTGATTAAAAGGCTGAGTACAGTGTTGGATAGTAAACTCAAGCAAGGAAGACCACCAAAGTACTGTAGAATGTGCCATAGAGAACTTCGTAAGCTGATAGGAAACCAACTAGAAAGAATGTCATTAGAAAAGAAATGTATGAACGGAAGAAGTATAACTGAGCAAAGATGTGATAAAAGAAAGAATTTATCTTCTGCAAAAGAGAACAGCAAAACAAGAAAATACAGTCCTCTCTCAAGTGTTGCAACAAAAGAAGTACAAGCAAATAATAAAGAGTAGAAATTGTCATATTTTGTGATAAATATTGACAAAACTGTGTGTTTGTATGTCACTACAAGTATATAAAGGACACAATCAAGGAGAAGCTGTTCATTTACCAAAACGATTTCAATGGGCCAACATCAGTGTCCAAAGTGTGAACGACAGTTTGCAAGATCAGACAGTTTGAGACGACATCTGACAAGTGGTATCTGCAGTGAAGATATGGAGTCAGATACAATGTCAGAAAATAAAGAATCTACTATGTCTGAAGAATCTAATGCAGAGACTTCCAGAAGTCATCTTTGGGAAATATGAAGATAAAGATTATGGTATTCATGACGATAGTGATACAGACTATACTGATGAAGATGATGAAGACCAACATTATTCTAGAAAAAAGAGCAAGTTTGATCCTTGGACATTTTTTGTTAAAGGAGCTCATAGTTACCTACAGGACACATTCAATGAAGGTGTACAACATGTAATAGAGAAAAATCCAGACATGAACACAGATGAAGCAGAGGAGGTCACTTTCGATAAACTAGAACCAAGATACAGAGCAGAAGCCATTGGTCAATACAAGGCCTTCCTTAAATTTTCCAAGGCAATGAAGAAAGATCCCCTGCACAAGAAGATAACAGATACAGCAAAACGACTACGAGATGAAGATGACTTTGATGAGGATGACGCTTTGAAATATGCTATCAAAAAAAGAAGATACCTCTTGGATGGGAAACTTGAAGAATTTGACCCACCAAGATACCTCTTGGATGGGAAACTTGAAGAATTTGACCCATCAACCTATTGCTTAGGTGAAGATAATGAATCAGATTCATTACAACAGAGTTCAGGATCAAAATATGCACCAAGTCAGCTGCAACAGAACGACTCTGGATCAAGATATACTCAAAGTCAACTTCCAAAAAGGCCCTGGATCAATGCTTAAAACATTCTAATTGCAATCTACTTTGTATGATGGCATATATTCTTTAATTTCTCTTATTGTAAACAATGAACAGAGGGACGGCCCTAATCCTCTGTCATTGTAATCAGTTATAGTTAGCGGGGCAATAACGCTATAGAAATGTTCACCAGTCTTTTTGTTCTTTCCATTAAAAAATAAGTAATAGTAAGCTTGAGGTGGCTAGCTATACACTAGTTAATGCTACAGAGTGATGCCTCTAGGAGTTGAGGTCTTGATTGACCAAAGAGATTCTAAAGACGCATAGAACTTAGTAGCCTTGACTATTACATACACCATATATCACCACAAACTCACGCTTAGGGATGTCAGTTACAACGCAAGGTGGTTCTGGACGACAATTCGTTACGGGCCCATGACGACTGCTTACCTGTGCTGGACGACAGGTAACGGGTTTTAGTTGACAGATTTAGGGTTTTGGACGACAGTGGAAAGAGGCAACACACACTGACGTCGCAGAAAATGATAATATAGTGTGTTTGGCTATTTTAAATAATTCCTGTTACATTAGTGTTTGTAAGTTTGACATTTGAAGTACAAACACCATAGATATTTGAAGTTAAATAGTAAAACTCTGGTCTGGAAAAGAAATTTCATGAATGTGAAGTTTGTGATTAATTACTTGCGTTCTCATCATGAAATAAGCATAAATGGTCAGACAATAGATCTCATATGATTTTTCAGTCAATTTTAACATGTCCTTCTTAAAAAAATACTGAAAACCTCAAAATTTCATTTTTCTAATGTTACTGGTTAGAGACGACTGTGTAACAGGCAATAGACGACGTCAGTTTTTCTGTAACAGATGTGAGACGACATTTTTTTTCTTTCATGAACACTTGAGTAGATGTAAATACTGCTCTGAAGCCTATTCAACGCCTGTTCAGCATTGTGCGACCTCCCATCGAATGTGCATACCAAGCCCCAGGTAATCAGAAGAATTTAAAGGTTAATACCATATATGGGATTGGTGGCATTTTAGTCTTCAGGTTCCAGAGAATATTTAAAAAGGGTTTTACCTTATTTGAGCATGGCGACATCTTGGTCACAGAACCAAGAAGTTACTGAGTATGATCAGGAAATATAACAATCATAAACTCCAGACCAACCCACTAGATCATTAGGAAAAGCCACTGAACATTTACAGTAACAAGATATCCGTAAGACAGTAAAAAAGCTACCAGCTCTCTCTTCCTCTTCAAGATGATTGCAAAACTAGGGAGGTCGCAAAGTAATGCATACCAAAACAAAGACAAACACAGAACCCCCATAATGAGATGTACATTAAACAATAGATCAACAACAAGAGAATCACCGCCTCAGAAGGGACAGCAGCCTAAGCAACGGGGGTGGGTGCTTAAATGCACTCTAAGATCATTCAAATAACTTTCGTCCCTCCATTCTAAGGAGTCTCCATATGAAATCCGATTGACATTGTGGTTTTTCAAAGGAGATGTTTGAAAATGTTGACCAACAGACAGACGGATTGAGGCTGGAGTCATTTGTATACTATTAGCTCACCTCAGAGCCTTCAGCTTTGGTACGCTTAAAATTTTATTTTATTCGAACATGTAGGATATGTGACTTACATTTTGTCAGACCTGGAGCTTATTAAGGGCAATTGCGGGTAATACTTCCCACATTAAAATCTTTTTAATTGTTTGCATACAGTTTGTTTTATGTATGGACTGTCAATTTATGAAATAAAAAGGATATGTCACCACATCCAGTTTTTCATAATCTCACATGGAAGTTTCAGCATTTTACAAATTTTCTGAAAAAATCCAAGTCCTTAATATAAAGCTAAAATGTTTGTAATCTCCATCCAGCTTCTTTATTTTAATTTTAATTATTGCTTATGACCTCAAGCTTTCTAGAAAATGTGAAAATGTATTTGTTTTCCCAAGCCATGTCAAGATACTGCATGATATATTTTCGCTATTCCCCCATAAAAGGATTTAGATCTTTGGAGTAAATTATATATAAAAAGCTGACATCAAAAATCTTATCTATTGTTATCATTTCATGGACTATAATTTGGCATTTAAGGAAAAAGAAAAAAAAATGGGTTCACCAGACTAATTAAATGCATTCTAAGTTATCCCCAACCCCACAAATTTCGAGGATAATTCAATTTAAAAATTTAAGGAGTGTTATTTTTGTCATTTATATAATTCCATATTTCTTGTATGAAGTAGTTTTGCATTACAAGAGGAAAAAAGAAAAAAAATGTTATTAGTGCCCACCCTGGAATCGACCCTGGCCCTCTGGTTCCAAAGTCTGACACGCTAAGCACACGGCCATGATGTCAAGTTGTGCGCATCTCGAAATAACAGTACATATTCTGAGTATTGGCCATATTCGTATTCTCATAGAGGGTAAATGACATTTCACCCTTGGTCAAAACAGATGATTCTTCGCTGTAAGATATATTTTATCAATCCATCACTGTCGTCTCCACCTGCTACGCTGTCGACAATAACCTGTAACAAAATATTTGCAGTCGTTACACATCTGTAACATGGAAAAATGACTGCAGTAATTTCGTTTTGGTTTTAAAAACGTGTTCGTCTAAAGTAAGCGGATTTATAAGAAAGTTCTTTCTTGGTCTTTGTGACGGACAATGCAATGTCTAATCATATCAAGTCATAAAATGTTCAAAGAAAACGAAAATGAAAGTACTAAATAAGGATATGAGGACACGTGTAGTAGTAAAATGCAGTTTCAAGTATAATTATGTATCATATACGCGTTAACTGGATACAGTTGCCATGCTCTACAGGATTTATTAAGTTTAGATAAGTGTCGTGGACAAATATACAATGACAGATTAAGCTACTTGTTGTTTATTGTGTCTTAAGTCTCCCGAAAACGATACACATTCAATAGCACAAACCTATATTTAGAAATATTTCGTCTGGAACCCGTAACGTACTGTCGTCCAGAACCACCTTGCGTTGTAACAGACATCCCTAAGCGTGAAACTATGGCCCCTGAAATGACTAAGTTATTTTCAAAGCTGAAATTATCACAATCATACACCAGCCAGAATGGCCCAAAAAGTTATTCACAGCCCAATGCTCAAGCATACCAGGGATTGATTGGAGAGAGGGTATAAGTCAAATGTGTAGGTGTGGAAACTCCACATTGTGGAGATGTGGAGATGTGGTGGATCCACATTGTCAAGATGTGTAGATGTGGTGGATCCACATTTTAAGTGTGGTGGTCCACATATAATTCGTATTTATCAAAGAATGAACGTAAATCTCCATTATTCTGATCCGCAATATATATGCATTTATTCACATTTGAAATGTGGAAATCCACATTGCTCCACAATACATCCACATTGCTCCACATTACATCCAAATTGTGGAGATGTGGTGGATCCACATAGCATCCACATTTTACGTGTGAAGGTCCACATTGCATCCACATCTCAAGCGATATGGACACATTCATCAACATCTGATCATTAAACCCAATACTATTACATGCCAATGATGATTATCTAAGATATCAAAAGAAGCTCTAACTTAATCATAAGATAGATACTAGCTATCAAATACGGCTTCATGCAGGAATCTGAACTAGTATAATTCTTAAATACCTTCAAGCAGCCTAATCATATCTAAGTACACACCTACTCTAGATAAATTGACTAAGTTATTTTCAAAGCTGAATTTGACTAAGTTATTTTATATATCACCACATAAGAGCCTTCATCACCCTTAAAATGACTAAGTTATTTTCAAAGCTGAAATTAACTAAGTTATTTTATATATCACGACAGCAGGACCATTAATATCTCTCAATAAACTTAGTTATTTTCCCAACAGCCCAGGAAACTATCACAATCATTGATCAGCCAGAGTAACTCTCGAATAGACTAAGTTATTCCCCAATAGCCCAGGAAACTATTACAAAGCAGTCAAAAATAAACTGTCATAAATAACCCCTACTGTCTTTAAAGTAACATAACAAACTGGTTCTATGTATCTATTGTAAAATCTCTATATAAAAAACCTGATAAATATTTTATGAAACGAATTATTTACTCATTTATCTGGTAACTTATTGTTCACCACTAGTATGCGATTTATTTCGTAAAAATTATTTTGTAGTAAATGCATCATTTTCATCATTTAATTACCTAGAATATCTATACGCTCTGTATTCTGCCTGTCGCCCTGCAGTATTCAAACCGCAAAGAAACGAAATTGCCCTATGTTTCATAGTAGTTTCCCGCCATGTGGTTTAAATGTATCTTTATTAGTCAAAATAGAGTTTGCAGCTTATTCCGTAAATTACCACCTTGTGATATAATCCTTATATCAATTGTTTATATACTCAAACAACTATCCAACCTGTACACCTTAGATAGCTTCTGTGGTTACAAGCGATGAATTCAATTAACTAAGGTTATAACTCCGTAACTATGGTTTCATATAGACCATTCGCAAACTTGAAGGGGACAACATGGTACTAAACATTGTGGCTAAGTTACATGGAATTCTGAATATAACTATTCAACTAGAGATCAGAGATTGTTTAAAAACGGTGAATTTCATAACCAAAGGTCCATAATTACTGAAAACATGGTGTGATATAGTCTTTTATGGAACCTGAAGAAGACACCATGATTCAACCATTGTGACCAAGTTTCAAACTTCTGATCTAAAGAGATCGACTTAGAGAGCATACATTGTTTCAATTGGTGAATTTCATAAATGAAGGGCCATTTAACTGAAACCATGGTGCGATAAGGACTGCTGTCCAACTTGAAAAAGACATTATTTTACTCAACAATGTGGCCAATTTTTATCAATATTCTGATAAAAAATATTCGATTTAGAGAGCAGACATCGTTTATTTATTGACCTTTTATAAACAGGGGGCCATAACTCTTGAAAGTATGGTGCGATATAGATCATTATTGAGTTTGAAAAAGATATCATAATACTAAACAATGTGACCAAGATTCATAAGTTCCTGACCAAAAATAGTAAATGAGTATGGTCAGAAATACCACAATCGCAAACTACAGACAATCCAGAGGCACCGCGAGGAAGAGCCGCTCAACCATCACGAGACACCAGGAAGACAAATTAAGCAAAGCAATCAGCTCTCTCTTCCCCATCAGGATGATTGCAATACTAAAATGGACATAAAGTAGCGTACAACAAAACATAGAACAATTACAGCCTTGTAAACCTTTTTGACCAAATTCCATCGAAATTCTGATAAAATATTTAATTATAAGAGCGGATATTGTCTCAGATGTTGACCTTCCATAAACAAGGGGCCATAACTCCTGAAAGTATGGTGCGATATAGACCATTGTTGAATTCGAAAAAGATATCATAATACTAAACAATGTGACCAAGTTTCATAAATTTCTGACCAAATTCATTTGACTTAGAGAGTAGTTGCCATTGAACAGCAGACGTACGCATTTGTGTGCGTAATTAAAGTTAAAAAGCTAAACTCCTCTATGGTTAATTTCATTTAAATATAGATGTAACCTACTATTATTTCACTTTACCTATAAAATTATTTTTACTATTAGTATGCGATTTATTCCGTAAATATCATTTTGTTATTAATTGCATCATGTTTATAATTTAGTTACTAGTATTTTGTAGATTTTGCAGTTTATTCCGTAAGGATCCACCTTGTCATATTATTTATCTACACCTTAGCTGTTTTATGTACTTAAAAACAAACAAACCTATTCATCTAGAGAGTAGGTGTTGTTCAATCATTGATTTATCGTAAACTTAGGCCGTTTCTTAAAGGATTTCCATCATTAAAGGTCATAACTCATGAGATTATGGTGCAAAGTGGACCATATTCGACTTGAATAGGACATTATGGTATTGAACAATATGACTAAGTTCAAAAAGATTCTGATTAAATTTATAGACTTGGAGAGCGGAGTTCGTTTAAAACGGTGAATTTTCATAAACAAAGGGTTATAACTAGAGAAACTATGGTGCGATATGGACTATTATCGCACTTGAAAAAGACATTGTTATTAAGCAGTGTGACCAAGTTTCATAAAATTCTGATAATAACTATACGACTTAGCGAGCATATATCGTGTGAGGTGATGAACTTCCATATACAAAAGGCCATATTTGCTGAAGAAATGTTCATATTAAAACAATGTGATCAAGTTCATAAAATTCTGATTAAAGTATTCTATTTAGAGAGCGGATTTTGTATAAAATGGTGAATTTCTATAATTAAGGGTCATAACTTATGAAACATTGGTGCGATATGGTAGTTGAAGAACACATTATGGTTTTAACCAATGTGACTAAGTTTCATAAAATTCTGATCAAAACTTATTGACTAGGGGAACAGAGATCGTTTAAAACAGTGATTTTCCAGAAACAAATGGTTATAACTATTGAAAGCACAGAATTTGAAAAAGACATTTGGTATTAAACAGTTTGACCAAGTTTCATAATTTTCTGATACAAATTATTCGACTTTGTGATTGGATATCGTGTGAAATGATCAACTTCCATAGATAAAGGGCCATAATTACTGAAGGCGTGGTTTAATTAAACACTTAAAATCGAACTTGAGGAAGTCCTCACGGTACCAAACATTCTGACCAAGTTCCATAAAATTCTGATACATTATTCTATTTAGAGAGCAGATATTGTTAAAATTGGTGAATTTCACAAATAAAGGGTCATAACTCATGAATGTATGGTGCGAAATGGACCATACTGTAATTTGAAGAAGACATCATGGCACCAACCAACGTGACTAAGTTCCATAGAATTCTGATAAAAACTATTGGACTTAGAGAGCAGACATCGTTTATTATGAATTTTCAAAACAAAGGACCATAATTACTGAAGTTTTGGTCCATTATTAACCATTATCGCACTTGAAGAAGCTATCAAGGTATCAAACAATGTTGGTAAGTTTCATAAATTCTGATAAAAGTATCGAATCATTTAGAGAGTAACGTTTCAAATGTTGAAATTCCATAACTAAAGGGCCACAACTCCAAAAAGTATGGTGCGATATGGACCATAATCGTACTCGAAGAAGATATCATGGTATTTATCAATGTATCTGAGTTCCATACAATTCTGATCATAAATACTCAACTTATATAGAGGACGTCATTGTTATATGTACGTTGTGGTATGAGCGTAATTATGTGTAGACGGACAGACGGAAGAGAAGGTGTAACACTGAAATCCCCATTGGCTTGGTGGGCCATTAGACGCGGACAGTGAATGCTCATCCATAGAGAAGACAAAATATAGTTTAATATTTATTTCTATATGCATTCACGTTATACCGTTAGTACACGAAAAGTAAACACGCAAGCGTTATGCCCCATGCGCATGTGTGCCGTCCTAATGTGCTCCAGAGTTTGAAGAGACTCCGTTCGAATATCTTATTGCCTTCTTCCATGACAGAGCTAATTTTCTCTTCTTACCGACACAAACAATCACACGTGTCGTTTAGTGATTTTGTACGCAGTATTTAGTATTCTTGTACTTTGGTATACCCTTATATAGGATATATTTAAAAGTGTAGACCCAGATCAGATGCCGCTGGCGTGGATTCTGATCGGCATCAACACCGTTCATAACATCTTTTCAATTTACCGAAATTGAAATGTACACAAAATTATACTTAAACGTCTTTGGCGTCCCTATTGTGGGACATTGTCAATTATTGTGGACCCAAACTACGCGTTGATGATGAGGCATATGATCAGCGTACTAACTGTTTGTCTAAAGATCCATTCAACCTGTTCGATAATATGTACCTATAACTTATATTATATTTTGGTGTCCCTTTTGTGGGACGTTTTCAAACAATATAGATCCAGGCCAGTGAATAGGTATCTGCTCTGGGTCACTACTGTTCGTTATAAAATTCACTCAAATTATTTGATTATAAATATATCTACACTTATATTTATTGTAATTTTGGTGTCCCTTTTGTGGGACATCGTCTCATTGTGGATCCAGCATGATTTTGATGACGAGGTATCTAATTATTGCTATCATTGTTTGTCTCAACATCCACTCGTTTGACCGGGTTGATATGCATACATTATTTATAATATACTTTGGTGTCCCTTTGTGGGACATATACAAACAGTATAGATCCAGATCAGATGCTGGTAGTGTGACATCTGCTCAGGCTCATTATTGTTTGTATAAAATTCACCCATGCGACCCAAATTTTATGTACACAGCACATACATATCCATATATATACACACACATACATATACACATTTTCCATAGTTTGATGTCCATTTTGTGGGACATCGTCAAACACATAAGATCCCGATCAGACGCTGTTGTTGTGGTGCCATATGGTTCATATTATAACTCTTATTTGTCATACTATTCACTTAATTTACAATTTTGAAATATGCATATATTTAAATTGTATTTGGTGTCCTTTTTGTGGGACATATGCAACCAGTGTAGATCCTGACTATATATTGTTGTTGTTGTTGTTGTTGTTGACTTGCCATATGAACAGTTATTATTGTTTTTATATTGTGCCTCGGTGTCCCTTTTGTGGGACATATGCGATTATTATGGACCCTAGCAAATCCTTTTGACTTAGCACCTGAACGTGGTCACTATTGCTTGCCGCAAATCCATTCATCCTAACCGCATATGAACGTGTATATTATATTCTACATTAGTGTCCCTGATATGGGACATATGTTATAGCGTGAATTCAGACCAGATATTGTTGTAGCTGATTTTTCATATCATCACGTTGCTTATAGTCTGCTATAAATCTACTTAACTTGGCCGAAATATATTATTTAAAATTTATACCACTTGTTATCCTTATAGCGTGGACCATGATCAAACCGGCGGATCCAGACCAGGTGCCAACGGTTTGGAATTTGATCAGGTTCATATTGTCTGCCATAAATTCACTCATCTTGATCGGAAACGAATACTACCCAGGATGACTCTTAGAATGCTATAGATTATTCAATATATTCATTCGTTCCTAGTACTGGCATACTAAATGCAAAGCCAGACGTTACAAATTACGTACATCAACGGGAGACTACTGACACACGCAACCTTGTAGTGATTCTCGACATTTATTACCCCTTCTAGTTTTTTGGACTGCTCTATAATAAAAGAACTCGTTCTTGTTAGGAGTGAATCTCATCCCCCAAGTTATCCTCTCGATGTGCGAAAATCATTCTATGCTCCCCTAACGTTACCATACGAGCCAGTGGGCGATATCCCCAATAATGTGGCATGTGCGACCAGCGAAGCCCCAGATCAGCCTGCGCATACGTGCAGTCTGATCAGAGCCCTCGAAGTCGCTTGAGTACTTCATGACTCCTTATCTCCTGATTGAACACCAGTTGAAGTCCCTGAGATCTAAAGGAGGCTGCACAGGCTCATCTGAGCCTATTCCTGCGAAAGTGCCACATCGTCGCAAACCACATGACATGGCTCATATTATATTAATTACGCGCGCGCGCGTGCGTGTGTGTGTGTGTGCGTTGCCTAATATTCTCTATTTTACTGAAACAAGTTGGAGCGTCCACATGGCCAACGCACTAAGTATGCATCTCCTTGTTAGTATTTGAAACCTTACCTATGTCCTAGCATTCTTATATCCGTGATATTAAGGTGTTAACGCATGCGTTAATGCGTACACGTAGTCCCACTGGGTCATTATCAAAAAATGGAGGAATCTGTGTCCTTGCTGATTTTCTCACATCCTCGACCTCCTCTCTGTTGCTTTTCTGTCAATAACACTAATTGACGGCATGTGCCACAAGAATAAAATACTTTGTCGGGTTCTGGACGACGCTGTTTAAAAACTAAAGCTGACGTAATTGCACTTTCTCCGAATTTTCCCGTGTCCCAACTTGAGGGTGGTTGGTAACCGTTGCCGTTATTTGTTACAGAAACAAATATATCGTTGTTTATTATTTAATGGGTTAATACATCTAGCTGTATAGAAGTAGTTTCCATAAAGTATGCCAGTAATTATAAACTATTTCAGTGCGATAGCATGTGTTTAGGGCTGTCCCTTGAGAACCTGTCAGTGCAGTTGCAGGTATAGAAAATGGGGTTTGGTGGAGCAACCCATTATTCTGAAAGTTTAAAAATGCCGATATTTCGTTGACAACGACCCCTGGAGGGGACACATAGGATCACTTTTTGGCTTATTTACACCTTATAGATTTTATGCCACACAAGTGCGTCGAAAATTGAGTGTCATTTCCACAACTGTCAGTGCAATCACGAATATATTGACACGTTTCGTGACGCTGAGTACATTTCCACGGCTACGTTTCAATTGGCGTTGAGGCCTAGTTGAAGCAGACATATGATTTGGTTAATTTCGAAGAAATCCTTTCTTTCAAGAATCGAATAAATGTGTGAATGTCAGTGCAGTCACGGTCAGTGCAATCACGTTCCCTATTGTGACTGCACTGACATGTTGTGTGACAGCACTGACCATTACTCACTTTGAGTTCAAAACTGTGAGTACTGTTGCTAATATTAAGGATTAAGTAGAATTATCAATGTCCCACCCCTCCCTGCCTGTTTCTTCGGGGCAACTGAGCCGCTTGACAAGATGGCCACGACAATAACCTTGTGGTGAAAATAGGTACATCTTGGCCTATTTTAAAGCATTGTTAGATTATTTCTCTAGGAGAAATGTGTGATTTTTTAGTCTTGCATAGCTGAATGACAAGTGATTTCTGTTGGCATTGAAATAAATGTACCTATTCGTTCGTCTGCCAGTGCCATTGGGCCAATATACTCTTATATAAGCATTCAAATACGATCCACTATGGCCAGGTGTCAGTTGAGCGTTTTCAGGGTTATCGTATTTCTGGTTACTATCCTTCCAGCCTCCCGATTTTGAAGCCAGAATTGAGATGTTTGATAGCCGCAGAAAGTGGTTAAGTGGGAAAAAGTGTGCTATATGTATCTTTGTCGATATGACAGTGCACAGGTACCAGCCAAACTAATCTCCAAACCATACAACTGTAGCAGATTCAAGTATTCCATACTTTTTTTTTTTACTTTCCAGTCGACTGACTAAAGTATATCCCCCTCCTCCTCCGTGCCTCCACCCCCTACCCATCTATTATTCTCGTTAAATTATCAAAATATCACCTGATTAAGACAGCATAAAAACATCAAAACATATCATTAAATTCAGCAAAGAATCTGGTATAAATTGTACAGATGCACAGTTCTTGTACGATGTGCAATTAGAAAGTTCGTAGCATGGCATCATAACTCTTTAATGCGCTGATAAAATTCTTTAGGAAACTAGAATTCAATGGCTACTGGATGGCTTATTTTTGTCGAAAAAAGTGCTGCGCATGCTCATTATGCGTAGAGGTTTATATACTGGCGAAATTTTAAGCAAATTATTAGGAAAAAACCGAAGGAAAATAGGGGAACTTATTTACGATAATGATTTGACGAATTAACGATTTGGTGCCAGCCTTATTATGCGACCACTGCTTGCATTAGGTACATCTTTACATTCGGAAAATGTTGACTAATAGAGAAATGGTAAACTTTCGAAAATTATGGGACTTTGTATGCCCTCAAAGGAACTTTTGGAGGCATATAGTAATCACATTGTCCGCCCACCCGTCCGTCCGTCTGTCCCGCTTCGTGTCCGATGCATATCTCTATATATTATGTGAGGCAGGAAACCCAAATTTAGTATCTTGATGAATATTGGGATGGCAAAGTGTCGCGTACCATTTTCGGGTCACTGTGACATTGACCTTGACCCCTGACCGAGTTTTTAGAATACTCGTGTCTGGAGTAAATCTCTCATATTATTTGAGGTAGGAATCCCAAATTTGGTATGTGCGTGCAGCTTGGGATGACAAAGTGTCGCGTACCATCCTTGGGTCACTGTGACCTTGACCTTGATCTCTGTCGTAGTTTCTAGAATCGGCATTTAGTCTGGTGCATATCTCCTATATTCTTTGAGGTAAGAAATCCAAATTTAATGTGTGAATGCATCTTTGGATGGCAGAGTGTCACATACCATTTCCGGGGCACTGTGACCTTGACCTCTGACCTAGTTTTTAGAATAATCATGTCCGCAGCATATCTCTGGTATCATTTCAGATAGGTGATGAGTGGGTGCATCTTTTGATGGAGTAGTGTCGTCTACTATTTATGGGTCAATGTGACCTTTAACCTGATCTCTGGCTTAGTTTTTAGAATGATCATGACAGGAGCATATCTCTTATATTATTTGCGGTAGAATTCCAAAATTTGGTGGGTGAATGTATCTTGGGATGAAAGAGTGTCCCGTCCCATTTTCGGGTCACTGTGACCTTTACCTCCTACCTAGTTGCTAGACTTTGCCTCGAGTCTAGTGCATATCATTCATTTTTTTGAAGTAGGAATTCCAAACTTGGTGTATAGATGCATCTCTGGATGGTTATATTTCATGTACCATTTTTGGGTCACTGTGACCTTGACCTCTGACTTAGTTTTTAGAGTAATCGTATCTGATCAAATCTCATATATTATTTGAGCTAGGAATCCTAATTTGGTGTGTGGTTGCATCGTGGGATGGCAGAGTGGCATGTACCAAGTTTTGGGTCACTGTGACCATGACTTATTTTCTAGCATTATTGTGTCAGGAGTATATCTCCTCTATTATTTGAGGTTGGAATCCCAAATAAATTTGGTGTATGTATGCATCTTTGGATGGTGATATGTCGCGGACCATTTAAGGTCACTGTGGCCAATCTATGACCTAGTTTCTAGAATAATCGGATCTGGAGCATATAGCCTATATATAGTTTAAGGTAGGAATCCAAAATTTGGTGTGTGGATTCCTTTTGGGATGATGGAGCAATGCATACCATTTTGGGTCACTTTGACCTTGACATTGACTTCTGGCCTCATTTCTAGGTTTTTTGTATCTATTCCTTTATATCAAATAACTAAACCTCAAATGTGTCTTATGCTAGACCAATTCGTTTGGGAGTATCCATCACGTTACGGTGACATTTCTTGTTTCAATTTTGCTTTATACTTTTAATTTAAATTGTGTCACTACAGGAGCTAAAAATGCCTATTGAGTATATGTTTTGCTTTATTTTCAGGCAAACAATGCATAAAATCATTTCGTCGCGCAAAAGTTGCACGGCTTTTTTAGCTCGGACTTTAAGGAAAATATTTGTAATAGTACTACCGCTACTTTTCAAGAAGTGGGTGGGGTAATTCGACCCTTCATATTTTGTCGATGACATAATAACTTCTCATGGTATCGCTTTAACCATCCGCGAATTGATAGATTTCTAGTCCCAAGGAATATTTTTTTCTTTATTTAAATGAACCAGAACGTCATGTCATAGCTAAACTCATGCTGTCCCATGGGAAGAATTTAAGAGTTATCTTTCCTTTGCTATGGTTCACACAGTTTCATTTGGTTTAAATACAAAGAGCATAAAGTGTGTAAATAAAGTGTACGACAAAAATACCAACACAGGGCATTTTTAAACTACCGTCGTTTATATATTTTCAAAATATGTGCAATGTGACATGCGATTTAAGTCGTTACAATACTGAAGCGCATTGCTTTGCTTTCTAAACGGTTTTGGTATTGCCATTTCCATATTTAGTTACATGAAACATCCAACTCATTCAACAATTGTATAAATACTGGACCAGATTGTGGCCTACCAAATTGTACAAGACGTCCAATTTCACTTATAATGTTCTGCACTCATTAATGTTGATACTGTTTTGCACTCTTTTCAAAAGGTAAACGTTATATTTTCCACTGAAATTTTGCGTTTACATTCAGGACATGTATTTACAATAATATTTTTTCGTGTCTACACCATAACATCCTCATGAAACTTGTGCCATAACATAAAGAAAATGTAGCTTTTTAAAATGAAACCAAACATGCTAGGGTTTGGAATTCGGTTACTGAAATAAGAGATCATGGTACCAACTTTCTAAAGGACCCTCGTACGTCATGGTAAGTGTCCATTTCCGAAAGCGGAAATCATTCTCGATGGCACCATTGAGACTGCATTAATGTACGGGCTGATCTTAGTTTCCACTGCGTATCATGCTATCTTATGCAATGTATCATGCTTTTATTCAATTCTATTATTTCGCAAGGTGGATGACGTTATGTCAGTGCAGTCACAAACGTGTCAGTGCAGTCACATTCATGTCAGTGCAGTCACGTTCAAGTATAATTCAAATTACATAGAGTCCATCGCTATAATGTACTTACTTTTTATATCTGACTATGCAATAATGAAATACTTAACTTTTGACAGAAATCATTTAGAATATTAATCTACACAATTTTGTACATAAAAACACCACACTTTGAAAATACAATTTTTTCGTGTAAGTTTACTTTAAACAATTCTCTCTCACACAGGTTACAACGAAATTGAATAAAACTCGAGTCTTATAAGGTTTATGATCAGTATTTTAGATCACCTTATTAAGATAATGAACATCTCGACAGAGACTGATTTAATGATAAAAAGTTTGTTTGTGACTGCACTGACATTGTAGTCGTAGTAGCAGGCATAAAATTATTAACTGACCCATTATTCGTCGAGTTAAACTTCGCATATTTTCAATATTAATTCCCCCGTGTATGTTTGATATAAATGTTGCAGCAAGATTGAAAATCTTGACACTTATTTTTTATGATTTAGTCTTTCTGGATTCCTCCATTTTTTGATAATGACCCCACTATGTCATGCATACAATTTAAATTTCAACGGACAGTTTCCTATTCAATCTGCCCAAATTTTGACAGCCTGAGGCTAGGATAATGCATAACTGACAACCATAGTTTTGTGCTTAAATCAAACCCTTACATTTAGTGCACCTAGCAAAATATAAATATTTTGAAAATATTGCATAATTATGTCAGGACTCTAGGGTTTAGGGGGCGGGGGTATTTTTTGTGACCAAATTTTATTCAACAGAAAGTCAAAGTTTCGTCGAGTATTCCTCTAAATACATGTAAATGTAACGTTTGCGGCATAAAACTTGAAACGAAAGTGATATATTTTCATAAAATTCGGGTTGAGAAGATTTCATTGTTTCATCTAAAGAAGTGTGCTGTCAATAACTTTTGACTATTACCTGTAATGTTTCAACGTCAACAAGTTTGAAGTGCACTGAGGTATATCATATCTGCATACTGTATAAATCATAGCCTAGATAAACACAGTTTTTGAGCGTAAAATCGTTAATATTTTCTTACACATCAGAATTAGGCTATAGTTTGGTGCTTAAAAGAACCGTCTCATTGACACGGTTCTTTTGAGTACCTACAACAAATGTTTTGGTTGAGAAATGGGACAAGTAATTACTTTATAAGCACACTTAACTAAAGCCCTGATACATGCCATTGCAAATTGATATTTACCTTCAGGCTTTTACAAAATAAGTTTCTAATATGTTTCTATAATAAAGTGTTTTTGAGCATTTTGACAGCGTTCCCCCCCGTGACCAATCATGCCGTTTTTTATATGATGTGTGAAATGTAAAACTACAACTGTATGCAAAAAGATTAGTTTGGGGGGGGGGGAGCACTTCAGTAAAACATTTTCTATTTTCTATATGTTGAATAGCAAAAACAGAGTTTTCAACCCATATTTTTCAATCGGTACTTGTCCAATGAGAAAACTAAGTCGAGTGTTGAACCTACTATCTTTTTCATAGAAAAAATATCATTTTCTTTGAAAATTTTCTCCTGTCATTTTTATGGGCAATCCTTAATTAAGACTGTCCGAGGTCCTTTCATTCACTTACTGTTTCCTATAGTGCTCTTCTAACCTTTACCTTCTGCAGACAAGAGAGTGAATGTATAATTTATCTAGGTAAGCAGGCGAAAAGTACATAAATCGCACGTGGTATTTGTACATTATATCATACTATACTCTATTATCTAGGTTGTTCAATCTAAGATCTAGTATATGCCTTTAAACGAAAGTATTTGTATCAAATTCCTATTATTTATTTCTTACCTATTATAAAACGGCTTTATAGTTGTAATTAATATTAATAAAATACGTAAATTACTTGTAATTTATAAATGCGCCCTTTTTATACTTTATACGGTATCACTGTCGTTGTGCATGACTTATATGTATATGATTTAAGAAAAGAAAAGGTACTCAACCTTACGCTAACCATCTTATATGCGTAATATCTATTTTATTCCACGTATCTATCGTTGGTTGATTGAACATGCTTAAACCTTTCGCAACATTCCAAAGTTATTAAAGGTGTACATTGTAAGCACCATAGAGGGTTTAGTGTTTCATTTAAAAACTAATGGATAATATTTTATCAAACTTATACATACATTCCTGTATAATGATGGAAACTCTTACACATTATCTTGACCTTGGCCTGTTTCAAGGTCGCATATGCACTTGTTTTGTCAAAATAGAGTATTAGTGTAGATTTCGCTTTTCTGTTTCTGAGAATCATGTAAACTAATGGATTGATTTTGATTAAATTTACATATACTAATTAACGAAGAGGGAAATTCTTTTATATATTATCGTGACCTTGATCTGATTTCCAAGGTCATACATACAGATTCGTATCTAGTTTCCGTGACCTACCCCTTGCATCAAGTGGAATAAGATCACTACACCTTATTATAAGGGAACAACGTGATTAGATTTGTTGATTTTGACCATATATTCAAGAAGATAGGGTGCTTAATTTGCTCAAACTCAGTTCCGCTTTATCTTCTAAATAATGAGATGAAATTATATCAATTCTGTATAGATATACTGCTGGAAGGATTGTTTCATCCTCACTTGTAGAGATATATTGCAATTTATCAGTCACCCTTAATATTAACTGCATTGTTTCAACATGACCTAATAAACGTTTCCTATCTCACGGCATGTCTTGTCTTGTCTTGTGTAGAATTTCTGCCAGTCCTGGCACACCTCCAGTCCGCTGGAGTACCGAATGGAATTTTATACTAAATTCTAAAATGGTATTCCACCACCCTATTTACAGATTCCGGGACATCTCGGCCCCTAACAAACTCGGCCCCTGACAAACTCGGCCCCTAACAAACTCGGCCCCCATATATTCGAGGACCGAATTCGACCCCTACAAACTCGGCCCCCAACCGAAATATGATTCAGGAGGCTGGCTAGTTTCATTATACATGCAAATCATTGGTTAAAAACATTAGTGCCCATTAAAAACGTATGCAGATAACGCATGTTGTGTTGGATATTGGCAATTTATGATGTTGACGCTGTCCACTTTTGTGAAAGAAAGGTTCAGTGTGTTTACTCAAACGTGTATGAGCGTTCTAGACCTATATGAAACCCGGGACAGTCTCGATGTTGAGAATTTTGAATTGGGCCTTGACTAGAGAAAACCATAGCTTTCGGCCGCCATTCTGTGATAAAGCATACATATGCGGCAATCGAATGGGTGATATGGGTCTTGGTTAAGCTAAAGCTCTCATGATCGAGCCTCAGCAAATGCACAGACTCGAGAGAGTTTTGGACCGCTCCTCGGATAAAAAAAAATGTTGTGGCTAAAGCATCATACATAACATGTGAAGGAGTGATATTGTTCATTTATCACACTTGTTTAAGCTCAATCGAGCCTGCGCAAATGAACAGACTAGACAGAGCTTTCGACTACCATTCTGCGAATAAAGCATACATATACGGAAATCGAATGGGGTGATACAAGTCTTGGATAATTTTAGACATTTTTAATATACAGTCGAATCTCGAGAATACGAAGACATAGGAGTAGAGATTTTATTTTGAACTATCGAGAGCTCGAATTATAGGAATAAAAATATAAAAATATCTACCTTCAAAAATGATTATTATGATCTATTTTCAGTGTTTTTCCCTATCAAACAAATATTTGTATGCGTAAAAGAAACGTCTCGGGGAGGCGTTTCTTTTACGCACACAAAACAAAATATTTTAAATTATTCATAAATAGGCCCTATATTCTCTGATTCCAATGTGTTCGAAATTCATTTCGAATTAAGGGTATTTCGAAAAATTGGAGTTCAATTTTTCGAGGTTTAGCTATACACAATTCGATTTCTTTAAAGAACATTTCCGTTTCGCAAAGGAATTATCATGCCAGAACGATAATTATGTGGGAAGTAATCAAATACATAATGAATGCAGCACACGAGACTATCGAAACACAACGCAGCTCGCATATAAAAGGCAGTGATAAAGGTGTCGCTTCCTGACAAAGATGTAACATCTATAGCGCCACTTACAACACCAGTTACAATGCGTTCTGTGCAAAAAAAACCTGCACATTATATAGATTATATAGGTGCCGAGTTGGTTAGGGGCCGAGTTTGCTAGGGGCCGAGTTTGTGGGGGCCGAGTTTGGTAGGGGCCGAGTTTGTCAGGGGCCGAGTTTGTTAGGGGCCGAGATGTCCAGAAACCTATTTACACAGTATAAGTCTCTATTTACAGGTTAAAAGTTTATAAAAGTTTGCAGATAAAAGTTTGTAGATAAAAGTCCTGTTTCAATACTAAATAGATACTGAGTAATAACCCGCTTGTTATGTCTTGGAAAACCTCACTGTGTTTAAGCATTAGTCTTTTTCTTTCTAGTTCTCTGGGGGACCAAGGCAAGTCTCTTATAGCGTTCACAATGTTACCTTTATCAGGTCATGGTGACAATGCACTTAATGAATGAACCGGAACTACTTTTTTGACCTCGGCTTTGAACGGGACTCCCAAACGAGTATTGCACTCGCTATAAATAGACAAAAAGAATACCCTCATGACGCATGAAAATAAATAAACAAACTATGCATACGTAAAAATAAGCCTCTTTTGTTTTCATATGAGCTTTGAAAATAAAATAAAATAATGTTAAAACAAGTAAAAGCTTATTTTATTTTTTCCCCAAGTTGTCTTAATCTCTGTCCCTTGTGTCTGCTGCTTAGCTTAAAACCATCAACAAAAGATACAAAACTCAAGAAAAATCAAAGATAGAAATTAAGTAAAATGTCTGATAACATCAGTCCAGCTATGATGACATTAAGGTGGGATGAACTTTTAGAATTGGAAAATAAATGGGCAGATGAAAGCCTAGATGATCATTTCTGACTAGAGTTTGATGTAGATCTTGGTGAATTTGAAGAAGAAAAGCCTATACCAGAGCAAAGTAATCATTTGAACTCATATCCTGTTGGTTCTCCTGTATTATCAGAGAAAACTGTTGTTCCTCAGAACCAAAATAAGCAATCCTTGACTTCAAGTTCAGTTGAATTTGTTGACATGTCAAATGATGATGTCCACAACTTCATATATGGACAGGAGAACACAAACACTTTAAGAAAAACACTTGGTGACACTAGAAAAATCATGAAGTTTCTTGAATCCAAGGGTGAACACCGTGATATCTTTCAAATTCCGCATGATAAATTAGATCCCCTTCTGGCAAACTTCATACTGTCAGTGAGAAAACCTGATGGATCCGATTATGAGCCATCTTCCCTCAGAAACATCATGCCCAGTCTTGATAGAAAGCTGAAGAGACACCAGTATGAACACACAATCATGGGAAGTAGTGGAAGTGTCTTCACCCTGACCCGAGATGCACTGAAAGCAAAGCAGCGCCAGCTGAAAAAACAAGGAAAAGGAAATAAACCGAAGAAAAGTCAGCCTATCGAAGATGAAGAAATCAACATTCTTTATAAAGAAGGCGTACTTGGATGTTCCACCCCACAGTCCCTATTGAATACCATGTGGTTGAACAACTCTGTATACTTTGGCTTAAGAGGAATAGCTGATCATTATCATATGAGGTTATTATTTACAAGTTTATCTTTCTTTTGTGTGTGGGGTTGGGGTGTCAATTTTTCTTCAATCCTTCAAATGTGAACTTTCATCAAAGGACCAGTAAAGCAATTTTTAGCGTAAAATTGAGATTATTTTCTTGGTTATCAGTTTAAATGTGTGTTTTGGGTGCTCAAAAGAACAGTCTCATTGAGATGGTTCTTTTCAGTACCCTTAACATATGTTTTGGTTAAAACATATGAAAAATAATTTTTAATAATGCAACCTTATCTAAGGCCTGTTTCAGTATTTAAAAAAAAATAAACGTAAGTTTTCATCTGAATCCTTCTTGAATCTTGACACTTGTCTTGACAAACATTGAAGACCCAGATGAAAAGACTGCATTAATCTTCTGATCATGGTCTGCACATTGTCTTCGTTCTAATTTACAAAGCATTTGTGAGTGGTTACTCAAAAGAACCGTCTCACTGAGACGATTCTTTTGGGCCATAAAAATATGCAAAATTTTAGGAAAAGATATAGCTAATAATGGCCAAAAATATGCAATTGTTGGTCTCTGCTTTATATGATTTTGTTTGTTTTCAAAGCTTTTTAGATGTTATTCTTAACTAATAATATAATTATGCTACATCACTCAAATTAAACCAGTAAACGACTAAACAGTCCCTTTACGGATACATTGTCAAACAGTGAAAAGCCTGATGAAATGATCAGGGTCTGCTCTATTTGCTAAGATAAAAACATTCTTCAGTTAATAGAAGGTACTCACAGAAATGTCCCAGTGAGACAGTTGTTTTGAGCGTACACTGGTCTATGCTTCTATTATTTTATTTCTGTAATTTCACCAATTTTAGAGGAGAATCTAATCTTCAATAAATAAGTAATCATCTAACAGTACAAATAGTAAAGACCCAGATGAAATGCCACATAAACTGAAATTTCATCAGGGTCTGCTCTGTTTGCTTAAATAAAAAATCTTCACTTACTTCAGACAAAGAACTCCATAAATTTATCCCTTAATTATTGATATACAAGCCTTACGGCAATATATTGCCGCAATATTGCAGCAACAGTTTCTGGCAATATTGCCGCAATATTCCGATTTTGATAAAGGATCTTTTTGGTTGAGGAGGGAGGAGACTTAAAAGAACCATCTCAATGAGAAGGTTCTTTTGAGCACCCAAAATATATGTTGAAATTTGGGGAAAATAAAATATAATTTTTCACACTCATTCCACAACCCCTTACCCAACAAAAAATGCTTATTACACGAAACTGTAGGTAGCCTAAACTCACTTTTCAGATGGGGAGATATCCAGCTGCACAGTACGTCTGATGGTGTCCAATACCTGGAGTTGAACGAGCGCCGGACCAAGACTCGAACAGGGGATGATGTCACTGATGTCCGTGAAATCACACCAAAGATGTTTGCTACAGGCGATATCCATTGTCCCGTGGAGGCTTATAAAGTCTACTCCTCAAAGCGCCCTAGAAGCATGATGGATTCAGATTCTCCATTTTATGTGGCCTGTAGAACTGTCCAACTTCATGACCCTGAAAAAGAAATTTGGTTTATTAACCAGCGTGTTGGACAGAAAAAGCTGGGGAAAATGATGAAAATGATGCAAACTGAGGGGAAATTAAATCCAGTTCAAAGACTCACTAATCATTCTGCCAGAAAGCACCTTGTTCAGAAATTAAGGGATTCTGATGTTGCTCCCACAGACATAATGCAAATTAGTGGGCATAAAAATATCCAGTCCGTTATGACTTACAGCAAATTGAGTGACAAACAACACAGACTTTGCATAGTTGCAGAACTGCGACTTTAGATTTTTTTTCGATCTGGCTGAATCTAAAGTCGCAGTGTTTTTGTGCTCTATCTTGACCAGTGATGGTCTGATGGAGTCCCCTTTTGTTTTGGGAAAAACTTGTTTCCTTGACAATCCAACCATTTAGACTTCTTCATGTGTTTTACATACACAACCAAAGTTATAAAAATGTTACCATTAACTTCGTTATTATGACACGATCAATGCAATCTGTAATATCATGCTGAAATTCTTGTTGTTGTTTTTCGGCTCATCGCAGCCATTTTTCATGCTTTTCACGAGCTAGGGGTGATGACGTTTTTGCGATAAAATTCAGATGTTGAACTGATGAGACGAACTTAATGTAGTGGAGGGCTCCGTTCTATTCTATTCCAGTCGGCTTGCACCGGTTATGTCCGGCTCGGTATTCAAGGTGTTCCGAATGGGATGGAGCTATAAAAAGGACAACATCTCGTGGTAGAAGACGAGACTAGCTAGAGCCGTGCGAGGAGATAGACGTCAAGACCATAAAACTACAAAGAAGCGCAGAATTACCATAGCCTAGCGGCCGTATACCTATAGGATAGGTAAGATTACTATATTAATAAAACGTTGAGAAATATTATAATAAAACCCGGTACTGTTTATACTCCCCATGACTAGATAATTAAGGTATGTCAGCGCTTTTTCAAAAACTCAGTACATTATTATAATAAGATTAACGGTGGATTTTGGACATTATAAGAAACAAGTAGGTGTTTGAATTTTGAAAATCAGGGCAAAATTGTTAAAGCTATTGATTCTGTTAACTTACACAATGTTGGTACGCTCGCAGCAGTCACGTTTCTGTATTATTGTGCATTGTAGCGCCCCCTATTTTCTATTAAATTATAACGAGTAATGACCTATTTCAGAAAATGAAAGTCGATTTCCAAGAATGGTTTGAATTCAATTTAATATAGAATGCCAAAGAAAATGAGATAGATCTACTTACTTGACAGAAATCCTTAACAATCACATACCCCACCCGTATAAATCTAATTTTCGGAAAGGAAGCTTTGTCATGTTCCAAAATTTCATAATCAGACCCAAAATGGACTTTTCCAACAAGGCAGACAATTGTTATTCTGATCATGTGCTCACGTGACAAGTTTCCCGCCAAAAGTAGCAAGCTAACGCAACAGTACATTGACCTCTGAACCGAGAGAGGGTCAGCTCGTTTACGACAAGAAGCGATGGATTGGAAAGATCAGAATCAAATTACTTTTGCACAGTGATCAGTAAGATATTAGTGAAAGAAAATATTTTTTATTTCATGGCTAACCTTGCTGCACGCTGAATAGCTTTACTATCACACGTTTATGTTCAAATAGGCTATCAGTCAATACACACAGTTGGTACCCATCGTTTTTAAGGCGCCACGTGAATCTTATATAGAGACATTGGGTGTTTTGACCTTCTTTTTGAACATGTGCGCAATGGTTTATGATTAGAATTGTATAATTATGTCATTGTTTGAATATGCAAAACCATTTGGATTTTTTTCTATATATTTCCTGTTAGCGGAAGTGGGGGAGTTCCTTATCTGAAAATAGTCAATTTTCAATCCAGTGACATTCGTTGGAATACAGAACCAGGGTGAAAAATTTGCATACTAGGTTGAAGATTGACCTTTATTCGTTGACATTCATCAAGATATTAAAAGAAAACCTATTACAAATGGTGAGAGAGGTCACCATAAAAATCAACCTGTATGCACAAAAAAGGATCCCATCCATTGCCATTAAGAACTCCTCGGACACAGTTTGTACATATCCAACTGGGTAGTTCTCGATGGCAACAAATTGGTAAAAGGCAGCCCCAGTTAGATCGGTAATTGGTCATCTTTTTTTGCAAATATCTACATGTAACAAATGTATGGTGAGATGGTATTGGATTCTTTTAATCTCAACAGACCAGGTATGATCATTTTTAGGCCAATTATGATAATAAGGAAGGTAAAAGAAAACATTATATAAGTCTGATTTTGGTATTTAATGTTGTTAAAACATCTGTGTATTCAAAAAACGGAAAGTAAACGGGTCATTGTCGGTACATTAGATACAAAAACAAATTCGTGCGTGACTTTAGTACCCACAGAAAAAGCATGCTCTTCAGCTCAGAAGACAAAAATGACGCCATGTTTTGAAAACAAATAGTGTAAACATTCTGTGTGGACAGGAGTATTTTATCTTTTTAGAACTAATCAGGTATGCATCAGCGGCAAACTAAATAGCAAAATATAGATAAACCTATAAACATACACACTGGAGTAGTGTTAGAGGAAGACACTGTTTGGAAATGTGTTTTCAACTTGGTTTACGTCCACGATAACAGTAAGGGAAAAGATAGAGGCTTAAAATATCAGGTCTATATGATAACATAAAATAAAAATCCATCATATCACCCTGAATTCAGTGCTAACTAAGACTTTGCTCTGACATTGTGTCAAGTTCAGCAACTTCAAAAATTCACAAATCTCAAACCGTCTCATCAACAACAATCATGCATAATAATGACAAGGAAAATGTACTCACTAAATCCAATACCTCCACGTCTCACGGTATCGGTGATGCTGCGTCTCTATTTGCCATAACTTATCAATCTGTTATGTCTAATTGCCAGTCCAATCAATCTATCTCTGGCTCTTCCAATGAGGAGGTTGAATACCCCACCCACGTGATGCAGGATTCAGTATCCATTCCAGGTGCAATTCCAGGCGTTCCACAGCATCTCCAATCATTGTTTTCGGGTGCAACACTGAATATAACTAATCTCAATTTGTTCATGAATGGGAAAAACTGATGTTATGTTTTTTTTAACAGTTGAACTTTCAATTTCAATACACATGATGTTTCATCGCCGCCGGCCACGCACAGAGAGAGTGGGCCGATGTTGAATCGACGCTTAAACCAGCACTTAAAATGATTATTTCCCGATAAATTTATGCTCAAAAATATCAAATTAATAATTTCATCTAAGTTTCATGCGTAGTTTTTGTTGTCTTTTTCCATTAAATCCCGTGAACGCGACGAACTAATTCGGGTCAACAAGTTGACTGCTGAAAATAATATCATATTAATGCGCGGCGAATTGGTCTGACCTCGACCAGGAAAATCCCGAAAATCGATCTAATTAGGTCATAATCGCTTATTTAAAGAGTGAACCAAGGGGTAAACTGATAAATAGAATACTAGGTTAGCGTCTTTTGATCTCAAGTTTACCAGGCTCGGCTTCGAGAACGCATGTTGAATCGCTCGGCAAGCCTCGCGATTCAACATGCGTTCTCGAAGCCTTGCCTGGTAAACTTGATATCAACAGACACTCACCTAGTATTCTCTATGAAAAGGCTAGGTCCATTAACTTTGGAAATTGAGCTTAACAACACTTTAAAGGTGTACAGCTTAAATCATGATATATTAAGCCAAGGAGGGTTTCAGTACTTATTTTTAAGTTATGGATTTATATTGATTAAACTTCTACATTCGTTCCGTTAAATAGAAGGAAATTTTCTATATTATCGTGACCTTGACCTGATTTTGAAGGTCATATATGTGTCTATCTACCAAAATTGGTTAAAACATAGATGTTCGCTATTCCGTTTCGTAAATCATCCTCTGAATCATTTGTTTTGGATTTTAATCATTTGCGTGGTGACATTGTAAAGAAGAGGGGAAGAGTTAATTGGTTAAGTGATCATCATCATATATTTAGGGTCACAGGGTATTTGATTTGTCCAAATGTTATAATCTGGGCCAGTGGATGGATTTAGACCTAATCTGTATAGATTTATTATTTGGAAGAGCGAAATTGATAATGGTTTGGTGACCTAATTTCAAAGGTCACAGTAGTGTATGAAATGTTCAGGCATATTTCTGCCTTTATTTCTCTCATATTGTATGGTTTTGATCAACTACGTATAATTATAGCCTAATTAATAATTACATTGTATTTAGACCGTCATACCTCTTTCTCAACATCTTTTGGCTATCTTTGTATTAAAGGATTGTATTGCAATGCATGATTATTTTTGATATTTATAACCATATTACAGATGTGTGTGTGTGTGCGTGTGACTGATGTCATTCCCTTTACATATCTATATCCTGTATAAGCGAAGAACTTAATACTCTGTGTATATATATATATATGCATTTGGATAAAATGAATTCATCATTCTTTTTGGTCCAGAGTCGTAGTGGATTTGTGAAAGACATCTCCATTTTGGCTTAATGAAAAGTTAAACTGTACACTCATTACTTGACTAATCTCTCTAAAGAAGTGTATAAATGTTCCATTGGCCCTTTGTGCCATAATATATTAAGCCAAAGAGGTATTAGTTGCGTAATTTGTAAGCTAATGGATTTATTTTGATTATATATATATATATATTTGTTTGTTAAAGACGAGGGTTTTTCCTTATCATGCTTTGACCTGATTTTTAAGGTCATATATGTGCCCATCTTGTCAAAATTGTGATTTATAGCTTAGGCGTTCGTTTCACAGTATCCATGAATCATACTCTGAACCATCCATGGATTTAATCACTATTATGGTTATATTTATCTTGACCATATCTTCAGGGCATTACGATTTGTTCAATATGCTTTCCATGTTTTGTCTTCAGAGTTAGTGGATAGATTTAGATCTAACTCGTACAGACCCAATTTTGGAGAAGGAAAGAGTTGACATTATTTTTTGGTGACATATTTTAATTAAATAGGGATATATTATAGTTTAGTAAGTTAATTATGTTGTATGTTATAACAAGTATTCTATACGTATTAATATATCTTGTAGATAACCTTCTTGGTAACCTATTATTTATAGTTTTAATATCCTACTTAATTATATATTTTTTTTGCAGATTAGCAGTCTATCATCTAAAATTCTTCATTGAAATCAACATCATTCATGAACACGTGATCATAAACCATGCCGATAACTAGGGCTGGCACGATTAATCGAAATATCGGTTAATCGGTCGATATACAAAAGAAAAACGATTATCGATATGAAAATTCAAAAATCGGTTACTTTTAATGGATGTTCTGTCTATTTATTCAATTAAAATCCAAGCGTAATTGCCTCCTTTTATTTTCTGTTTAAACCGGAAGTGCCCTGAAGTGCATTGTCGTAAACAGTCGATGCGTAACGAAGTAGTAAAACGTTGAACTCTGCAGGCATACTCAACAACTGATTGTTAGAAAAAGTTATACCTACGCTCCTCTGTTTTAAATAAAGTAGAACAAAATCACGAAAATTCATCAGAAGAATAATCTAGCATGAAAGTTGTTTTTTCTCCGCGGTTAAATTCGAGTTTAGAAGTTTTCAATTTTACCGACGTTTTTAGCGGGTCTTATTTTACACAAAGGTGTTCGTGTCATGCATACTTGACTTCCTTTGTATGACGTCACGCAACGTGCCGAAATTAACAACAAACAATGGCGGACTGCGAGTTCAATTACCGACTTTGCCAATTAGCAAGTCAATTTTCTTCCAACAATGTGGATGATGACTTGTTTTGAGCAAAGGTGCCACTTTTTATTTAAAACCTATTATCTTTTGAATCTATAACACGTGCTACTTAGTGTTGTTTTGCGAAATGATGGGGAAATCAATGTCGTTGACCATGCAAGAGTTGTCAAAACGTTCCGAGACCCTCTGTCAAGTTTGAGTGATTACTAATCGGTTATATATCGAAATGCAAGGACCGATTATCGATTAGCATTGTGGCTTCGGTTAGCCAGCCCTACCGATAACACGAATCTTAAGACCGTCATACATCCTATTTAGGAATCTTTTGGCTATTCTTGTATTCAAGGACTGTATCACAATATACGATTTGGTTTGGATGTCTATCACTACAATACAGATGTACACTTTATTGATGTTCTCTTCGTTCACATATCAATGTCAGAATTGACACAATCTATTTATTGGGCTTATGTAATTTTACTAAACTAAGTAACATCTGTCATCATGACCTTTTGAAAGTGTTAAAACATCCCATCAGAATTGACAGGCTAATAAATATGACATTTGAGAAACAATAACAAACTGGTGTCAGAATTCCCTATAAAAACATAAACATGTCAATCACAGATGTCAACACAGCACCTGGCTGAACACCTGCGTCCTACCCAAACCAAGCATCCACAAATATTGTAAATACCCACGGGCAATTCACAATTATTATGAACCCTCACAGACGAAACCAGTGACTATTTTATACGCAACGAGCAATGTCCGGAAAAATGAAAAAAATATATAGATTCATAGTAATACTAATCAGGATCCCCTGAAAAATCATAAAGCCACCAAGCCAACATTCAAAGTTGGGCCATCATCGCTTTTATTGTTATTTGGATCCTCTTTCCCCTTATCAAAATGGTGTTGTCAAAGTTGGCCTCCCCTGGCAAAACTTTCTGGATCCGCACATGAGTACTGCATTATTTCACCATGAGCTATCCGTAGACTGACTGGTTTGCTGCTACCAATATGGAGTTCAATGGCAATCGGTGAAAACATTAAGAACCTGTATTTGTTTTGTATGTTTGATTTGATTCTTTTAGTCCCAGTCAACAATTTTTTCACAGTTATGTTGGGACGTGTCTACCTGGGTTAAACGAGTACTAAGTAAGGATACACGTGTCTTGCTCAAGAACACAACGCATTGACACCTGTGAGGCTCGAACCAACGGCCCTTCGGTCTCGAGTCAAGCGCTCTACCACTGAGCCACTGCGCTCCCGAGCCTCAGGCCTCAGACTTTATGACGGCTCTGACGTAAAGCTTTAATCGGTGGGTTGGGGCCTGATACATATCTGTAGCTGGACCCACCGTGGCTCAACTTGAGGTTTTCTTTAGCTCTGACTATCTGTGAGTCATGAGCCCTTTTCTTTGTTTCATCATGGTGTGTTAATTTGATTAGAGTGATTCTCCGAGATGATACATGGCATTAGTTGTATGGCCTTCATGCGAGCTAAACATTTCTTGTGCTTCAACAACAGCAGAATCTAGGGCGAAGATTTGGTACCAGTAAAATGCATTTAAGCCCCCCGGTGGCTTAGGCTGCTGTCCGTTCTAAGGCGGTGGTTCTGTTAATTGTTGTTGACTTTTTGTTTATTGTTACTCTCATTGTGGGAGTCTGTAATGTTATATGTTTTGTTGTACGTTACTTTATGTCCATTCTAGAATTGCAATCATCTTGATGGGGAAGAGAGAGCTGGTTGCTTTGCTTAATTTGTCTTCGTGGTGGTTGAGCGGCTCTTCCTTGCGGTGCCATGGGGTTGTCTGCGGTTTGTGATTGTAGTATTTCCTGATCATACTCACTTACTATTTTTTTATCACGTTACTTTACGATGATGGTGACACTTTGTTTCTTAGGAACATGT
This sequence comes from Loripinus fragilis, assembly GCA_964019695.1. Lineage (NCBI taxonomy): Eukaryota > Metazoa > Mollusca > Bivalvia > Lucinida > Lucinidae > Loripinus > Loripinus fragilis. The sequence goes on along the minus strand of OZ026522.1, from coordinate 86,544,222 downwards.
CCAGGGCCCAAAATGAGAATGCTTCCTTAAAGTCAAGGACGACTTAACTAAAGTATTGGTATTTCAACATGTTACATTAAATGTTTCATACGTTGCCAGTATCGATGAAGTACTTATGGGCAAAGATATTGTGATCTACAGAAAAAAGTAAAACTATTTTTATTTTAATATGTTTGAAACGTTCGCATCCTACAAAATCAATACTTAAGTCTTCATTAACTTTTAGGAGGCATTGTAATGTTGGGCCCAGGGCCCCAAATTACAATGCTTTCTTAAAGTTAAGTCCTACCTTAGATAAGTGTTGATTCTTAGGAAACGAAAAATAACGTTTCAAATCTCTAAAAATCTGAATTGTTAATGTATTCTGTAGATCACAACATCTTTGACCTTATGTACTGCACCGAGCCTGGCAATTCATTAAAAATTTTGAAATATGTTGAAATATCAATACTTAGCTAAGGTAGCACTTAACTTTAAGGAGGCACTTAACTTTAAGGAGGCATTGTAATTTTTAGACCCTAATGAATGTACAAATGAGAGCGCGGTGTCTCGTTTGGTAGAGTGCTTGACTCGGGAGCGAAGAGTTTCTGAATAGAGCCTCACCGGAGGCACTGCGTTGTGTCCTTGAGCCAGACCCTACACCCTCTGCTTAGTAATGGTTCAACCCAGGAATACCCTCCCGACATGACTGAAATACTGTTGACTGGGACGTAAAGAATCAAAACCACCAAACAAACCGAAAATCACAATGGCAATGGGTCCTGAGGGGTGCATGGTAGACCCTTTGGCTCCAGACTATAAAGAGTACCGCTAAATCATTCATTCTACGTTAAATTGGCCAATTGTGAAATCAGAAAAGTTAAAAATCGAATACTTGAGATTTGATATATGAACTTTGTATCTGATAGAATAACATTTTAATATACTGAAACAAACTTCAGTGTACCCAAATAAAGCTTTTTTGAAAGAAAAATATTGACGTAATCAGGTGTGCTATTTACACAACGTAAGATACGTTACAATATATATAATGATAAAATACTCAATATAGTTAAATATTAGAGAATGCAAACTATGTGTTTTAAATACCCTTAGGAATAATGTATAGCTATATAATAAGTGTTTAACAATAGTGGTCTTCATCACGTGGTAATGCGCAAGAAGATTTAAGGTCAAATTGAAAGAAATTATTTTTTATTAACATTATTTCTATTTTAATCGATAAAAATCAAATATCTATTTTAACACATGACATTTTCGTATAATTTCTAAGTTGCAATGTTATGTGATTATATCAATTTGGTTTCACACACACTACGTATTCTATATAACCACAATAAGCATTTTGAAAAACAGACTATTTTGTAACGTATCTTACACATATGGAGTCTCAACTGTTTATACAATGTTCATCCACTTTATGACATACCCTGAATCATCCTGTTTGATTAAATTGTCTAGTAGTGAGTCTAGTACAATAACTAATGAGAAATGTTTATCCTATATATGTTAAAATAATCAATTCAAAACCAGCAGAGCACACAATACAGATAGTGTGCATAATTGCAGAGTGAAAGCGGTATTTATAGAAAATGATGTAAAATATTATCAGTTATGCTTGTGAATTTGAACAAGCACAAACTAATTCATAATCAGTTATTAAACTATCCAAATTCAAACAATTAAACCAATCATTCCAACTGTCATTCCTGTCTAGTGTCTAAAATGGGATTGTAACGTATCTTATGCTTTCAGCTCAAATGTCGCTTTGATCATTTCAATATCAGAGTTTGATACCCTAAACTGACGCTGACGCTTTCCAGTTGCAACATGTTCGACAATGCTACACAGAATTTTACCATGAGTCGCAAAGTAACGACTTGATCTAATCAGACGTTGAGTTACATTTGTAATTAATTACATTTGAATAGCTTATTTATAATCCTTAAAAGCTAACATGAAATACAAAAGATTCATATGAAGAATTTAAGCTATTTCAATTTCACTTACAAGGAAATATTGTGACAAAAGACAACATCACCTCCAGCCATGACATCTTTTGCATCAGTTTTTTCCTAAGTTGTGACTTCAGATGACAGGAAACACTGATTTCATAATATACGTTACAAAAACATAAGATACGTTATGCAAAATAATCTGAACTCAAAGAGCCCAGTATAATATTTCTTGAAATAAAATATTCACATGAGCTGTTAATTCAATTTTATAACAAAAAATGACTGATTAATTATTGTTATCACAAAGTATTTCATTTTTGTTTTCAATAAGATACGTGACTTTTCATAAAATACGTTACACTGAAAGGATCTGTTGTGGGCAATGACTTCTGTTTTCAAATTGACCAAAATGTCATTTGTTTGGCTAATTGGTTTTTAGCATTTCATATTTCAAATAGTTTCAAATGCTTCATATTTTACAATATAATATTTTCAACGAAATTATACCTTTGTTTCTCAAAGATCTGTGATTTTGTAAAATTCAAAAGTTCCAAATTGTCCCGCTTCATAACCTTAAGCTATGAGTAAAAAATAGTGCCTAGTGCTTCCGCTGACAATATAAATAACATAGCACATGTGCATACAGGGGTACACTTGATTTATCAGTATAGAGATGCAGCCTTCTTATCGAGCGTCACGTATCTTATTTTAACGTATCTTATTGCAATAAAATGTTAAAGCCCATTTTAGCCAGGTTTAACTAGTATTCCACGAATGCTATATTATTTTCCCTTAAGTAAACATTCGGCAGAATTGTGCGGGCAAAGGTTAGGGTAAAGCTTTATAAAAGACTGAAGTGAACTCAAAAAACACTGTAACGTATCTTACCAAATATTTTGGTGTTTTTATATTCTGGATGAAACCTTTGTTTATATTTTAATTAAGATAGATCACAGTACAGTTTTGTGGTTTAAATCTTTTATACTGATATATTTGCATCTAAAATAATCAGTTGCATACTAAAAATAAACATAATTTGGAAATTCTATGACCCAGAAATAGACTGTAACGTATCTTACTTTAAAAATAGGGACAAGTGATTATTATTTTTCATCAAAATTTCTACATCTGAAACAGGTAAAGAGTATCGGCAGTCTATCTAATCGTATCTTAGGTTTACACCAAAAACCTTTTTTTGGATAAAGTACATGTAAATGGGCCTATAAAATAACTACTTTTGAAGAACGTAAACCAGGGACACAAGAATTTGGTAGATTTAGAAGCATAGTATATTAAAAAATTACATTTTTCTATTCATAATCTAAACTTTTTTATGTGAGAAACCTCAAACAGGTATTAGATGCGTTATACAAAACCCAATGCCTTAACATATCATGCAATAAGAATACTTTATAAGCGTGGGACAGTGTATTTTCATATTTTGTCTGTTTAGCGTAGAATGAATGAAGTACCAAATTCTAACGAACTGACACGAGTGCATTTTTTCAGATATCTGGAAACAAGTAAGTCGGGGAATTGGGTTCAGAACAACAAAGAGAATGGTTAACAGACGCATTATATGCGCAGCCATATTTATCCTTATAGCATGTCTGTATGTATTATTGGTATGTATACATGAACATATACATATAGGCTACTGGTCCTATTCGGAAGCTGGATACAAACTAAATTCAGACTTCACTACTCAGCACGACGGTTTACCAGCTGGAAAGTACAACCTATCTTCTAAAAGTATTTCTTGTGAGGATTATAAACGGAGACTGCCTAACTGCTTAATCATCGGAATATCAAAATGTGGAACATTTGCATTACTTCAGTTTTTGAGTGCACACCCTCAGGCGGTAAGGAACAGAGAATATAGTGAACTTAATTTCTTTAACGGTTATAATTACAACCGTTGACTAGAGTGGTATAGGGAAAAGATGCCTCGCAGCTGTCCGGGTCAAATTGTGCTCGAGAAAACACCAAGTTATTTCACAGTGAAAGAGGTACCAGCTCGTGTGTTTCACATGAATCCGAACATTCGATTATTGCTAATAGTAAGGTCTCCAACACGAAGAACGATGTCAAAGCATGCTCAGGATAAACGCGAGGCTGAAAAAGAGGGGAAAAGTCGAAAATTTATTCCTTCTTTTGAGGACTCTTGGAGAAATTTTACATATAAGCAACATTATGACACATACCTTAAGAATTGGCTTCAGTATTTCAAGTTAGGTAAACATTTACATATAGTAGACGGTGATGCGATGGCAAAATATCCTGTTCCTGAACTGAACAAGGTTGAAAACTTCTTGTACCTTGAGCCTTATTTTACCGACGAAATAATGAACGATTATTTCCGGCCATCTAATCAACGATTCTTTAATTTGATTGGTAAACAATTTGATTGGAATTACAATCAGGAATTTATTTTGGGTGCATTACAGAATTTTGTATATTCCTCAACCGAAACATATGTTGTGGGTACTCAAAAGAACCGTCTCAATGAGACGCTTCTTTTGAGCACCCAAAATATATGCTAAAATTATGGGTAAGAAAATACTTACAATTTTACGCAGAAAAGTTTTGTTTATCTAATCCTGTATTGTAACAATGTACGTAGAATCTAGTTTTACATGTATGCATACCGGATAAGGAAATCTGAGATTTTACCCTGTGATGCAAAGTCTTATCTTACCCATGCCATCTTATTCAGGGCGTCAAATAACGTCATCATGTGAAATTGCATCTTAGCGTATTCAGGGACTTCTGGAAGCTTATTTAAAAAAAGATAGATAAATAAATAAAAACAGTGGTGAGCAAAAAAAGAATCCATTATTCGTGTGAGGGTAGGATGGAAAAATCCGTCCCTTGGGATCACCGTTTGTCACAACTCGGCAAGCCTCGTGATGCCTCACACTCGTGATAGATTATTATAAGCTCCTGAAAGACAACCCTCCCTTGGCTGACATCCCATGTGATGAAGTAGCCCGACAGTACAACAGTAGGGTAAAGACGGGTATATTCGGACAGACAGAAAATTCGGACAGCAACCTTGTTTGTTTCATATTTAACACATTGGAATAAAAAAATAAATTAACTAAGCAAACAGTGAAAATCCTGATGAGACGGCTCATAAGGAGCCGTCTCATCTGGATTTACACTGTTTGCAAATGTGTTTCCGAATTTACCTGATGTCCGATTTTACCCGACTTTACCCTATGTAAAGCACAATCAACTTTAACCTATTTAACCTGATGGATTTTCCCATCATTATCAATTGAATGAATCCATTTCGGATTTAAAAGGTTGTTTGGTAGTAAATTTCAATTTCGTTCAAATTTTAAAAGTACATTTTGTAAGCAAGAAGTGAAGAACCTGAGCAGACGCCTCGTTCTGCGGCGTCAGGTCTGGCTCTGCACTGTTTACCGATGTCCCATAAAAAGGACGCTAGGCTTAAATGGTTTAACTCATTTTAATGTCATTTCCCAACCTTACCAATTTAACTAATTCATTTCGAATATAAGGGCTGATGGTTAGTAATTAGCCGCCAATATTAGCGAGGCTCACATGAGCACAAAGTGAGCTATTCGAATCAGTTCATATCCGGCGTCGTCGTGCGTCGTCAACAATTTCCAGTATATGAAATCCTCCTATACCACTTGGTCAATTTTAATCAAAACTCACAGTAAAGTTCCTCAGGTGGCTCTTTACTCAAATCTCTAAAAAATATATCCGTCAAAACACATGGCTGCCAGGAGGGGGAGGGGAGGGGATCTTTTTTTCCAAGATCTTCTCTGAAACCGATGGTCAGAAAAGTTAGAAAGGACCTCGGACAGTTTCCTATTCAATCTGCCCAAATTTTGACAGCCTCTGGCTAGGATAATGCATAACTGACAACTATAGTTTTGAACCTTTACATTTAGTGCACCTAGCACAATAAAAATACTTTGAAAATATTGCATAATTATGCCAGGACTCTAGGGTTTAGGGGGTGGGGGTATTTTTTTGTGACCAAATTTTATTTCACAGAAAGTCAGTTTCGTCGAGTATTCACCTAAATACATGTACATATTATGTTTGCGGCATAAAACTTGAGACGAAAGTGATGCGTTTGCATAAAATTCGCGTTGAGAAGATTCCATTATTCCATCTTAAGAAGTGTGCTGTCAATTACTTTTGACTATTACCTGTAATGTTTCAAGGTCAACCAGTTTGACTTGTGCACTGAGGTGTATTATAACTGCACACTGTACATATCACAGCCTAGATAAACACAATTTTTGAGCATAAAATAGTTAATCTTTTCTTACACATTCGATTTAAGCTATAAATTTGTGCTTTAAAGAACCGTCTCATTGAGACGGTTCTTTTGAGTACCCATAACATATGTTTTGGTGTAGAAATGAGACAATTAATTACTTTGCAAGCACTCATAACTAAAGCCCTGATACATGCCATTGCTTATTGATATTTACCTACAGGCTTTTACAAAATAAGTTTCTAATACGTTTTTATACTAAAGTGTCCCCCCCCCCTCCCCCGTGACCAATCATGCCGTTGTTATATGATGTGTGAAATGTAAAACTACAACTGTATGCAAAAGGATTAGTTTGGTCACGGGGGGGGGGGGGGAAGCACTTCAGTAAAACTTTTTCTATTTTCTATATGTTGAATAGCAAAAACTGAGTTTTCAACCCATATTTTTCAATTGGTACTTGTCCAATGAGAAAACGGCTTTTTTGTGGATAAGTCGAGGGTTGAAACTACTATTTTTTTTATAGAAAAAATATCATCTTCTTTGAAACTTTTCTCTGGTCATTTTTTTGGGCAATCCTTCATTAAGACTGTCCGAGGTCCTTATCACTGGGTGCCTTTCTACAAAAATAGCTAAATGAATTTGATCCGACGTGGCTAGTTTCCATTATGTACCTTTGTAAGAAATTTTAAACCTCTGAGATTTCTGCTCCTCTGAAACCAGTGGTCAGAAACATGCATGTGAAATTTGAGGCAGTTTGGAGAAGTTACAATTTTTGACAGAAATATGCCGTCAACGCCGTACCTTAGAAATAGGATGAAATTTTGACATTCTCTCAAAGTTCTTCCAAAATTCATGAAACTTACAGAATTTATTGGAATCCCGACCAGAAACATGCAATTGTTAACAATTACATAGTCACAAGGTTACCCTCTATGCAATAGCTGAGATGAATTTGATCGGCTCAGGGGGAGTGGGCAGTTTTCTTTATGTACATATGCAACACATTTTAAACATCTCCCCAATTGAAAATGATTTGATATAAATGGTAACTGGGTGACCATCTACAAAAATAGCTTGGGAGCGCACTGGCTCAGTGGTAGAGTGCTTGACTCGAAACCGAGAGACCGCGGTTTCGAGCTTCACTGGCGTCACTGCGTTGTGCTCCTTTAGCAAGACACATTTATCCTAGCTTAGTACTGGTTCAACCCAGGAAGACCCGTCCCTGATAAACTGAAAGATTATTGATGGGACGTAAAGAATCAAATCAAACAAAACAAAACAAAAAAGGCTAGGACTGATCCGTCAAAAAACATGGCCGTCAGGGGTCGCGGCTTATCTCGATAACAAAGATAAGTTTAAAAAAATCGTTTTGTCAGTAAATAAAATAGTTTTGTAGAAATGATCACCGGATGACACGTGGGAGGTTCGTACGACCCTCTTTGAGTTACGCTGATGCAAAAAACATTTTCAGCCCCCCCCCCCCCCAACCCGACAAAATTTATTTGACGCCTCCCCCATGGTCTGTGATCGTCGATTATGGCACTTCCTTGTAATACTCGATCACTTTTAGGCCTACATGTCACACTTGACATCTAGTGCCACAGAATAGCTACACATCCCCTATGAACCCTTTCCCCATTGGGAAATTTTCATGCTTTTTCGGCGTCTGCTGGTTTGTTTACAAAATCACTATTTTAATTTCTTCCATGACTCATGATAGAGTGTCAAATAGTTTGGATCCAGATCAGGACTGGCGTTTTGTCAGGCCTGATCTGGGTCCAAACTGTTTGCAGAGGTTATCAGCAGACGACACTAGGAGGTAAAAAGTTTACCGCCATGCACGACAAATGTCATCTGCTGTCACATCTGCTTGTTGGACCGCAGTGGCTCATTGGTAGAGTGCTTGACTCGAGACCGAGGGGCCACGAGCTCGAGCCTCATCGGCGTCACTGCGTTGTGGTCATTGAGCAAGACACATTTATCCTATCTAAGTACTGGTTCAACACAGGAAGACCCGTCACTGTTTAACTGAAAGATTGTTGATGGGACGTAAAAAATCAAATCAAACAAACTGCTAGTGCACTTTTGTATCATAAATCGCAAACATTATAGACATAGATCAGACTTCTCCGATCAAGGTTCATAGTGTTTGCTTCCATAGTGAGACGTTTTCGGAGTGCATTTAAGTTTGTTTTGTTTTGCTGCTTACGTCCCAAGTCAACAGCTAAGGTCATGGCGGGACGGTCAGTTCACCTAACTGTAATTTTGCCTGGACAAGCTTGAATCAGCGGTTAACCAGTACTTTCGCTTGTAACTGACAACAACCCTTCTTGAATGACTGTAGAAATTATTTCATAATCAATCTCCACGAAAGTTAGGGTCAATTGAGTAGAATGAAAGTGACATCAAATTAAACTTTGTTTTAAACAGTTCAGCTTACATGCAAAATATTTCTTCAAACAGTCTCAATATACTGGGAAGCAAGCATTTTCATCTCTGACAATGGAGTTTTGACATTGTTTTGATTTCTGAAAACAATGCGTGTACTTGGCCATTAAGAATCAGATTTTCAATCGTCATTCTTTGCCTTTGAGTGTTAGAAAGATGTCCCGGCAAATTGTTTAAAGATTGTCACAGACAAACGCCAAAACCAGTTGTCTGAACCCATAGACTGGCCATTATGCCACTGCCAAAAGGGGCAATTTTCTCTTCCAGGAAGAGGTGGATGGTATCGCCGGGATTAAAACACCATACAATCATGTGAAAACAGAGATTTCAGCATCTAAAAGCATTTTTCATTCATTTCATGCAGTTCTGTGGTCCATGGACCACACACAAAAATGACATTCCAATGCATTTGGGTCAAGTTTCAAAACGACAAAAAAAAAATCCTTGTTAGTAACATTTTCTACCATTTTTTTTGTCATTTCATTCGGCAATTGGGCGCCAAAGATGTCCGAAAAATTTAGGCTAGATCGTAAAATTGGTTTTCAAAATACGTTCCACACAAAATGCATCAATGTTATAACTGATAGCATTGGTCCTTCAATTATTTTGAGGAGTATATTTCACCCTAACCACATGAGAGGCCTGATTCTGAATAGACAAAGGTAATTCCGATTGACATAAAATGAGCCTTTACATGTGACGTCCAACAATGTGGTATTTTGACAAGTGTAGACTCAGACGAGCCTGTACAGCCTCCTTTTAAGCTTAGAAACTCCAAATGATGTTAAGTCGGTAGCTTAACAGTCATAGAATATTCAAGTGACTAGCAAAGGCTCTGATCAGTCTGCGGGTATGCGTAGGTTGATCTGAGCCTTTGCTAGTCGCACATACCATATTGTTGGAAATCACATATCACGGCTCAAATACTGTTTGGAAGACAGCCAAAAAAAGCTGGTATTCGTTGTATAAGGTAGTCACTGGTTTCGTCTGTGAGGGTTCATAATAATTGTGAATTGCCTGTGAGTATTTACAATATTTGTGAATGCTTGATTTGGGTAGGACGCAAGTGTTCAGCCAGGTGCGGTGTTGACATCTGTGATTGACATGTTTATGTTTTTATAGGGAATTCTGACACCAGTTTGTTATTGTTTCTCAAATGTCATATTTATTAGCCTGTCGATTCTGATGGGATGTTTTAACACTTTTAAAAGGTCATGATGACAGATGTTACTTAGTTTAGTAAAATTACATAAGCCCAATAAATAGATGTGTCAATTCTGACATTGATTGGCAGGATTGCGCAATACATTTAATCATATGACCTTTGGGGAATTACGCAACTGGTGTGACTATGAGTCACTTTTGTATCTTCTGATTGGTTGATATAAATGGAAGCTTACCTATGTAGAGGACGCTATATAGTAAACTTGAAATATGATTGGTTAGAGATGATGTCATTAGGTGGCGCTGTGGTCAGCTTCTATCACGTGACTTCATGGTATATAAGATGAAACCCAGTGGCAGAGCTTCAGACTTTGGTTACACTTTGGGCAGATTTCAGAACTTTGGGTTATAGATAGTTTCTAGAAGTATTTTAGTTGGACTTAAGAAGATTTAATAAAATTATAAAATTGTCAAAGTTGTTGTTGAAATTTACAAGACTTAGAAATTCTAAAGAGACTTTAAAAACACAACGCGAACTTGAAGATTAGAATCAACTACTACCTTACATCTGGGACGTTTTTGGTGCCTACTAGACCAGGATATCAAACTTTGTTTTCGTGGACACATTGTGAAGAACAGAAAAGAACAGTGACAGTTTGTGAACAGATTGTGATTGAAGCTTTAGTTAACTAGTTATTGGTGGATTTTTCTTGACACGGTAGGACTTGTCATTTTATTCTTATTTAAGTAACAGTCAGCTTACCATTTTTAAAATCACTTACTATGGCAGTTTTGAATGACGCAGGTGCTGAGAATGTGTTTAATCATTTGGCTAGGGAATAACCGAGGTCTCATTTGCATTTTATGCACAGACTATCTCACAGACTGTGCAATGTTTTGATTATAATCCAAAGTGTTTCAGAGATTGGGTAATTCAAATGAAACTTGGCACTCTGTTGGCTATTTGTTTGAGACAAACTTTTGTTTGTAGAATATAATGTAGATATGGAAATAAAGTTTCTTTTCATTTTTAGTTTTTATTTCTGCATTTTTATTTTTTAAATGAAAAAATGATAGGAGAAAGATTATAATTTTATGGAAATTGTGGACTTGGCTATATTAGTTTTGAAGAGATTTCTAAATTTGTTTAGGATTTCAGTAATCATTCTACGAGGTGGGGGTGTCTTCAGGCATAGTTCAGATGTTTTGTCATATTGTAGATGACGTGGGGTGTTATGGAAAAGTTATTCTTCTCCCTATTTTGTATTTGTGGTACCATGTGGTACGTTTCTGAATTATGATGAAGACGTTGACATTTAAGCAGAGTTTTGCTTTATGTTTATTTTTGATTGGAAATGATTGGGTTTTCATTATCTATTATTACTTTTATGGCAATAGTTTTATTTCATGTTTAAAATGCATTTGAAAGAGATTAAGAGCGTATGAAACTTTATTTTTGAAGGCAAACTATTTTTAAAAGTTTTTTTTGAAAATATTGAAAGTTTTATGAGTGTAAAAATGATGTTAGTTCTATGGATTGCCGGTGTCTTCATGCATGATTCGGGTGTTTGTCATATTGTATATGGATTTTGGGGTGGTTATAGAAGAGCTTTGCCCTTCTCCCCTTTTATTTTTATGTGTGGTACCATTTGGTACGTATCTGGATGATGATGAAGAAAATGGCATTTTGGTGGAGCTTGCATCATGTTTTTGTTAATCAGAAATTTTTTTTGAATGGTTTTGTAATCTATAAGGTGTTTGTTTGAGTAACTAAATAATATAGCAGAAAAAAAATTCAATGTTGTATAAAATTAGAAAGAAATAGTTTGTTATTATTAATAAGGTCTTCATTGTGGATCAGACTGTGGTCCATGTGTGACTGAATTTAGGGTTGTAAGGGTGTTGTGTGTTTCCCTAACCCATGGGAGATTCTGATATTCACACTGCTTCATTGTCTGATAGATTTCTGAGGGTTTTGTAGGATTGATAAGAGGATATTTCTTTTATTGTATTTTTGTAATATGAGAAAATGGATTTTGATGGATAAGATTTACAACAGTGATTTGGTTTTTATTTCTGCTTGACCAAAATTCAGGTTGTAGGAGTCTTGAAATGATCAGATTGAATATATTGACTATGATTTTAGGATATTAATTAGAGTTGTGTAAAGACTTAAGGTCTTCTACGGTTTGAAAAAGCTATTTTGTATAGCTTGCAAGGTAATTTTCCTTGTGTTAAGATGAGGAGGTGATGACCCAAGTTTACAGTTGGTAAATGTTAAGAGAACTTGCTTGGGATCATGATGTATGAGCAATTTGTATATGTGGCTTTTATCAGAAAAGTCTTCAAGTTATTTTACTTGCAAGTTGCTAGGTATGTGATTTACGCTACCAATTTATGGATTTTATGTAGTGTTGTTGTAACGGTGGTTACAACATGGTTAAGCATTTTTATTTTGTTTAAGGTATCAATTAGCTGTTCCTCTTGTTTTGTAATGCATGAGATCATAATGTGTTTGAACCCTCAATTGCCAATTGTAGAGTTTGTACACTAAGGTTTGTGGATTATTGGAGTTGTATCCAACCTTGATGTGATAAGATTGAATATGACTTGTGGGGCTGCAAATGGTTATTTGTGTTTATCCCTATGTTGTGAGAAAATATTCGGGATGCTTGGGGTTCACTGTTTAAATTGAGAAATATAACACACTTTTCTCTTTGGGAAAATTTTACATCTAATTTCCCTTAACAGCAGGTCAATTTCTATTTGGTCATTTGTTGTGATGATTCTTGGCACAAGTGTTTTTATTTGATACTGCTTTTCATGTATAAGAAATGCTTTCATGAGAAGGTGAAAGTATATTTTGGTAAGAGGTTAGCTGATTGTTGTGACAATGAGAATGTTGTGACAAGTTCCTTGTCAGTTGTTTAGAATGGGTTGGTGTCGTCGGAACATGACAAGATTTGTAGGAGCAAATCGGGAAGGTACTCTTCTTCCGCACCGGTCCAGAAGGAAGCGAAGGTGGTATTGGCTTTGTTGGAGAATATCAAGAAATAAGATGTATATTGAGAGATAGATGGCCATGAATAACATGGAGACAATGTGACTTAAAGTGTACACAAAACTTTACTATGAGTCCATGGTAGTGCCATGGTGAAGAGATGAAGATATGTAAATAGTTATTGATAATGTGTGTAAGTCCAGTCATTTAATATAAAGTATGGTGGCTGGTGAAGATATAAATATGCTGACTATGATGTGTACAAAAATATGCACTGTAAAGACTGATGAGAAGAATGTATATGACTTGGAGATGTATAAGAAGAATACAGTAAGGGACCTTTTTACCTCAAGTATCATCGAGTTTACATGAAACATAATGACCTTTAAAATCCAACCAGTTTCCAAAGTGATGACAGATAACGGGTCAAATCAAGATTTTGTTGACAGCTTTGAAATGGTGACCTTTAAATGTCAAACAATTAATGACATTTATACATAGTGAACTTTTGTAAACAACAGCTAATAAATTTTGGATTTTATACCTTACTTACAAGTCAATTATTCCAAACAAGAAAATTAACATTATACAGTTATGGATAAGCTATACAACATTCAGCAACTAAAAGACTGTTTTGGACAGCAGACAAAATTCTATATACTGGATATCAGCAAAGCAATTAAACTTTTGGACGAAATTGAACAGAGTTTAGAAAACACCATCATTTGGAAATTGCAAGCAGAAAACAATATTCATTTGAAATATACTCCTATGGAGGAACCAACTGAATGTAACGGACAGGAGGATAATAACTTTGTATTTTACCATGGAACTGGGGAGCAGGATGATCCAATACAGATAGACTAGCCGCGGAGGAGTGAAGATGAACCTTATTGTATATTGACTGTATTACTTGATGGACGGAGAATAGGATTATTATATGTGTGGTGCATGTTTTTGATTTTGTATATGAGATTTTATGCATAGTGGGGTCTTCAAAGCAATTGTCTGCTTTGTGGTCTGATCAACCATTTTGTAGGCATTGGGCTGTTTCATGATGTGCTCCATTGGAAAAGCTTGGCATGCATATGTCTGTCTCTGCAATCTGTAGGGAGGCATGTATATGTTAACTTGATGGGAAGATGCAGTGAAGTGACAGTTGCCCCTATTGTGCATGAGATTCATAATGTGTATATATAATTAGTTAAGATTTGACATTGTGTTGTGAATTCACTTGGGATTAATTGGATTGTAAATCTGCTTGTGGCGTCTGTGTGCTCTTGAGAGTTTGGGACAACTGCACACTAAATGGGGTGGCCAACCATTGAGCGGACACAAGGTTCTCTTGAGTGCACTGTCACATGCAGATGTTTGTTGTAAATAGTATTTTGATTATGCATATGTATTGATTATGTTTAGTATTTATAGGATCATTTGTGCATGCTGGTATTTTATTTATATAGTGGTACGTATGTGAGTGAGTGTGAGAGTGTGTGTTGATGTTATTTGTATATATGGTGTATGAGAGATGAGCATGGAGAATTTCACTTAATTGACGAATTAAGTCAAATTCTTAAGGTCTGGGCGTGTATAAAGTAGTCACTGGTTTCGTCTGTGAGGGTTCATAATAATTGTGAATTGCCTGTGAGTATTTACAATATTTGTGAATGCTTGATTTGGGTTGGACGCAGGTGTTCAGCCAGGTGCGGTGTTGACATCTGTGATTGACATGTTTATGTTTTTATAGGGAATTCTGACACCAGTTTGTTATTGTTTCTCAAATGTCATATTTATTAGCCTGTCGATTCTGATGGGATGTTTTAACACTTTTAAAAGGTCATGATGACAGATGTTACTTAGTTTAGTAAAATTACATAAGCCCAATAAATAGATGTGTCAATTCTGACATTGATTGGCAGGATTGCGCAATACATTTAATCATATGACCTTTGGGGAATTACGCAACTGGTGTGACTATGAGTCACTTTTGTATCTTCTGATTGGTTGATATAAATGGAAGCTTACCTATGTAGAGGGCGCTATATAGTAAACTTGAAATATGATTGGTTAAGAGATGATGTCATTAGGTGGCGCTGTGGTCAGCTTCTATCACGTGACTTCATGGTATATAAGATGAAACCCAGTGGCAGAGCTTCAGACTTTGGTTACACTTTGGGCAGATTTCAGAACTTTGGGTTATAGATAGTTTCTAGAAGTATTTTAGTTGGACTTAAGAAGATTTAATAAAATTATAAAATTGTCAAAGTTGTTGGTGAAATTTACAAGACTTAGAAATTCTAAAGAGACTTTAAAAACACAACGCGAACTTGAAGATTAGAATCAACTACTACCTTACAGTTGTTACATGTACAGTGAAACCTTTGTAAAACGGCCACTCTCAAAAAGACAACAAATTGGGTTTCAAGAACAATTATCGCTTAATGCAGGTCAAAAGTATTGCAGAATGCCCCAAGGGGAGCATTCTGCAATACTTTCGACCTTCCTTTGTTTTGTCTATTATTGAGTGGCCGTTTTACACAGGTATATTAAACACCAGTGTTTCCCAACACCAGCCTATTAAAATACCAGTGTTTTCAAAACACCAGCGTTTCACAATACCGGCGTATTCAAACTACAAGTGTTTTCAAAACACCAGCGTTTCTCACAAAACCAATATGCTTAAAATACCAGTGTTTTCACAAAACCATCACTTTTACAATACCAGTAATTTCACATTATCGGTGTGTATCACAAACCCGTTTTTTCACAATACCATTGTTTTCATGATACCATTGTTGCCACACAAACAGTGTTTTATACGATTATGTTTGTTTTTTCAAAATACCACTGGTTCTGTTTACCAGTTTTTCAAAATACCAGTGTTTTCAAAATGTTTTCAAAATACTGGTGTTTAATTACGATACAAGTGTATTCAAATAACCAGTATCTCATGATTCTAGGGTTTTCATGATACCAATGTTTTCATGATAATCATTGTTCTCAAAATGCTCTTCAAAATACCAGTGTTTTCACGATACCAACACTTTCGAAATTACAGTGATTTCAGGATACCAATTTTTAACAATACCAGTTTATTCACGAGTCAAACACATGTATAAAATAATTTACAAACATATATACAGTGAAACCTGCCTTAAGCGGCCACTCAAAAATAGACAAAAGAAAGGTCTTAAAGACAAAAGATAGCTTAATGCAGGTCGAAAGTATTGCAGAATGCTCTCTTGGAGCATTCTGCAATACTTTTGACCTGAATTGAGTGATAATTGGTCTTGAAAATAAATTTTTGGTCTTCATTTTGAGTTGCTGCTTAAGACAGGTTATACTGTACAACAAGTGAATATGACCAGTAATGTCACAATCACTGACTACAAAGCAATCCTTGGACATAAACTTTACTTAAGAATTTAAATTTCATTTTTCAAGTTTAATATGATGACAGTGAACAGAGCTAAAAATCTACATGAAGTGCTATTTAAGCTCTGGCCACTGTCTTGGTGTTTTATGCAGACTTTAAGCTCCACCCACAGTCTTGGTGTTTTATGTAGACTTTTAGCTCTGCCCACTGTCTTGGTGTTTTATGCAGACTTTTAGCTCCACCCACTGTCTTGGTGTTTTATGCAGACTTTAAGCTCCGCCCACTGTATTGGTGTTTTATGTAGACTTTTAGCTCCGACCAATGTCTTGGTGTTTTATGTAGACTTTTAGCTCTGCCCACTGTCATGGTGTTTTATGCAGAATTTTAGCTCCGCCCACTGTCTTGGTGTTTTATGCAGACTTTTAACTCCGCCCACTGTCTTGGTGTTTTATGCAGACTTTAAGCTCCACCCACTGTCTTAACCACATCATGAAAGTTGAAAAATATAATTTCAATTTTAATATTTACACTTCAGATTTCACATGGGCAAATCTCTTCATTGGCAAATGAAGATAGTTGCTTATTAAAGTTCATCTTAGCAGGCCAAAAGATAGGATTGCGTAACTGAAAATTATTTGTCTTATTTCTCAACCAAAACGTACGTTGTGGGTACTCAAAAGAACCGTCTCGATGAAACGGTTCTTTTGAGCACCCAAAACACATGCTTAAAATGATGGATAAGAAAATGATCGCAATTTTACGCTAAAATAATTAGCTTAAACTGGCCCTATGATCTTAGGGAAGACAGAGGCAAGAGAAAATATTGTTTTATATTGATCATTGCCTTTTTTCCGAATGTATCCTTTTCACATTTTTTATATTAAAATAAAAATTCAATCGAGATATACTATACTCCTCAAAATAATTGAAGGACCAGTAACATCAGTTTTCTATTGATGCTTTTTGCATTAAACTTATTTTGAAAATCAATTTTACGACTTAGTCTAAATTTTGTGGGCATCTATGTGGCCCTACTGCCAAGGGAATCAGAGGAAAGAAAATTATAGAAATGTTAATGACATACATTTTGTGTAATTTTAAACTTTGATCTAACTGTATTGGAATTTCATTTTTTGGGGTCTGAGACATGAGCCACAGAACTGCATGAAATGAATGAATAATGCTTTTAGATGCTGATATCTCCGTTTTCGCAAGATTTCATGGTGTTTGAATCCCATTTATACCACCCATCTATCTCTTCATTGTGGCTGTGAAGCAATGACCATCCTACAAGTTCAGGCAGTAAGTTTGGGCT
The DNA here is from genome assembly GCA_964019695.1 of Loripinus fragilis. Taxonomy (NCBI): domain Eukaryota; kingdom Metazoa; phylum Mollusca; class Bivalvia; order Lucinida; family Lucinidae; genus Loripinus; species Loripinus fragilis. The sequence goes on along the minus strand of OZ026522.1, from coordinate 86,526,699 downwards.
TTTGTCTGTGACAATCTTTTTTACAATTCATCAGGACATCTTTTTCTAACAATCAAAAACATAGAATGATGATTGAAAGTAAGTAAGGTTGCAAAGATCAGGAATCGATACAATCAAGTACCACACCTGACCCACCTGATTGAAAATCTATTTTTGATGGCCCAGTACAAACGTTGTTTTCAGAAAACAAAACATATATGAAGCAGGAATCATTAGGTCATGTAATACGACTCTTTCTAGAAATATGAAGAATCATAGAACATTTGGTCATGTAATTACCAAACTTCTAGGATTCTTCTTTATCTAGAAACGGTCGTCATTTTCAAGAAGATCAAAAATTACAAAATTTAATCCTTGGCTACGGGCAGAGTATAAAAATCTATAATGAGTGTGAGGGCGAGATAGAAAAACCCATCCTGAAGATCACCGATTGGCACCAGGAAGCTTGCCGAGTGATGTCAAACGGTAATCGCCAGGGACAGACCTTTACTATCCCATCCTCACACAAACGAAGGATCCTCTTTCTTGCTCACCATTCAACATCGCATTTTCATATTGTATTTAAAAAAAAGCTCCTAGAAGTTTCGGAATACCCGAAATGCAACATAACATGATCACACCTGATAGGCAGCAATCGAAAACGTTAATATTATCGAATACTGTTCTTATTTTGTGGGCTGCATTAGTGATTTTTTATATGCTAATATTTCATTGAGGCACTTCCATTGAATATCTAAAACACATATGTTCACGTGAACACAGAAAAATATAATAACAACATGTCTCAAATGTATCACAAGTTTTAAAAGTCTCTATCCCAGCCTGTTAGATCATCAAGGGGCGGAGCTTCATCGTCGTCAGGGTAATCGTCGAAATTTGACGTGTCTGTAGAGCCTTTTATCTGAAATTGCAAAAACAATCACTAATGAGTCAACAAATGATAAGGAGTTGTCCTGTTAAGGGTGAAATCTCCCTAAAAGTCATTTATGAAAGTCAAACTTTCAAACTGTAATTTTTGCAACAATTTTCATGACTATTAATTGACGTACATATAAATTATTCATAAACCTATTTAATGATTTTGTAAACGAGGGCAAAGGGGAAATAAATATGGTTTGACATAACTACTCCAAAAATTACATTTTGATATCATATCAGTTGAAGAGCTAAAAAGGCATGTTCTATTGATTCTGGTTTACTTACAGTTGGAAAATTGGAGCTTTCAGTGTTCTTTTTCTGAGACCTTCTAGATTAAAGCCTTCAAACCATTTATGTTTCTGGATTTCTCTCATGCCCCCTCGACCAAAACCTAATCTTTCTGTGGGTATATCACTACAAAGGAATGGAAATGATATAATTCGGTATATATATAATATTATAATAGTAACTTGATCTGGCGTACTGTATCTGCAAAGGAATAGAAAATGATATAATCTGGAATAATCCGATATCCTGCATAAGTTCCGAGTTTTAATTTTATTCAAATCAGCCTGTGCATCCGCATAGTCTGATCAGTCTTAGTTTTCTGCCAATCGGGACAGTCCAGCACAATTCCACAATCAAAGCCTCGGGTGTACGTAAGGTGCATTACATGTAGGTTTTGTTAGGTGGATTTGTTGTAAGGAAAATTATATCTGTAGCATGTGGGTTCAGCTCTATTAAAATCCATATTCTGTCAACAGCATAAATGAAGTTTAGGTTTTTTATAAAGTTTAGGTTGTTGGTTGGTTTTGTTGCTTTACGTCCCAAGTCAACAGCTATGGTCGTTGCGGGACGGTCAGTTCACCTAACCATACTTTTTCCTGGGCAGGCTTGAACAAGCGGTTAACCAGTAATTCGTGCACATACTTTCGCTTGTAACTGACAACAACCCTTCTTGAATGAATCAGCGGAAGGGAGGAGAATGAAAGTTTAGGGTTTTTTTTCTCAATAAGATATCGCCATAGCGATATGAAGTTAAGGTTTTTACCAATGCCATATTTTATGGAAAAAACCTCAACTTCATTTAAAGTATATTGTGAAATGTTGTAGCCGTTTATTTCGCTTTAATCGACCTTGTTATTCTATTGGCATGGTTTCTGTGACGTCAGAGCCACGTTATGTAATGTCAGCGTCACGTTATCAAAGTAGATCCGCTAGGTACATCCGAGTTCTGATTCCACGCAATTCCACGGAACTGGCCGAAGCATTTCCTATTGAGTTTTCCGCCAGAATAAATGGTGAACCCTTGGCTACCCATATAGCGCACAAAGAAGGCTGATCAGACTGGAATAACCGTCTGGTTTTGTAACTTGTTTGCCCAGATCCAGGGGGGACAGGGGTTTTGGACCCCCCTGAAAAAAAAAACACAAAAATGTAGGGTTTCTTAGCAGTACTGGTCCGGATCCCCTAAAATCACAGTTACCAAGCCACCATTCAATGTTAGGCCATCATTGGCACGCCAGTGAAACGCCATTTAAATGGCGTTTCGCTGGCAGGCCAATGATGGCCCGTTTAAAAGGGAATCTGAATCCCCCCCCCCCCCCCTTCATCAACTCAAAAAAAAAACGGACCCCCTCTGACAAAACTTTCTGGATCCACGCATAACTTGAGTGCTGGAGATAGTGATAGAAAGTGTGTAATTTCAATTAAGAGATTGTGAAAGAATGCAGACTTCTCACCAAAAGGTGACAAATAATGCTATATATATATATATATATATATATATATATATATATATATATATATATATATATATATATATATATATATATATATATATATATATATATATATATATATATATATATTAAAGAGGGACTCTTTTTTACCAAATTTGTGATTTGATTATCCCCAAAAAAATACAGAGGTCAAAATAACTTTACCACTGGTGTCCATTATGTGGCGAGAATTGAACATATACTGAGGGGAAAAAAGTTTAGCTATTCGTTATAATGGAGTTAAAAATTCACATAGGCATTCTTTAAAGCATTAGATCTTTATAATTAGCTGGTTCGCAAACATGTCAGCTGTTTGAAAACGATCTAATGGCTACCCGCAAGAGGTCAAAAGAAACAAAATCCAATTTCATAGCGAGGATTTGGTCTCCTGCGCATTTGAAAAAATACGTTTTCAACTAAAAACTGTACGAAAATGGTGAACAGAACATTCAGTTTTAAACTGGCTTTCACTGTTTTGATTTTAGTTCTTAACATTTGACAGAAAAATGAAACTTTAAGCAGAAAACTATCCGCGCTATTGTCTGATAAGCTATTTAAGCAAGGGGACTTAAAGCTGCATAGTCTGTAACTTTTGATCTTCTAATTTTAAAAATAATGTTTTTATTTTTCAAGAACACAGTAAAAATACTCAAATTCAGGTAAACATTTTACCATTTTCGTAAATCTTAACAAGTTATCACTATCAAAACAACTGCATTTATGTAAGAATTCAACGGTCTAGAATTATTGAAAGGACGCAAATAATTACCAACAAAAGAAATAAACACCTATTTGATAAGATAATTAACTTTCCATGCAGTTTTCAGCTGTACTGAACATTTTTATTGTGAAAACATAGCTTAATTCTTCTTTAACAAATGATTAAAAAATAAAATAAAATTTTCCGAAAAATGTTCATAGTTACAGAGTATGTAGCTTTAATATCGGACTTTACATTATGTCTTATGTCAACCTGTAAATGTCATCGTACTCGTGTACCTTTGTCAACATATATTTTTGACATTATGAAATTAAAAATCCTATTTCTTCTAAACTGTGAATCACCAAAGTATATTGCTAAACTTTTTTCCCTCAGTATATATACAATCTCGACTCATTTTAGAAACACTTTCAAGAATGTGCTGTCAACTTGTATAGAAAAATACTTCTTTAAATGCATGTGATAGTTCAATTTACAGTAACACCCACAGGAAAGGTACACCTTAATAAAGGGGTCCAGATGGGGGACAGGGGGACAAGACCCCATCCCCGACCCCCCCCCCCCCCCTGAAAATCGCAAGTGCTATATGTTTCCTTAGGAATAAGGAATTGGACCCCTGGAAATTAAAGTTCAATATGCAATTGGAGCCCCTCTGTAAACTGAAAAAAAACGTTGAGGACTTAAATAATAAATAAAAATGAACTTTTTTTTATTGTCAGGAGCCACCTGACGAACATCTCTGGATCTGCACATTACCTTTAATAGTCAGGAAAAAAAATCAGAAAAGTTAACAAGTACAGGCATTTTGTGAAGAAAATGATTTGACACCATGATTAGGGGCAATTTGGTATGCTGAATCCGAAAACCAATGTTGGCAAGCTGAGAAATGACGTCTTAATGGCCTAATTTGCATATTTTCAAAATGGCCGCCAAAAATCATGGAATTTGACATATAACTGAAATATTTTATTTTTTGACAATATTTTTGGATCCAAAATCATTTCATTTAAGATAGTTTTACCATTATAGTACATGGTTTTGGCGGTAATTTACATAATTATTCCAGGATATTACCATATTCATGGTAATAAATGTGCATTTAGTCTATAAAATCATTATATAAACTTGCCTTATTCAGTATCCTGCTTTTTAAATGTTAGTTTTATTCATAGCACGATTTTGGACTGTTTACCAGCTTTTCAAGTAATAAATGAGAAAGAAACTTTGATAATCAACAAGTTGTTTTGTTTTAAAATAAATATGTCATAATGTCCATGCCCAAATATATGGTACATTTTGTATCTATAAAAAGTTACAGCATGCTCATTCCTTAGTACCCTAAGGTCTACTTAGTCCAACCTTGCACGGTCAGGAAAACTTTAAATGTGTGTCAAATTATTTTGGGAGACTACCTAAATGGGGAAAAATATTGCCCTAAAGAATAAACCTATTTGAGCTATGTTAGATCGCATGGTTTCCATGGCAACGCATAATGCGCTTCTTAATAATCGGGATGTCCCTACAAAAGTACTCATATCTCAGCAGCAACTCATCCGAAACTTTTAAACTTGGTACCATCTGAATACTAAGACATATGACTTTCATCCAATGTTCAGATTTGCAAATTATCAAATTACGCAAATTATCAAATTTGCATATTCATGAATATTAATGAAAATATTAGAAATAAGAGAAAAATCGTGAAAATTAAGGGGGTGTACATGCAAATTTATCCACATCTCAGCTGCTTACTATCCTATACTACAAGTCTTTGTACCAATTTAATGCTAATACATATCATGTTTACTTAATGGACCAATATGCAAATTATCTAAAAATTGTATTTATGAATATTAATTAAATATTAGAAATGAGAATAAATAAGAGAACAATTAATAAAATGTACATGCAAAATTACTCATATCTCAGCTGCTACTTATCCTAGATTCCTAGGGAGCGCAGTGGCTCAGTGTTAGAGTGCTTGACTCGAGACGGAGGGGCCGCGGGTTGGAGATTCACCAGCGTCACTTTGTTCTGTCCTTGAGCAAGACACATTAATCCTAGCTTAGTACTGGTTCAACCCAGGAAAACCCGTTCCTATATAACTGAAAGATTGTTGATGGGACGTAAAGAATCAAATCAAAATATCCTAGATTCCATAAACTTGTTCTCAAATTAAAGTCCAGAAAAAGTTCTATTACAGTGTTGTTTGATATGCAAATTATTTAATTTGTTTATTAATGAGTATTTTTGAAGATACAACCTTATTGGTTCGTTTCAATTTTTCTTTAGTTTTCTATAGTTTTCATCAATATTCATGAATATGTTTGTTAATTGATTGTAAATCTGACCATTTGAATAAAATACTATGTCTCAGCCTTAATTTGATACTAAGATTAATTGTCTAAAACAATTTAAAGACGAGATAGGAGTAATTTTAGAAGTAGACCCCCACTAATTTTTCTATGTTTTTTCTCTCCTTTCTAATGTTTAAATTAATATTAATAAATTTAAAAATGGATAATATCAGATAATGGCTATTGAGTTAAGTAAAATGTCTTAGCTTTAAGTCGGTACCAAGTGTGGTAGTCTAGGAATATTAGCAGCTACGATATGAGTAATTTTGTAGGTAAACCCCCTTAATTTTATTACCATCTTTCTCTCTTTTCTAACATTTAAATTAATATTCAAGAATATAATCATAAAATGATTTGCATATCCGGTCATGGCATTAAAGGTGCTATGTCTTAGCATTTATTTGCTACCAAGCTGGTTAGTCTATGACAATCAGCAGATGAGATACAGGTAATTTTGTAGATATACCCATTTTAATTTTTCTGCAATTTTTCTTTCTTTGTTTAATGTTTTTTCTTAAATATTCACAAATATGTAAATAAGATTTGAATATCAGACTATTGTGTTAAAGTACAATGACTCACCTTTAATTTGGTACCAATTTTGGAAGTTTAGAATAGTTAACAGCTGACATATGGGTTATGTTGTACGTACACCCCTTTAAATGCTCTAACATTTTTCTTTTATTTCTTATGTTTTCATTAATATTCATGAATATGCAAATTAGATAATTTGTATATCATACTATTGGGTTAAAGTGTAATGTCTCAACTTTAATTGGTAACAAGTTTTGTAGTCTAGAAAAGTTAGCAGCTTACATTTAGGTAATATTGTACACACCCTCCTATTTTTTTCTACCATTTTTCTCTTATTTCTCATGTTTTTATCAATATTCATGACTATTCAAATTAGATTATTTGCATTTTTTACCATTGGATAAAAGTAATTTGTCTAGGCTTTGATTTGGTACCCAGTTTGATAGTCAATGATAACTAGCAAATGGCCTAACGGCAATGTGTATAGGTACACCCACTTATTTTTTCTACAAATTTTCTTTTTTTTTTTATTTTTTTTTTATTAATACTCATGAATATGCAAAAGCAAAATTTGCATATCAGCACATTGAATAAAAAACTATGTCTGGGCTTCAATTCGGTACCAGGGTCGGTATTCTAGGATGAGTTGCTGCTTAGATACGAATCTTTTTGTAGGTACACCCTCTTTCTTTAGAATCATATTGTGTATTTTCACATTATTGGGGAAGTGTAAATTGTTCTAGCCAGTTTTTCTTTGCTATTTAGCGACCATTTTGTTTCGCCAGTCAATGGCAGCTTGTTTTCCGTGATTTAGTGGAAGAGAGAAAAAATCTATGAAAGTATGTGCAGCACGCAAGTGTTAAACTTGGGTCTGCTTGCAAATGACCCAGCTACATACAGTGCCCGATGGGTTGCCATGGACACCATGCAATTTTATGTAATCCAAATAGGTTTATTTTTTGAAACAATAAGAATTTTTGGTATTTACTGGTTCCATTGAACAACTTGGCATCCATGAATAATTGTCCTTTGGTGCAAGGTAAGTCGAATAAGCCCCCTCCCCTCTCCCGAGGTGTGTGTTTGTGGGAGGGGGGAATAGTTATCACATGATTTTACCTCTATTTTTACTTTCATAATTACTCATGAATATGCGAATGATATAATTTTATTATATGACTATTGGATGAAAGGACTTGTCAAATTGTATCACTGATGATATAATAACATGCAACAAGGACAGTTTGGAGACAGAATTCAGTTTATATTTGCTTTTTTATAATTTTCCCTTATTTTCTGAAATTTACATCAGTATTGATGAATATGCACATTAGATGACTAATCTGCATATCAGACTATTCCATCCGATGAAAGTACTATATCTAAGCTATAATTTGCTAGCAAGTTTATTAGTGTAGGGTGAATTGCTGATGAGATACGAGTCATTTTGTAGGTACAGGCCCACTTTCTTTAAAATCACATTGACCCCCTCCCCTAGCTGAATCTTACAGAAGACCGCATAAACCGCTATATTTTCCTGCAAACAATAATGATATCATTGTGATGCATTTTTTTAAAGTTCTAATTTTAATAAAATCATTCCTGACATATTTGGGCCAGATAATATGCATGGAATATCATGAAAAAACCTTAACTAAGTCAGAAGCAAGATTTTTTGCTCAAATTGTCTCCCCTGATTACCTCTTGGTCATATTTTTAATTCTAAATGCATAAATTGATGTCAGTGAAGATCCCCAATCATGAGAAGATGCTTTTGCATTGAATTGTACCAGTTTGGTATCCTTAACATGTTACTCTACAGATTTTTATGGATTTTTCTTCAAATTGGCGGCCATCTTGGAAATATGCAAATTAGATAGTGAAGACGCCATTTTTCAGCTTGCCAACATTGGTTTTTGGATTTAGCATACCAAAATACCCCCAATAAGCATCTCAAAACCTTTTCCTCACAAAATGCCTGTACCTTCTTAAATAAGCGTCTTTTTCTGATTTTTTCCTGACTATAACATGAAGGTGCTAATAAAATTTGAGTTAAGAGTTAGAATTTAATCATTTTCAAAAAGATAAAATTTCAAATTTTCTAAAATCCTGAACTTCATAAATTTCAAGCTTAAATGATTAAGTGTCTTAGACTGAAAATAAAACAGAGACGGTATTATAGTGGTCCTATTTCAAGATTTTGAGGCTGATTTTCTGTCGAGGGGATTTCATAATGAAATAGCTAGCAGGTTTTTTTTTATAATTTTCCATTTATTTGGGGTGATATTTAATATGAATGTCAGGTTCTCATTGTTTCTTACTGGGATGATGATTTTTATGAATAAGCTGATGCACTGTCCAGGATTGGTATTAACCAATGTCAGGTTTTGGGTACGGCTTGGAGATTTGCCTTGTGGTGGGTGCGATACTGTGCAAAGGCCCAAGAAAACTGGGTTCCTTCTTAGAGGAAGTCAGCCTCAAAAACATGAGTTCAGTAAAACTCTACTTGTGTTTTGGTAAGCTAATGCAAGACTGTCTCGAAATACAGTTACAAATGTATCATAAACCGTGGAAAGGGCTGCCAAATATAGTAAAACCTGTGTAAAACGGCCACTCTCTAAAAGACAGAAAATTGGTTTTTCAATGCTTGATTCAGGTCAAAAGTATTCCAGAATGCCTATCTCAAATAATATAGGAGATATGGCCCAGGCATGAAAGCATTATTGACTAACAGACAGACAGATGAAGCTCGATGAAAAATTATAGTCCCCCGAACCGGTAGGGGAAGACCGGTATGGGACTTACAATTTGAAGAATATTATTTTTGACCTTTTGTCAAACACCTTAATGACAATAGAAGGTTGTTCTCGCTCAACAATTTGCATATTGCTGATCATCATCATCATCATCATCATCATCATCATCATCATCGCATTTTCCACTACCACAACCGTCATCATCATCATCATCATCATCATCATCATCATCATAATCATCATCATCATCATCACCTACTACAATAGAACGACCATAAATCACCAGCATCCTATTATTTTCATCATCACAAACAGTATCATCATCCGATACTGTTAAACTACATGTATATGATGACATTATCAAGAATGTTCTTACCTGCAGAGTTTCTTTATTAGATTTTAAGCATTCTTGGTGATTTTTCTTGGAAATTCTATAGCATCTATGCCTTTCAAATAATATTATAGGTTTTCATTGGATCTTGGCCAGTAAATGGAGGACTGAAAAATTAAGAAGTTTAAGTCACTATACTGCATAGGTTTAGATAAACAAAATTTTTGAGCGTAAAATTGTGAATATTTCCTTACCCATCAGTTTAAACAAATGTTTTGGGTGCTCAAAAGAACCGTCTCATTGAGACGGTTATTTTGAGTACTCACAACATATGTTTTGGTTGAAAAACAAGAAAATTAGTCCTTTGGTACGCACTTTTAACTAAAGGCCTGCAGTATAGAAATGAAGAATGTTCCTTTTTGTTTTGCTTTTTTTTTTGCTACAAATTTTCAATGCCAATTTTTTTTATTAAAAAAAACACTACTCTATTTAGCTGAAAAAACATCAAAAAAATTAAAAAGTCTGTCTGAGATTTTATACAAAAAATACAGTAAAACCTGTCTTAAGCAACCATTCAAAAAGAAGACCAAAAATTAGTTTTCAAGACTGATTGTCGCTTAATGCAATGCTTTCGACCTTCATTAAGCTAGCATTTGTCTTAAATACCTTTGTTTTGTCTATTTTTTTTGTGGTCGCTTAATACAGGTTTTACTGTACAACGTTTAAAATGCTAAATTAATGATATCCGCTGAATGGGTTACATGTATTTTGATGCCGTTCTATAAAAAATGTGCATGGCAAATCCACGTGCACTTTCCACTTCTTTAATAAATGAGCTACCAACAACGATTTTACAAATGCAAGAAATGTACAACTTTAAAGGAAGAAAATGAACTATTCGTACATGTACTTGACGTAACGTAACTTTAAGGATTAAATCACATATTTTGTATTTATACGCTAATAACGATCTGAATTTGAGCATGCACAGCAGAAAACTAAGGTATTGTTGACATTGTGTGAACTGTTTCAAGATTCATAAATGGTCATATATATACATGTATATATATATTGTCAAAGCAAGCCTTTTAATGAATCATTAGATTTTGCAACTCTTCATAGCCTCATGAAAGACATAAATCTGATAGACAGTTGCCAAGCCCATTTGCCTGTGACAGGGAGCCACACCTGATCCGCACGTGCAAAACAAGCCTCTTGTTTGCTCCATTGGATGTCTGTGTTCGCACTGGCTGTTCCACTTTTCCGTTTTACACTCAAACAAAACCGTTAATAGGATTACATACTAATAAAAACTGTATTGTTTCCTAAATTATGAATGATTTCTATGTTAGGTTTTCATTATAAAATGTAACTAGAATGCGTAGTCGATGGGGCGCCATCGCAAATCTTCACGCTAAAGTTTTTGACCCCCCAGCACCCCCAAGTCCCATCCCTGTGGCATGTTCCCGGCAACAGAATGGAAATAATGTTAAATATGCTTTCTATCTTTGAATTGTGAGAACACGAGCAAAGTTTGGTATAAAAAATTGTAATTGACAAGACATTTGACCTTTTGACCTCACCCCAAGGTCACCAGCTTGACCCTAGGATGAAAATTCTACTTGCATTCTGTTCTGCCCGTCATCGCCGTCGATTTGATATGCCACATGTCCATGTTTGAAATTTTTTACCCCCTTGGCACCCCCAGCGCCCCAAAGTCCGACCCCTGGGGCACGACCGAGGCACAAGAATTAAAATCTCGTCTGATATGTTTGGTATAAAATCTTTGAAATTGACTTTGTAATTGAAATCTAATGATTTTTGACCTTTTGACCCCTCCAGAGGGCCCCAGGGGGCGGGGCAAAAAAAAATTGCCATTGCACGCCCCATTCATGTGAGTAACTCACACACCAAATTTGGTTGAATTTCGTCAAACAGTTTAGGAGGAGATAGCATAACGGACAGACGGGCGGCCGGACGGATGGAGGCAATTACAATATCCCATTCGCTTTTTTAAAAAAGCGTGGGGATAAATATAAGCAATGAATTCATTTTTTGGAATGTACATGTACTCCTAAATGCTTGTGTCTCTTGCATGTTAGTTTTGGAAGAGACTTGAAGTATTCATGATTCCATAAACAGATAAATAATTGAATTTATTGCTTATATACTTAAAATTAACAAAACAAAACAGTTTTGTTTTTGTATATGTATTAGTATTAACAGATTAACAGAGTGTTAAACAGAAAAGCGGAACAGCCAGGGTGAAAACGACAGCCAATGGAGCAAACAAGAAACTTGTTTTGCATGTGAGACCCATGTGTTGCTCGCTGTCAATCACTTCTGGCGAATGAGCTCGCTGTTCGAAGCGTGTTGCACGGGCAAAAGAGCCTGGCAGTTGTCAATCAAACTGTGTCATTATGGAGGCTATGAACGGTTGCAAAATTCATTAGAGGCTTGCTTCGAAAATGTAAATATTATTCAATGAATAAAACTCGAATTTATTTCTTAAATGCAATACAACAAGGGTTGAAATTCTTAGTAATAAATACCTTCCTGTGAGTAATTCATACATGAGAATTCCTAGTGACCAGTAATCTGCCGTTATGTCATGACCTTTGTTCAGAATGACCTCTGGAGCAACGTACTCTGGGGTTCCACAGAACGTCCAAGTTTTCCAACCTTTTTAGCAAAGCCAAAATCGACCTAGAGATAGAGGAAAAATATAAGTCACATGACAGTCAAATATACGCGGACCTGAAGGGTTCTATTAGTTATATACTTGAATGTAAACAAAACACAATTATTGTAAAGTGCTATGTGTTTTTGTAGATCACAAAGTGTTTCTTTTTTTTCATAAAAAATTGAAACGCTTTCGTGCAAAATTCCTGAATACATGTGTCAGAAACATATAATAGCATCCATTGGAAATGGATGTTAAGCGTGATATAAATGAAAACGCATTTTTCGACGTCAGGGGCTTAGTTCAGCTAAAACCTTTTGCTATTAATGTTGTAGTTCATAGATGACTCCGCCCCATCTTGTGTAAAGCTTTAAGGTTTTGGCTAGCTTAATCACATATTTTGTCAATATTTGTTTAAAATCTATCAAGTAAATTATTAAGTAAATTCGTGAAATGGACAATGCGATCATTTCTAAAGGCGCCGTTTTGTTAAAGAGGAGAAAACTTTAAGTAGGTCATAGATTATATATTACAATTATAAAGGAATTAAGTGGTTCACTCGTTGCGCTCGTTCCCACTTAATTCCTTTATTATTGTAATATGTCACCTATAACCTATACTTAAAGAGGACAGCAGCATCGGAAGCAAGCGAAGCTGAAATGCAAATCTTTAAAATTTAATAGTCTACAGTAAAACATCAAAAGTGATGCGTTTTTGAAAAGTATATTTTGCCCCCTTGCATGGCTCATTAGGGCCTTGCTGTGGTTGTATTTATGGCAACAAAAACATAAAACTCAACTGTTTTATGAATAAGTGATTATACTTTAAGGACATATGCTACTAAATACTTCCCATATTGAAATATTTTCAATACTTTGCATACAGTTTGTTTTATGCATGGGCTATCCATTTATGAAATAAAAAGGATATGTCACCGTGCTTATTTTTTCAAAATCTCATATTGAAGTTTACAGCATTTGACCAATTTTCTAGAAATATAAAATAATAACACTAGTCCTAATTATCAAGCTAAAACGGTTGTAATCTTCAGCCAGCTTCATTTTTTTAACTTAAATTACTGCCCATGACCTCAAACTTTTAAGAAAATGTGCATGTTTACTTATTATCCCATGCTGTGACAAGATACTGCATGATATATTTTTGGCAATTCGTCGAAAAATGGAATTTGTTTTTAGAATAAATCATGTATTAAAAAATCTGATATTGAAAATCTTGAAAATTTATTTTTAATTCATGGAATATTATAATACCTTTCAGAAAAAAGAATAAAAATCTGGGGTCACCAAACTAATTCTCTTTCTAGAGGGCCAAATTTAACCCCACCCCCATAGGTTTCATGCGTAATTCAATATAAAAAGTTTGGGGATGACCATTTCGGTCGTTTTGGTGATGCCATTTTACTAGTATATGAAGTAATTTAGCATTAAAATGTTAAAAAAAGAAAGAAAAAACACACTGAAAATATGTGCGCATCCGGGAATCGCTCCTGGTCCTCTAGCTTTGTAGCCAGAGACGCTAACCACTAGGCCACGAGGTCAGGTCGTGCGCCACTCGAAATAACCATACAAATAGTATAGACTCGGCCACTATCGTATTCGTAACCAGGGTTATTGTGTACGTCGTTTGATTTCGACTGAGCTACATTTATCTGTCTTTAGTGCTGAGACGATCAGTTCTGAAAAGATGTCAATAGATATTTCGAACACACTTTAATTAGTAATTTTGTGAAGAAAATGTCGGAACACCGATATGACAAGAATATCGGAAGCTGTGTTGATCCAAATCCGTTAAGGGTCGAAAGACAGGACCCAGACAACTTTCCCCGTTTGAAGACGCGGGAAAGGTGCGCATTGGAAATAGCCGCATATGTCTTTAATATGAATCAATTACATTTAATATGTCACTCACAAACACCTGGAAAAGGTAAATATATCAACAGTGAAAAGTTACTTTTGGTTTTAAGTTTATTTCTAATAGAAGAATCAACTAAATTGCAAATAAAGATAGAATAAGTAGCACAAAACTAGAAAATATGTTTATGCATATTTGATTAGGACTGTATGACGTCACATACCTTAACAAGGAGACCAAGTGCCCTGAATTGCTCACCAGAATGTCTTTGGAAACCGCCAATGCCTCTGGTTACACATTTACGGCAAAACTTTTGACCTGCACATTCTGCAACATTTTCGACCTTCAAGCAATAGTTGGTCTTGAAAACCAATTTTCTGTCTTGTTGAGAGTGGCCGTTTTACGCAGGTTTTACTGTATAATATACTACTTACTAGTTTTGCGTAACTGTTATCTAGAAGTATATTTTCTGTCTTGAGATCTCTATATACAATACCCTATTGAGGTAGTATTATACTACTTACTAGTTTTGCATAGCCGTTGTTATCTAGAAGTAGATTTTCTGGCTCGAGATCTCTGTATACAATGCCCTTATTGTGGAGGTGTTTGGTATTATACTACTTACTAGTTTTGCATAGCCGTTGTTATCTAGAAGTAGATTCTCTGGCTCGAGATCTCTGTATACAATACCCTTATTGTGGAGGTGTGTGGTATTATACTACTTACTAGTATTCCGTAACAGTTGTTATCTAGAAGTAGATTTTCTTACTTGAGATCTCTATATACAATACCCTTATTTTGGAGGTAAGTGGTATTATACTACTTACTAGTATCGCGTAACAGTTGTTATCTAGAAGTAGATTTTCTTACTTGAGATCTCTATATACAATACCCTTATTTTGGAGGTAAGCGGTTTTATATTACTTACTAGTTTTGCGTAACTGTTGTTGTCAAGAATTATATTTTCTGGCTTAAGGTCTCTATATACAATACTCTTATTGTGGAGGTTTGTGTCATTATACTACTTACTAGTTTTGCGTAACCGTTGTTGTCTAGAAGTAGATTTTCTGGCTTAAGATCTCTATAAACAATACCCTTGTTGTGGAGGTATGTGAAGGGTTCGAGTACACAACCCGTGTAGAAGCGTATAGTTGAGTCATCAAAAGACCCTCTGAAATGACACACACTGTCAGGTAAATTCCATTCATGTAAAAGATGTCTTTACGTTTTTATCTACTAAACTGGTCAAAATAAATCAAGCCCTGCAGGAAAATTTTCCATAGACTTAATATAAATACCTTCATGTTTTATTTAGCATTTTACTGAATAAAGATTTTTCTATACAATTATCAGCAAAATAGCAGCAATATTACCCTCTAAACATTTGCTAGTTTTCACTTTTATTGATATTTTTTTTTTCCATAGAGCATTACACATTCCAATAATAAGATATCGTTGTCTAGCTTGGACGGAGTTAGTACATTCAACTACCTTCCATATTTTTGAAATGAAGGACTAAACTTTGGGAATTTAATGACATGGGGCTTGACTTATCTTGGCCAGTTACCTTAAATCTGTACAATGACTGGAAATTTACATAATATTAAAGTGTTGAATACGAAAACAATCAAGGCAATTACCCCTTTGTATTTGGGAAACCACTTAACGAGTATTTTTTAAACAGTGAAAACCCAGATGAAATGCAGCATTATGCTGCGTTTCATCCTGGTCTACACTGTTTGTAAAGGTAAAAAAGATCTTCAGACAAAAGACTTCATTTTTTTAAATATATATATAACCTGACACCCTTAGATATGTACAATTGACTAACCCAAGTTTATTCTATCAAACCAAAAAGGAAGACTCTATTAGTTTATCGAGAGGTAAGCTGTAAAATGACTGGAAAGTTACAAAATATGAAAGTGTGGAATTTGAAAACAATCAAATCAATTAACAGTTTGATGGATCTCAACTCACAGACAGGCAGAGCTGAAAAAACCTAGAAAAAACCTATCATTTGCTCAGATAGAATGATAAGTTGCAAGCTATAAATATCAATTTAAGCTTCAGGATAAACACAGAGCTTAAATATGATTGTGGAATTTCCTGTTTACATTCACTTAGATAATTTCCATATTTCAAATTTACTTTAAAAACATCAATTATTCCTAAAAGGTACAACTTCCAGTAATTTGCAATGACATAAACGTGAAAATGTTCTCTTACTAAAAGTTTGCAGTCGAAATCAAGTTGTATTTTACAAGAATGAGATGAAAATATGGCTATTTAAAAAAAGGGTCATGAAGGCCATGGATCACTCACGCTATTTTAGCCCTAGAGAAAATCGTGCTAAGCTGAATGAAATTATTTGAACAACTTTGGTAGAGGGCAACATAAGAATGAAATGATTTATGTATATTTGGTATACGGTCAATATAAGGGGCCTGACCCTGAATTATAAAAAAAAAAATTCATACTCAACTCAGCTGAGTACGAAATTTATCCTGCTCATAAATGTAAAAATGCCAATAATTGTTGACATTTTAACATTTATTAGCATGATAAATTATCCTGCTCATAAATGTCAAAATGTCAACAATTGTTGGCATTTTAACATTTATAAGCATGATTAATACAACATCTTAAAGATCTAAAGCAAGAAACTTCTTTATTTGTAGGTATTGTAGTGTTTATGAGCAGTTGAAATTTCGTGTTCAGTTGAGCTGAGCATGAAAAAAGTTTTAAAACCTCGGTGCCTCAGCATTTTAACAATTGTGCTAGAAGACATTATCAGGAACACTTGAGTGAAATTATTCTAATTTTTAACCACAAAATTACTCACATATTGTGCAATAATACATTTAACCCTTAAAGCACCAAGAAAAAAATGCATCTGAAAATGTCGTCTGCTGAAGTCGTCTGCTGCATATAATTGCCAAACATTACTGGCGAATTTAAGTATACAAGCAAAAAGTGTGGACCCAGAACAGACTGCTCCTATAGGAGCAGTCTGATCTGGGTTCACACTGTTTGCCATTGAGGCCTCTTAACATTTCAGCAGACGAGAAAAGCAGACGACTTTTGTTGTGATTGGCGCATTAAGGGTTAACTTACTTATCCCTGAGAACAGTCCATAACTCCCCACCAAGGCAAACTTCTAGAAGCATATAGAGATACTTTCTGTCTTTAAATGTGCGAAATAATCTGAAACAAGATAATAACACATATATTGATGAGGCCCTGGAAGGAGGATCCAAGTATCCCATATCCCTTTAATTATTTTGAAAAATATCCCATACTCCAAAAATAAATGTGGCAAATATCCCCAAGATTCAGAAAGCATTGTATCCCCATATCCCTTAAATTGATCCAAGTATCCCTTTAAATATTCACAAAAATATCCTGTATCCCTTTCATTTTTGGCTAATATCCCCGTATCCATATAAACCCTTTCATGGCCTTATTGATCCACTTAAGAAAATAGAGTTTCCCATTATTTTCATTTGGACAAGTCTACTAATCAATGTATGGTTGATAAGTAGTAGTTTTCATTTTTATTCATTTTCATGGAAAATTCTATAAGCAAAAGTCCTTCACACAAATAAGTGAAAGTGAAACACCAAAAGAGTTGGCAGCTACTATCCTGATAGCCAAGAGTGACAGTGACGTCGTGTTTTGTTGGTAATTGCTAAGTAAAACATTAACTTGTACACTCCACTTAAGCTAATGCGAATCAATAGATCACATTTGTGTATTAATCCTATCCTGCGGATAGGATTAATACACAAACGATCTATCGATTCTTTTGATTTGTCAGTGTTTTAGTGTTTATGAGCAGTTGAAATTTCGTGCTCAGTTGAGTTGAGCATGAAAGAAGTTTTATAACCTTGAGGCCAGGCCTTACATACTGTTGGGGCTGATCTGGGTCAAAACTGTTGGAAAAGATCATCATCAGATAACAAATGTCACCACCAGCAGGCAAAGAGTTAAGCTATACAATGAGAAAACATTGCTTCTAACAGTATATAGAATACAGTAAAAACCTGTCTAAAACGGCCACTCTCAACCAGACCAAAATTGGCTATCAAGAACAACCATTGCTAATGCGAATCAATAGATCACATTTGTGCGAATCAATAGATCACATTTGTGTATTAATCCTATCCTGCGAATAGGATTAATACACAAACGATCTATCGATTCCAAGTCCCTGATAACTGTGTAAACAAAACATAACGTCACTGTCACTCTTGGCTGACAGGACAGTAACCTGCCATCCCTTTTTTTTGTTTACTTACACTGACAGTACTTCTG
The DNA here is from genome assembly GCA_964019695.1 of Loripinus fragilis. Lineage (NCBI taxonomy): Eukaryota > Metazoa > Mollusca > Bivalvia > Lucinida > Lucinidae > Loripinus > Loripinus fragilis. The sequence continues at coordinate 86,508,435 of OZ026522.1, read as the reverse complement.
AATCCACTAAAGGCCAGCATTTCTTCAGTGATAATGTTTAAATATTTTACCTGTTATTGATGTAGTGATTGTCGGGATCAATTCAATCTTACAGAACATATCCTAAAACCAAATTCTAATGGGTCACCTAACATTTTTACGCTAGTTCAGAAAGTGAAACATAGGGTATACAAAATTCATGCTTTTTTTAATGAAGAAATACTTCGCCCAGACTCTTTAAGTTATTTGATTTAAAAATGACGTGTTCTTCTTGCACTGACTAAGTTAGAGAAAAGGTACCCTCATTTCAAAAAGTCATACTTTTTCTACGATATAAACCATAACACAGATCCCTTATCAATTCACGTTTATGTTTGTTTGAAGGTGTTACTGGCTACCGTGATATAAGAAGAATAAACCTCAAAAGTTTTGTTTCCATAGAAACGGGTAAAGAACAGTAAATATGTTATTACAGATGAAGGCAGGTATGGTTTAAATGGCGTAATGTACAAACATTTAGGAGGTGAAAAACTGCAGCATTACTTGTACTATAAAACAAGGAGATTCCGAATGCGAGGACAAAATATGTTTTGGAACTAAATAAAAAGGTATCAGATTTTAGTTATGGATTTGGGGATATACCCTTACGTCACTGACATAAACGTCTTGTGGTAACAAGGATTAGTTTGTTAGTTGGCTCTGTGATATTTCTGGGAGGGGCCCGAACCATTTTATGAAAAAAACTACGAGTGATAGAGTAATTCTGATTTCATTTTTGACTGGGCCCCATACATAAGCTATTCAAATCTTGAGTTCATTTTGCAGTGAGGTGGATATTAAGGTTCCTTGACCAGTCATTTTTTTCCAAATAGCGCATTAAAAATTCAAATGGCCCATCAAAATCTTGATTTTTGCGCGCAAATGAATGGGACATGGGTCATTGGCCCATTTTCATGGCCCAATAAATATTCTGGACCAGACATATTCCTGTTAGTTTGTTCTCATTAATCCTTGAACTACCTTTTGTATGCATGTTAGCTAACTAGCAGCTGAACTGATAATAGTTGGCAATCCAAATCGAAAAAAATTGCATATTTTTGGTTTTGTTGGCATTTTTGAGTACATTTGTTAGACCACTTTTAACATAATATTTAGCATGTATACAAAGCCTTAGGGGTGGATGCCAAGTCTGAATTTGCATATGAAGGCCAGAAATTAGGTCAAAGGTCATTGAGTGCAAAAATTAGAAAATATCTACTACTGTAAAACAACTTAAACTTTTTATATGTAAACATATTTAATTTCAAGCCAAATTTTGTATGCTTATAGTTATAAGTCTGAAAAACATTGAAAAAATGTTTTTTATAACTAAATGTTCATATGTCGGCTTTAAAATGGGGTCAAAGGTCATCAAACGCAAAAATCGGAGCATTTTAAAAACTGTGTTTCTTTTTTTCCTCTGGTCCAACAACAAGATGTTTTTAAACTCTAAAAATGGTAGAAGTCTTTCAGAAGGCTTAAATTAACATGTTTATTGTTAAAGGAACTCCTTTGGAAGCATCCTTTTATGGATTTTACAAAGACAAACATCGTAATTTTTCTGCAATTATGACGGAAATTCTCCCTCATTTGGGCTAAACTGAGATGTATGAGCTACTTTGAGAGTTTGCCGCACCTCTCAGAAAGTAAAACTATTTTCAGTTTGGGACATGTCTTGGGGCCTTAGAAACCCATAATTTAAAACCTTTTCTGTGGTCATTTTCTATTAATCACCTGTAATCAACGTTACCCTACTGACATTGAAAATAACAGTACACACAATACAAGGATATTGTTGATTTATTTTAAGTATTAGTGAAAAAGTTTCAGCATTAAATGTTTAAACTAGACATAAAAATCAAATGCATACACCTGTGATATGTGTTTCTGCTCGTCAGCGATACGTATGTTACATTTCATACTAAATTGCAGATAATGACTTTACAAATTACAAGTTTTAGAATAAACCATGAAACCTGACCTGGAATATACATAATGTTGATCTATAATCTAATTGACAATGTTCATTTTTATATATTTCAAGTTGTTTATAACTTTTAACTTGCAATGAAGTGAAATCAAGTAAATGTTAAAATATGCTTATTAGTATGTGATTTGTACCGGCTCTAGCATGTAATGCATAGCTGCTTACAGATTCATTTTTCTGTTTACATTGCATTCGAATTGGCAAACTATCTTTCATAATGAAATCAAAATATAACTATATTAACAATAATGGATCTAAAATTGCTGCACATATATCATCGAGGTAACGTAGGTAACAAAAGGTGCCTTACATAAATGGATAAAGGTAGTAAATTGTTATTAGGCTCATATAAAATTTGGGTCTGCTCTCCCTAATTTGCTTACATATACTACACACATTTTATTCCATATAAGACTTAATTTAAAAGAGTGTCATGGGTTGGTCTGCCATATGTGAATGTGGCTTTTCCTGATCTTACTCAATTACTTTTTGCAATTTGCTTGGCTCTTTTACATTCATATTGCAGTTTTCAGATTTCTACCTATGGTACATAACGATAAACATGCAATCTACACCATGATGAAAATACTGACTAAATATCATTAATTTACTTAAAATAGCATAGCTATATTTCATACATCTAGTGGCAAGGCATGAATTAAGGCAGGGTAAGTGCTGAGTGTCTTCTAGAGCAGGTACTGTCATAGGTTTTTGAAGATTGCAAAAATAACATCAACCAAAGCTTTCGTAGTACAGAACCAGCATGGTTTACGTCCAAACATAGGGTGTTACATAGATCTAGTATTAAACATTTTCCTTGTATGCTGAATTCTTTTTTTATTTTCACTGTTGACAATTACATTATAAAATTGATTTATCATCTGTCCCCATTGAAATCTTCTATGTTTTGTTCAACTAGATCATATTGTAATGATGATTATCTTATTATATTCTACAGCAATTCTGATAGAAACTATTCTGCTTGTTAATTATCTTAGACTAAGGTTGGTTGAGGTAAGATTACCTGAGCCATGTAGCAGTCTTGTAAAACATCTGAACATAGTTCATCGTAACATAAACAACAAATCATTGGAACGCTAGTGATGCTTTATTTTAAAGATCAGTTGACTTTTTTTTCTGAAGCATAAAACAAAAACATGACTCCCAAAATTCACTAGTATAGTTTGCATCTCTGAAACTTACAGATTAAACTGAATGTTGAAAAAGTAGTGTCATACGCAGCTGATTTCTTTGCTTTTCTTATTCACAAGGTAGTTTGTTTTTAGTTTTGTTTATGCACTATTTGATTTTGTTGAGCTATTTGTAACCCTAGTACCTGTTTTATATATGTCCTATATAGTGAAAGGAAAGTAGTTCAGTTTTATTTCAAGAGTAATGCCATGTTAAAACTACACATTTCGAGTATGTTACCAGTTACAAGTGCTATCCAATCAGATATATTGCACTTGTATCTATGAGCAGTAGATGTATACATTAATGTACGTCACCTACCCTATATGCAATCAATCCCTGTCTTAGCAAATTGTCATGGTTAACAGATAGATTCTACACTAGAACAGGCGAGTTAATTACCTTAGGATCTTATATACATCAAGCAAATCGGAGATGTAAAACCAATTGATTATGCTAGTAAATGTACATATTAGATAACCATTTTATGACACATTTACTCTAAATACTAAGAAATGACCCCAAACTGTAGGAAAACTATGAATACAATTAAATCACCAGGTGCTCCAATATGGTGAATGCCTGTGTTCCCAAGAAGTCACCAGACATCTGTTTTGAGGAAATTTAATTTGGAATAAAACTTGCATTGGCATTATACAGTTAAAAAGAATAACATAACAAAACGCATGCCAATAACCTCATAGCATTTGATCTCTATCATCATTGCAAAAGTAATAAGCAAAATGTGTTTAATACTGATATTTAGAATTGAATTTATTGACACTGAAACAATTACAATGTATAAACAGTTGCGCTGTGAAAGACATAGATATATATTTTATGGTATCTTAAAATTATAGGTAACCTTTAATATCATATCTATACTGCTTCTATATATGGATGAATACGTTTACACAAGCAGCCTGTTTTCAAAGAAATGCTGCTTTTGAATCAACATCATTTCATTAATATGTGCAAATGAAAGGACACCCCTACAATTAAATGTTAAAAGTTATATGGAGGATTACACTTACTGTCAGGGCTATTGACATGATATTACCCCACAAAAAGTTAACAATGTTTTCACTGGATTGCATTATTAGAAATGTACCTGTATATTAGCTTTATGTTATGTATGTTAACATCTGCTAACAGGCCGTTTGAAGACCAATGTGAGGATATATTCCTTCCAGTATATGGTATTTACCATATTCTATCAAAGTTTCGACACGCCTGATGGTTTATGAAAGGAGGCTTGGTCTTTGCGTTTTCATGAAGCTATGCTTAGTATATGCAATTAGCAGGTAGTGGCCTTGTAAAAAGTGTTTTACAATTACTCATAGATGAGAACAAACACAACAAATGTGAGAAATGAGAAAGGAAATATATTTTAGTCCCATAAGCATGAGATCATGGCCAAGTTCTTCATGAAAGCTGTAGCTAGGAACATATACCTTTGAGAAATGACTGAATTGCAAATGGTAAAATGTAACGTAAGTAACAACTAAAACACATCTTATGTTTAAAAGGATTGATAATTGCATAAAATGACGTATTCATACAAAGCATTAAGCAAAAGAAATTATTTCTTTAAAATGAAATGGTTATTCTTAGTTGTATTACATTTTTATTGAGTTTATATAGTAACATACTTTACATGCCTATTATGAATATTTGACCGCGGGGAAACTTAGTCAATCATTGCTTTCCAAACATGATAGACACACACCTAGCAGGATAGCAATAAAAATTCTTCCACTAGGGTAGAAGGGAACTTAAAATTTGAATTTTGCCCCTATATACATAAAATATTGCTACAATTTTCACCGATTTTGCACTTAAATGACCTTTGATCCAAACACACATCATGCCTTTATGATGCTGTTTGTTTATATAGCATGGCTGTATTATCCAAAAGAGATTTTGCATTACTTTTAATCATAATTTTGGATAGTTAATTGATAAAACGCTAAAATCTGACGTATATACATGAATTTGCACTCAGTTGACCTTTGACCTAATTCTGGGACTTTTGGGCATTTCCAGACTTGGCATCCACCCCTATCCTTCTTAAAACACATCAAGATACACTTTGAGCATGGATGCCAAAATGTACTCAAAAATGCCAACAGAATTTTTTTTCAGGCTCTGGATGGCCAACTATAAAGGGGTGCGTGCATTAAGGGGCTAAAATGGCCCCCTTTTGAGCCCAAAACTGAAAATTGCTTTTCACAAGTTCCTTTGATAGGTTTATTAGAAGAATTACAGAACTGTAAAATTTCGGCATCTATTCAAATTTTACCGTTGCTATGGTGACAAAAATGGCCGACAAAATATGCATAAAATAGAGAAATTGCCATTTTGGACCAAACTTAATAAGGCTTTTAGAGACCGAATTTTTAAGAATTAGATATCAGCACAGCTAAATACCAAAAAATCCTTTCAATATGTTGTGTGCCATGATAATTCTCATCATCTGTTTAAATATTTTTTTGGTATTTGCTTGTGCTCTATGTTAATTGCTCTGTCAAACGTCTCAAATTTGCTCCAAAATGGTCAATTTCCTATTTTCAGGCTATTTTGGTGGCCATTTTTGTTACCATAGCAACGGTAAAAGTCAAAAAAAAATATCAGACTTATACACTTGGGCCATTGTTCTAATTAACTAGTAAGAAGAGTTTGGTGAAAAGTTAATTTCATTTTTTGGCCTCATAGGGGGGCCAGAATAGCCTCTTAATGCACGTAGCTCTTTCATAATGGAATGCTACATAGGATGGATATAAATTGATAAACACACTGATTTGGAGAATTAAATTTCTACCCACCCTGTTTTGATTTCCTCATCCTCGTAGGCTCTCTGTAGTTCATCGAGGTTGCTAATTAGTTGTGTATACGATCTGCAAAATATAAAAGCACTTTTTTATAATCTCCGCCAGAATACAGATAAAAATAGGCAATCACACGAGACTTGGGTACTTATCGCATCAGCGAGCGGCCAAGACTCAGGCGAGCCTGCGCGCGTGTGCAGTCCCGCCAGCGACTTCTCTGCTGGCATGCACAAAGTATAGAAATAGAGGAAGGCTCAGTCCAAATTTCAGCCCTCTAGCCCCACTAGATAGGTGCGCATGCATGTTTAAAGCATGACGCTACGCTTATGCGATAAGTCTCTAAATCACGTGCAATGGCCGAAATGACGAGTATGTTAAGTAATCCATCATCATTGTTGTATGGAAGCCAAGTATTACAGTAGCACTTGCATTAGTTGTGTAAAAAACAATAAAAATAGATTTCCTGTAACTACTTGTGTCATTTGTGACGAGCTCAAAGAACAGATTAAATGTGCTAAGTAGTTAAAAGGTACAGTTGTTTGATTTGATTCTTTACGTCCCATCAACAATCTTTCAGTTAAACAGGGACGGGTCTTCCTGGGTTGAATTAGTACTAAGCTAGGATAAATGTGTCTTGCTCAAGGACCACAACGCAGTGACGCCGGTGAGACTCGAACCCGCAGTTTTACATTGTAATCATAGGCGTAGCTCCTAAGACGCACTTACGCACGTGCGTAAGAAACATTGTACATATTCATGTTAAATTATATACATAATGTGGAAATCAGATTTTTCCAACTTTGATTTTTGATTTGATTCTTTTACGTCCACTCAACAATCTTTCAGTTATGCGGGACGGTTCTTCCTGGGTCTAACCAGTACTAAGCTAGGATAAATGTGTCTTGCACAAGGACCACAACGCAGTGACACAGGTGAGGCTCGAACCCGCTACCCTTCGGTCTCGAGTCAAGCACTCTACCACTGAGCCACTGCGCTCCCTAGATTTTTCCAACCATAAGGGACTACTCTTAAATGAAAGAATTCGCTCCCTCTGGGAGCAAATTCTTCCCTTTAAGAGAAGTCCCGTGCAATTGATTATAATCACTTCTTGCTTCAGTAGTCTCCCTTTGATGGGCGTATCAGCTTCACCTATAGTAATATATAAGTAGCATTTTATCCGCTCAAACAGTATTATTCAGCTATTCGGTCACTGTTTCGCCACGCGGTATGCAATGTAACGGTCTCTTGTCAATCTAACGGAGATAAGAACCAGTTGTGGGCTTGTCTAGAATGTGACCCACAATCTTATTCATGAACAGGTTTTCATGGTGACTACAGAAAGAGTGACATAAGGGCAAAGAATGACACCAGTTTTTGCTTGCGGCGCTCTCGCCGCAAGCATTTCTGTCGGAATAGTGATACCCTCTACCTGGTTTGTCTATTTATATAAACAAACTGTTAGTATAACGGTCGTGGTTATGGGAACAAAACAGTTCAGTGACAAGACAACTCACCGACAGCAATACGAGTTGCACCTCGCTCTTTGACGTATATCTAGCGATTTTCATTCAGTTTTTTTGCGATTTTCACACAGTTTTTTAGCGCATCCCATAAATCTGAAAGGACTAGTTGTATTTTTATATTTTTCAAAGACTAATTCATATTTTCAAGGATGATTTTACAAAATTCCAGGACAATTCCAGGACAAAAGGCACTTTTTCCAGGACCAAGGCCAAATTTTTCCAGGTCTGTGCGAGCCCTGTAAGAGCATGTCTCATATTATATGCCATATTAACTCCCAATTCAATTTGTGGATATATGTTGTGGTCATGGAATGTCGCTCACTGTTTTCATCCACTGTGACCTTGATCTCAGGAGTCAGTTCTTGAAAAAATGCACTCACAGCAGATCGCCTATTTTATTTATGGTAGCATTCCATATTTGGTATGTAGATACATCTTGGACCCTGGAGAGTCACCAAATGTTTCCAGGTCACTGTGACCCTGACCTCTGGTTTCTGTTCTAGCAAGGTCAAGCTCAGAGCTTATCTGTATATAATTTGAGGTAGGAATCCTAAATTTGGTGTGAGTATATATTTTGGGATCATGGCGTGTCGCATATACACTTCTGGGTCAAATTGACATGTAGCTTGTACATAAGCATGTATAAAAACACTGCAGATTTACTTTTATAACTTTATTAATCATGCCACGATTGTCCAAACATGAACCATCTGGCACAATTGGAATGATATTGGCCCACTTCGAATCGAACTAAAGTTCCTACTAAAGATCTTACGCAATAGATGTGTGCGTACGTTTACACCTAAATGGCTACAGTTGCTCCATTTTAATTAGTTGTCAAGTAAACAAAGTGAATAGCCCTGTATGTCCCACCTCAATTCTTCATCATAGACAAAAAGGTAGTGCATAAACTGCACAGACTACTCTAATTAACAATTACGAATAAGAGGGACCGCAAATAGAACACATCAAGGATTTATTTTGTAAAATAAAAACATTTTGACGCTATTGATAGATCATGAACCCATCTTGCTAGATAGGTCTAGAGGAGGGAACCACCAGATAAGCTACTAGATTAACGGTGCTCTGACCCACCGTTGATCTTTAGTAGGTTCATGACGTCACTATAGTAGCTACTATCGATGTTCTAATTGAAATTAGTTACTATACTAGGAACTAAACTTCGATTCGAAGTGAGCCATTATAATTGCCATCAGTAATCTATATAGAATTGCTACCAGTCTGATAATAAAAGTGTCATTAATACACGTAAATATTGTAATAATATTTCTTTCTTTTCCAAATGGTTATGTTCATTACTCTATAAATGTAATTGTCTGCAGTAGAGTTGTATGATTATCAGAACTTAGCATCAGCCTATAGACTAGCAACAAATTAGGAATATATTTATATGGGAAACATGAAATGACTATTTGAAAAGTTCTAGGCCTTTGGGAAAGGCAATCAACTATACAGCCCCTCAGAGATCGTTATCAGGCTACAGGGACAGTTAAATATTGAGGCAGGTCTGGTTAACCAAAAATGACGACCTGACGTTAAGACGGCAACTTACGTCAAGTGTATCAACGATATTTGCATCGAAAATATCTGTTGTGGCTGGCTATCGTCAGTTCCAGACAAATAATAGGGCTTCGAGGGTAATTTGTATCCAGGTTTTTAATAAAAATATTTTGAAACAATTACTTTAAATCACGTCTGATTCCTAGACAAATTTGCAACTTTTGAATCTAAGGGTATTGCTATTCGATAGACTGTTGTCCTAACATTATTTATATTTTGGCATGAAATTAAAAACATGTTTTGCTGACGTGTTGATGTTCATTGTTGCCAAAACCCCAAAAAAATGATACATTGAAATTAAGTAAAATTTTATTAATTTCATTTTTTTGGGCGTTTTTAAAGTCCTTCAGTGTACGTTGCTAGGTGCCGCTTTAGATAACTGTTTGTGTTTTTCTTTTTCCAAGAGTATCTTACCCACTGACTCAATAACTATTGTTAATGTTCGTCTATGACGTGGTTTTAGTGCAGTGTAAACAATAACCAAATTTGGAGGTGTTCCCAACAAGGTGTACATGCTGTTTTTCAACTAGGCAAGCCCTCCTTTAAAAAGGAAAATTTATCTTCAACTGCATTTTGTCAGATACTGTACATTGTATCATTTCAGTATATTTCTAATCTACCAAATACGTCATTATGACATCACTATGCTTGGTTGGGACAGTCGCCATTATACGTGTACGACTATCAGAGTGGTAAAGCTTTTAAAAATGTATCTGTAGGCACATGAATACATTTAAACATTATTTGGACAAAAATTATTGACAGCTTTTTGGCTTTGAATCAAACTATCGTTTGTTCGTTAAATGGCAAGACATTTGGCGGCTATTTTGCAAAACTAGTGCATTAACGAGAGAGAGAGAGAGAGAGAGAGAGAGAGAGAGAGACAGACAGACAGACGATTAACTTCCTTTTCGTATTCTCGCTTTAGAATGTATGCCCATGTTTGTATGTGGTAAAGTGTCTCGTCATCGTGGTGGCATGGATAGTTCTTTATTATATACCTACAAAAATACCCATTGATACTACCTATTTTCGTACACAAAAATACGAAATCCTGTTTCACCCTACTAGCGTTTTCTGATTCCGCATCACCATCCTCCATAGTTTACCCACGTCGAACTACTTTTACACTGGTACTGTATTTGGGTAAAACCCGGCAACGGGCCGGAATCTGAATCAAATATTATTACGATGTCATTCTTCCATGGTTCTTTCTTTTTTTAAACGTGTTCGAAAGAAAGACTCAATGGTTGTCTGCACTTTTGACTTCACAAATGACGTCATATATATATGCGATGACGTTGCATAACGTTTCTGTCTTCCACTACGGGAACAGGAGGAGCTAGAAGTACAAAAATGAAAAATTATAGAAAAACACAATACATTTGGTACCAAAATGTTCCTTACGGTCCAATTAAGAAAACGAGGACCAACACTTTATGTTTTGTTCATTTATAAGAAAGTTACAGACGTTTTAAATTCCGAGGTGGACTCGAGGAAGAGGATTTTCAAAATGGCGGTCTTCCAATTCTTTCAGCAGTGAACAGCTGATGTATTACTACTTGGGTAAAAAATATTATGCCACATCACAAAGGTCTGCCGTAGTATTTACCTTTTCATTTGTGCAAATGCCTGTATTATTGAATCGTTCTAGTCTTGTTGTTGTTATTTTTGTAGGTATATAATAAATACATTATTACTTTAGTAACTTGATCCGATGGGTCAGATCACGTCTCGTGGGTGCGCCAGGAACGACCGGATCACACTCGACTTCGTCTCGTGTCGTTCCTGGCGCACCCACTCGACGTGATCTGGCCCATCATATCAAGTTACTAAAGTAATAATGTGTATTTATTCTGTGATACATGTAATGCACATGGGGATCCAGAGGGGGGGGGGGCAGGGGGTCCGGACCCCCCCCCCATGAAAATCACAAAAATATAGGTTTCCTAAGCAACTCTGGTCCGGATAATTGAGTCCCCTTAAAATCACAAAGCTACCAATCCAGCATTCAATGTTGGGCCATTTAAATGGTGTTTCGCTGGCGGGCCGTTGATGGACCGCTTATAGAAGTATTTGCTTCATCCCCTCATCAAACTCAAAAATTTGTAATCAGTCATATACAGTTTTTTTACATATTGCGGGCCTGAAAAATATGGCTATTGATAAATATATTCACTCTCTGTCGATAACCAGGCAATCAACACCCGCTGGGTCCGCTGCTACAATATTCGCCGTCCGTAGATCTTCCCTAAATAAAAAGTTATGTAGATTAGTGTATGGTTTGTGCGTCTGTACGGGAAGATAATCCAGGAGCTTTAACGAGTGGATTATCTCCCGTCCAGACGCTCAGACCATACAATTACTTTGTTATCACACCCGCATGCTTTTGCACTTTGTGCATTGTGGGATAATTGGTGTAAAACATTTGAACATCAAATAAAGGCGCAATAAGATACTATATATTCTTTTTTAATTTGACAGAACATACATCTCATTTTTTCGCTGTCCATATCAGTGAGAACAATTTTAAGACTAGTGAAGCAAATGATACACCTTTCCCCGTTAATAAAATTTCAGGGCATACGGTACCCATAAATGTAAAGACGCTGATAAGACTGCGCGGATGCTCTGGAAAGTATTAATGTAAAAATTGCTTTTGCTCCATGCAAAATTGCAAAATCCTAGCAAAAATCGGTAATCGAGCAATTGGCTTGCGCACCACTTGTTCAGAAGCCCCAAAGACAGATTTTCTGACGTCAAAGCCGAATTACAAAAGTATATTCCATAAGAATGCGGATAATGCGACTTGCAGGCGCAGACACTTCATTCTCTTATTGCATTTTTGTCAAACTGCATATGATTGCTTTTTTTTTCATTTTCTTATTATTTATTTTTGGCTCTGTATTTTCGCGAAGCGTTTTACCACAGCGTGTATTGCTCCTTGCCCTGCTTTGGTTAGTTGTGTGGGCGCCCAAAAATGAATATTAATGATCAATTTGACACAATTCAGATCAGGACCTACGTTCTCTCGGTCCTGGTCTGGGCTCAAACTGCTTGCAAATGTTAACAGCAAACGACAAGGAAATTGATAATCAGCATAGTTCTATTCTTGTACCCAAAGGTGAGCTGACAGAGATGTAAAAAATAAATTTATCATCTAAAAGTGCGAAACATAAACAGACAGATATATATTATTTTATCATTTCTTACAAATATGTATGGACCAAATTAGTGTATTTGATAAGGACACTTAATTATCGCATTTGCGTCATAGAGACGAGTATTTGGCTCTTCTGCAGATTGGAATCAAATAGTGGGGCATAGATTAAGTCCAAGTCCAAAATTATGGAAGTTAGCTCTGCTAAATAGCTGTACATGTATATCAAACGTATGATTTTACACGTACAGTAAAACTTGTCTGAAGCGACCACCCAAGAATAGAGCAAGTATTGCAGAATGCTCTGCAATATTTTTGACCTGCATTAAGCGATAATTTGGCTTGGATACCATTTTTGTCTTCTTTTGAGTGGTTGTTTAAGACAGGTTTTACTGTATGCGATACATGTACAGGATGTAAATACCAAAATCTGACTGAACTTGCTAGTTTATTTCTGTTCGTTGTATATTGTTGCTGTATTATTATATTTTTACCAAGTAATTTCGTATTGGTCCAATTACCGGTCCGAAGTCAGCTGTATTGGCCCGAGGCCTTCGGGCCAATAAAGCTGACTCGGGCCTGTAACTGGATCAATACGAAATCATTGGGTCAATAACATTACAACGAATATTGTACTTTAAATTATACCTTTGACATAAAGTTAAGCATATCGTATTTCCAATGACCAAAAACAATATATTCTGGTGGTCTAACATAAAATGCTTTTACATTAGTCTACCATACTCATTTGAGTCGAAAACCGAAATTTTGGTATTCCGATACATATTCATTGACTCAAAAGAACGGGTTTTCTGGGTCAACTCTCAGTATGCAAAATGCCAAACTTCGATGCTGTGTACAAAAAACGGATAGGAAAGGGCTAAGTTTGTTCGACGTTTTAGACCAATGTTCCCTTTAAGTAGTTACAGCAAAGTTTGACATGTTAGATGATCAGATAAGGAACATTATGAAAGCAAAAATGTACAAATTTTGGTCATGAAATGTTTTATTGAAAGGCAATTCATGCAATAATTATATATGTTATTTGACTGTTTAATATGTCACCATTTGCTGCAAAATATTGCTTGGTGATGTGAGAAGAATAGTTGTGACATTTCAGACGATAAGATCCAGGAAACAGGATTCCTAGTCATTATCCTAAATGCAGCCTAGTCTCAAAGGGCAAAAAATTGTCATTATTTAAACCCTTTCGAAATTGCCAGAGCCAAACAGCTATTCTGGTGTGGTTTAGCATGGTTGATTATCAGCAAACTTTGACAGATAGACAGCCAAACCATTCCCGAATTTGGGAGAAAATCAACATTTTGGTTTTCGGAAGTGTTTAGTAGGTACAGTTCTCACGTTCCTGTGACGTCATCAGGATTTGAAGAGTTCTATGCTACTGACTTTTGAATAGTAGAATAACAGTACTTTTTAATGAGCAATAAATACATTTGTGAAAAATGATATTCTGATAAAAATTTGCAACACAATCAAAATATGCTTAACTTTATGTCATTATAGTATATATAGCACCTATGTCTGTGTCATACTGATTTGACCTCAGCCTAATACAGCTGACCCGAGACAAATAGTGTTGACCTCCTGTCAATATTGGCTGACCTTTGATCAATACAAACATCCATGCAGTATAGTCAATTAACCCATTTAAGCCGAATGAACTTTCCTACATTTAACAGTAGGACGAGCTCATTTCAAATTTGAGGGGTATTGGGTGGTATTTTTCATTTTTTCGCAAATTCTATAGAACATTATTGTAAACAAATTGTGAAGAGCCTGATCTGATCAGGGTCTGCACTGTTTGCCTTTGTCCCATAAAAAGGACGCTATGCTTAAATGGGTTATCATTAGGACGAGCTCATTTCCAATTTTAGGGGTATTGGGTGGTATTTTTCATTTTTTCCAAATTCTCTAGAACATTCTTGTAAGCAAGCAGTAAAGAGCCTGTTCAGACAACGCATCATGCGATGTCTGATCAGGGTCTGCACTGTTTGCCTTTGTCACATAAAAGGACTCTAAGCTTATACATGGGTTAGATGTCTTTTAATATTTGCCTACAAACTTACCATTGCAAAGCCTTTTCACCGAAAAGCTCTCCTTTTTGAAGAAAGCGGATAATTTGGTCCTCGGCTCCCTTGGAATTTTTCTTCGTCACTTTCACTTTTCCCTTAGAAATTTTGTAAAACGTGTCCCCTCTGGCCCCTTGTCGAATAATATACTCGCCGTTGGAATAGTGGGCCTAAAGTGTAGAAAATAAGAGCTGACACTACTTAGGTGCACGACCCAGACCTACATGTATTAACTGCATTTGATTTATTATTTAACGCATGAACTGTTACATTGTAATTTGGGGGTGGGGTGTGGGGCATTGAAATATTTCATTTCAGTGTTTTTCCTTTACAACATATGTTTTGGGTGTCTCACTGAGACGTTTCATTTAAACACACAGAGCATATGTTTTAATACTAAGGAAATACGTACTTCCTGTTACATGAATCAGAATCCAATTTATCCTTTAAACCCCCATTCCACTGGACGGCGATTCCGCTAAGATTCGAAATTTTGGTCAAAATGACACGAATCGTAGCAGAAACGGCAAGAGCGCAGTAGAGGCGTAGTAGAAGCGCAGAAGAAGCGCCTTGGTCGCAGCAGAAGCGTATCGGAATTTCAGATTCTATACTGAACAAAAGTGAAAACGCTACACCTGAATTGTTTGCCACCTATATACAAAATTATGCAAACCAAGAATGTAATTGAAAGTGTATTTTAATATTCAAATACTGGGTAATGCATAACAGTAAAAGTTTTACGGATGTTGTCACGAGGCAACACATGAAAGCCATCAGAGAATAATCAGGTATTTGTGAACGAAGTGTCGTGAAAAATCAGTTCTAAGGCGGCTTCACAGACGTGAGCAACACACAAAAAGCGAAGGACGTTGGTCTATATTTCTGGGGTATGAAGATATCATGGCATCGACCTAGAATATTACAGCAGACAGAACGAGATAAACAAGTTGACTTCTACAGAATTAAAAAGATGAGTGACACTCAAAAATTTATTTTGTGAATTATATTGTAGTAAAAGTGCGTCTGTCGCATCTGCAGATTATACCTTAAAAGGTAAATGCGTTAAATGTGTAGGAGATGGCATGTTTAAAAAATAGTTGATTGCGAAAGAAATCTAAACCATTATTGAACGGTACATGGAGATGAAGAATTTAGCGAAAGGTACATTTTTATCTGAGACGCCTTTAAACGGAGAATGTTGTATACTATAGAGCAAATAAAAATAACGCAACACACTACATATTTATTGTGAAAGAATATACCAGGATAACACGATCGTATTTTCAAACATGTTCACGTATATAGACGTCAAGAACACGCTATAAAATTTTCTCTGAAACGCTCAAAAGCGGAGATTGTTGTATAATATAGAGCAAATAAAAAAACAACACACTACATACGCATTATGAAAGAATATACCAGAGATATCACGTCATGGTTTCAAACATGTTCACCTATATAGACGTCAAGAGCAAGCTATACATGTTTATCTGAAACGCTCAAAAGCGGAGAATGTTGTTTAATATAGAGCAAATAAAAAATAACGCAACACACTACATACACATTATGAAAGAATATACCAGGGATATCACGATTTTAGTTTCAAACACGTTCACGAATATAAGCGTCAAGAGCAGGCTATACAGCCTCATGAAATGGGCGACATTTGCTGGTTTTGCAAAGAAAAGTAATAATAATAATAATAATAGTAATAATAACAATAGCAGTAATAAAATCATGCAGTCAACGATGGAATCAATTACAGTTTTACATCTAACGTTCTTACATTTCAGTTACCAATATTTGTAACAACGACAGGTTATTAGAATCCACATTGGCTAGAAAGTAGTTGACGATTATTTGCATCTGGAGGTCGCCAGTGATGAGGAGGATCAGAAACACATTTGAAGAGTCAGTCATATTTAAAGCACATTGTAAAGATAAGTACAGAAAGTAGTTTTTTCTTGTTTTCATCAGATAGACATTTCAGATATAAAGATTGTTTTAAGATGTGAAGCTTGGCGCTATACAAAAGCTGGTAGTGCAGATCAGTTAGATCATGAGAGACGATAACGAAGGTGGGTGGATTGGCAGAGAGTAAGTACAGATGAATCCCCATGAAATAGGCTAAAGATTAAATATAAATAGATGCATGGTCATATTAGTATTTTATGTTGGTTATAGAAGAGGATTACACTTTATCTATCTATTTGCTGTACTGATCCAGACAAACACTGTTGTTGTTGTTGTTGTTTTGTTGTTGTTTTTTGCCGGAAAATGCTTATCTGTAAAGAGGTCTTACAGTAATAAAACAAACCAGAGATCCACTGGTTACTATCTTAGAAATGTATTCTTAAACATTGAAACGTAGCCCCATGCTATAAATACTATACAAAAAAAAAACAAGGCACAAAGCATAGATTAGTACTAGCATAAGCGATAATTTGCATAAATCCAAGTTTAAAATAAAATAAAATAAAAAAAGCTGCAAGATAACAGGACAACAACTTCAAAATGATATTTCATGAGCTAATTTGAAAATGGTGAGGCTTATATTAACCGCATGGATAAGGCTCAGTCAAATGAAACGGTCTCTGCTTTCTTGTGGCCAGACGCAGGTAAGGAAGCATTTTACATACATAATTTACTGGCATTGGCGAGCATTGGTCAAATATTGTGGAAAGTTTTAATAGTGATTTTGTTATGGTGGTAAACGGTCAAAGAATAAGTGCATTTGTAAGCGACTGCTTATGTGGAATCAAAACTATAACGATTCATGCATTGAAAACGGGTAGGTTTATGTATAATGAAAGGTTGAGAAAATGTTAAAGATAATCAAAGAAAGGAGATTTCAATTAGAAACCTAAAGCTATCAGAGGGTACGAGCAGAAATCGCTGCATCCACAATAGAATAAATGTTAGAGCCGTGTCAGTTAAAGGTAAGCTTGTTAGAATAAAATGAGTCATACAAACTTTGACTATGAGTATCGAAAGAGAATACTGCATTCGATTCTGAATTATTTGCAAACGAAAAACGGCAGTGCTTATGTTGGCTATGCAGATATGGACAATGTTATAAGTAGTGAGACAAAGTGAAAATATCCAGTTACTCTTGCAGTTTTAATCGATTGCCCCAAACGTGGAATTTCATAGGTTATTTCCAAAGGTAAGAATATATATCATAGGGGCAGTAGATTTATGTGGGAAGAGCAAACATTACTCATAAGAGAGCTCTAAAAATCAGTTGGAGACTAGGTCACATGTAATTTCCCTAGAAGAGGTAACAAGAAGTTCCCCAGAAGTGGAAAAGGCAGTTATCTGGTATAAGGTAATACTTGAGATTGACCAGGAGGTGGAAATGAGTTTCCCAGAAGTGGGAAAGAGGTATTTACTTGGTAGAAGGTTATTTATAAAGGTGAGAATATATATCATCAGACCTGTAGATTCATGTGGGAAGAATAAACATTCCTCATAAGAGAGCTCTAAAAATTAGTTGGTGACTAGGTCACATGTCATTTCTTGGCGCTATACAAAAGCTGGTAGTGCAGATCAGTTAGATCATGAGAGACGATAACGAAGGTGGGTGGATTGGCAGAGAGTAAGTACAGATGAATCCCCATGAAATAGGCTAAAGATTAAATATAAATAGATGCATGGTCATATTAGTATTTTATGTTGGTTATAGAAGAGGATTACACTTTATCTATCTATTTGCTGTACTGATCCAGACAAACACTGTTGTTGTTGTTGTTGTTTTGTTGTTGTTTTTTGCCGGAAAATGCTTATCTGTAAAGAGGTCTTACAGTAATAAAACAAACCAGAGATCCACTGGTTACTATCTTAGAAATGTATTCTTAAACATTGAAACGTAGCCCCATGCTATAAATACTATACAAAAAAAAACAAGGCACAAAGCATAGATTAGTACTAGCATAAGCGATAATTTGCATAAATCCAAGTTTAAAATAAAATAAAATAAAAAAAGCTGCAAGATAACAGGACAACAACTTCAAAATGATATTTCATGAGCTAATTTGAAAATGGTGAGGCTTATATTAACCGCATGGATAAGGCTCAGTCAAATGAAACGGTCTCTGCTTTCTTGTGGCCAGACGCAGGTAAGGAAGCATTTTACATACATAATTTACTGGCATTGGCGAGCATTGGTCAAATATTGTGGAAAGTTTTAATAGTGATTTTGTTATGGTGGTAAACGGTCAAAGAATAAGTGCATTTGTAAGCGACTGCTTATGTGGAATCAAAACTATAACGATTCATGCATTGAAAACGGGTAGGTTTATGTATAATGAAAGGTTGAGAAAATGTTAAAGATAATCAAAGAAAGGAGATTTCAATTAGAAACCTAAAGCTATCAGAGGGTACGAGCAGAAATCGCTGCATCCACAATAGAATAAATGTTAGAGCCGTGTCAGTTAAAGGTAAGCTTGTTAGAATAAAATGAGTCATACAAACTTTGACTATGAGTATCGAAAGAGAATACTGCATTCGATTCTGAATTATTTGCAAACGAAAAACGGCAGTGCTTATGTTGGCTATGCAGATATGGACAATGTTATAAGTAGTGAGACAAAGTGAAAATATCCAGTTACTCTTGCAGTTTTAATCGATTGCCCCAAACGTGGAATTTCATAGGTTATTTCCAAAGGTAAGAATATATATCATAGGGGCAGTAGATTTATGTGGGAAGAGCAAACATTACTCATAAGAGAGCTCTAAAAATCAGTTGGAGACTAGGTCACATGTAATTTCCCTAGAAGAGGTAACAAGAAGTTCCCCAGAAGTGGAAAAGGCAGTTATCTGGTATAAGGTAATACTTGAGATTGACCAGGAGGTGGAAATGAGTTTCCCAGAAGTGGGAAAGAGGTATTTACTTGGTAGAAGGTTATTTATAAAGGTGAGAATATATATCATCAGACCTGTAGATTCATGTGGGAAGAATAAACATTCCTCATAAGAGAGCTCTAAAAATTAGTTGGTGACTAGGTCACATGTCATTTCCCAAGAAAAGGAAACATGAAGTTCCCCTGAAGTGGAAAAATGTATTTATCTTGCATAAGGTAATAATTGAGATTGCCCAGGAGGTAGAAACGAGTTTCCCAGAAGTGGGAAAGAGGTATTTTCTTGGTAGTAGGTTATATTTAAAGGTGATAATATATATCATCAGACCTGTAGATTCATGTGGTAAGAGCAAACATTCCTCAAAAGAGAGCTCTAAAATCGGATGGTGACTAGGTCACATGTCATTTCCCAAGAAAAGGAAACATGAAGTTCCCCTGAAGTGGAAAAAGGTATTTATCTGGTATAAGGTAATAATTGAGATTGCCCAGGAGGTGGACACGAGTTCTCAGGAAGTGGGAACAAGGTATTAACCTGGTAGAAGGTTATTTCTAAAGGTAAGAAAACATAACATAAGAGCAGTAGATTTATGTGGGAAAAACAAACTTTCCTCATAAGAGAACTCTAAAAATCTGTTGGTGACTAGGTCACATGTCATTTCCTAGAAGTGGAAATCTGAATTTCCCCTGGAAGTGGTAAAAGGTATTTATCTGGTATAAGGTACTAATTGAGATTTCCCAGGAAGTGGAAGCGAATTCCACAGAAGTGAGAAAATGGTATTTACCTGGTAGAAGGTAATAATTGAGATTTCCCCGGAAGTGGAAATGCGTTCCCCGGAAGTGGAAAACTGTATTTACCTGGTAGAAGGTAATAATCGAGATTTCCCCAGAAGTGGAAACGAGTTCCCCTGAAGTGGGGAAAGGGTATTTACCTGGTAGAAGGTAATAATTGAGATTTCCCCAGAAGTGGAAATGAGTTCCCCGGAATTGGAAAATGGTATAATGCCTGGTAGAAGGTAACAATTGAGATTTCCCAGGAGTGGAAACAATCTCCCCAGAAGTGGAAAAAGGTATTTACCTGGTAGATGGTAATAATTGAGATTTCCTTGGAAGGGGAAAAAGTTATTTATCTGCAAACAGATAATAACTGAGATTTTCCCAGAAGTGGAAGTCAGGTTGAAAATGCAGACTGAAGGGCTTAATTTTTTAAAGGTGCAAAAGTCCGCGAGAGCAAAATCAATAAGCAAATGCCGAAGTCTCACATGAAAATAAGAGTAGACATTTAAACAACGAAGTATTGGGGTTTTAGTATGGTTTTGAAAGAAAAAATGTCCATCATATGAATAAAGATGGGGGAGTAAATATGGTTGTATAGAGCAGTATTTAGAAGATAAAATATGAGGTCAATGTTTATTAAAATAACAAGAAAATGAAGTCACTCATAAAAAATCAGGAGTTAAAAAATAAAAAGTGGTTTTCAAAATATTGACATGTTGGTAAATTACGTGGCATTATCAAAATTAAAATGTCAGTAAAATGGATATGGTATAGTTTTAATGAGATATGCGTTTATTTAAATCAGAGAAAGGAGAAAATTAAATTGGCTGATATATGGGATCACAAACAAATGACAAGTTCAGTGTATATTATAACGTAGATACAAATAAGTTAATTTCAGACGGGTTCCCAGTATAGAAGTTGCCCGATTTTTAGCTTTGTATCAGAATTAGCAAAAGGGGAACTGTTTAGTATAATAGATATGGCAGTTTGTTGTACTTTAAGGGTTTCTGACCAGCCGTCTGCACCTGATTGTCTAATTTGAATAGGTGATACATTTAGCAAAACAAAATTAAATAAATAAGTAAATGAAATGAGTACCAGATAAAGTCAATTGTATCAGACAAAGTGCAAAGGGGCATATAAACAATGATATTTTTTGAAAATAAATTTTGGACCTCAACATGATTGCAATTAAAATAAGAATAATATGTATTGACAATAAGGCTATTTGTATATGGATATTTGTTTTCATTTGTTGCAGGTATTGGCTCAATCAGAAACATACAACAGCATCCGTTTTTAACAAAGCGATTTACTAGTCAACACATTGTGTCCTGAAGCAAGCAGAACTACAGATAAGTACACGTATACCGCGTGTTGTATGAACTGTTTATCATATTTTGTTATCAACTATTATGGTAACATCTCAGCTTAATCTAAACGCCAGTGTTGTAAGAAAAATAGCACACAGGTGCATATTTCAAGATATATGGCATACTTATGCAGCCCAATTTGGTGGAAGTCACCTGACAGTAAAATATGTACGTTGAAGATTTTGGAGTTGAAATGTTAAACATTACAGAGGCCATTTCTATGTGAGGCATTGTGATGTGACTTAACATGAAAACGTAATTAGAATCTATACAAAATTTTGTCGCTCTCTAACATTTGTAATTTCTAAGCGCGCCAACATGCAAACTGTGTTTGTTTTCTTTGTTAGAGTAAAGAATAGACTTAACATTCTGCTCGTTTCATCGAATAGAGCAGAATATTTGTCTAGTCGGTACTAGCATTAACAAAGGTTGTGCAGTATATTATTACTCAGTCGTCATGCACGGACTGAGAATAATCAGGTATTTGTGAACGAAGTGTCGTGAAAAATCAGTTCTAAGGCGGCTTCATAGACGTGAGCAACACACAAAATTTTGTATAGATTCGAGCAAGAAATCTTGCCGTGTTGATTTGCACGTCGTCATTGCTATGTGGTATACTGCACTGTTTAAAATCACAGCAAGTTTTCGCCAAACAAAAAATAGAAAGTTTGGTGTCATGTGGGCTGGACGGCAGGTACTTCGGCAATGAGAAGATCTAAGGGTTAAGTAAGCTGTGTTACTGGCAGGGCTTTTACACGCACTTCTTAAATAGATCTCATCAAGGTCTACAACCATGTCACGCTGCTTTTTTGCTCACATTAAAGCGCGCCAACATGCAAACTGTGTTTGTTTTCTTTGTTAGAGTAAAGAATAGACGGATATTTATATATCGTTTAATAGCCCAAGTCTATTTCAATGATCTTACTCATGGCTTTGTATTAGATTCTTTAAATATTATATCAAAGTTAAATTTAATGCACATGGTGCGTGACTTTATTTCTCTTGGGCAGTTTCTGGGTAAATATTCTTGGAAAACAATTACTAATGGAAAACTCACTGAACAAAGGGATCTGGAATTCTTCTCACAGATAGCAGAGAATCGGCTTGACCGTTTACTTAGGTTTCACCCTGGCATTAGGCCGAACTACTTCTGGGAATTATCTCGCAAGCATTTGGGTTTATTGCCAGCCTGTAAGTCAGTGGTCAAGTTGATTGGTCTGCTATTTAATATTAATCCAAGGTCGATCTGTCCGGCATGTCTCGAGGACTTCGACCCACTTGTTTGGCATATAATCTTACGATGCGAGTCGAATGCTAAGATTCGGCACGATATGTGGACGAAAATATGGACCAACTTTGGTGATGACGTCTATATTAGCTTAGCAAGCATGGACGAAGAAACCCTTTGAGATGTATTACTGGGTAGTTTTGACACTGTACCTGACGTACAACACTTGGAGAATAAAGACTCCTTTTACATGATAGTGGCAGGCTCCCTTCATAGGTTGCTCTGTGAAGTACACGGAGATGCGCTATGAAGAAAATGAGTACCTCTTGGAGGTTGGGGTCTTGATGAGATGGGTATACATTCGATATTGTTCTCGGCGTATCTAGCGCTGCGTGCTTTGGACAATGTCGCATGGATACCTATGCTTAATAATGCACTGGGGTATATATATTGAAGAAGTGCTAATCGCCGCAGCCCTCTGTTAATTGACTGAGGATGCTGGCAAGTGTACGGTGTTTTTGTTTTCTGTGTCTCACAGCTTTTTTTTGTTCTCTCTCTCTCTTGTGTTGTATTGTATTTATTGTATGCATGAATATGATGCTCTCCTATATGGAGGAAATAAAGAATCTATCTATCTATCTACCCTATTTGTTTTTGTCAAAGGGAGATAATTTTCAATATTTTACAAATTTGCTAAATTCGAAATTGATTTCTGAGCTTGTTTTAAGTGATTTAGCAGTTTTCTTGTGTTTTTATGCAACACAATTAAGACCAATTTTGATAAGCATAACAATTTTAAGTTGCGCGTGCGCAATCGCAAATTTCAGTAAATAAAGCTTTAAACACTTAAAGGAGCATAACTTATACATCAAACGAGACAAATTGGTGGAGTTTCAATGGATCGTTTGCTGGATGTCTGGGCAACATTATTAAGCTTTAGTAAATACTTTTTGGCCAAAACTTTCTCTTAAAGTATAGATAATTGTAGTGTAGCGTTTTCACTTTTGTTCGGTATATATAGAAAGGATATAAAAGCGCAACGAAAGCGTAGCTCCATCGCCAAGGTCGCAGCTACATCGCCATCAGCGTAGACTAAGCATAGCCAGATCTTCATTGTCGTAGTGGGATCGTAGCAGCAGCGTAAAGGAAGCGTAGTAGAAATGTAGTGGAAGCGTACTGGAAGCATACTGAAAGCGCCAAGTCCCCAAATCGTGTGGCTGTCTATGCTTCCGCGGCGATTTGGAATAATTTTAGAGAAAATCCTAGATCGCCATGAGCGTAGCGGAATCGCCGTCCAGCGGAATGGGTGTGTTATATTACAATTTATCATTTTAGCGCCCAGATTACTTTGAGTTATCAATGCTTTACTGTACTTGCATAACGATTTTTAGTGTGTTCCCTGCTTGTCAATATTCAAATGTGTATAAGGCGACATCCGCACACGAACTTATTTAAAAAAAGTATGTACATTGAATATGAAAACGTTTTCGAATGCAAAACTGATATGTTCGACTGCGAAAACAACGATCGTCGAACGCAAACTTAACGTTTTCGATCGCAAAACTGTGCAATTCGGGGCTCGAAAACGTTATTTTTGCTACATGTATCAATTACAGTTTTGCGTTTCAGGATTGTCCACCACGCTGTGTGACGATCGAAATTGCGAATACGACCGATAGATGGGTTCGATGCATGTCTCGACAATAAGCAAAGACAAACGGACCACCGTCGGCCCGCCAACGAAACGCCATTCAAATGGCGTTTCGCTGGCGGGCCGATGGAGGCTCGAGATTGAATGCTTCTGTTGTAACAGTTATTCACAATTTCACAAACGTGTTTTATATTCATGGTAGTACGGCTTTCTGCAAACTTTCTACACGTACATCAAATTTTTAGTATATGTCAGACATTTTGAGATTGGATTCTGTTTGAAGCCTGACAGGCATCACCGTAAAAGCAAGCCATTCTTACATCTTGTCAGGTTAATTAAGTTTGCTATTCCATCGGCTCATAACATAAAGGCAAGTTCTGATCTCCGTTAACATGCATGTGCATCTGCTAATTATGACCTCATGTCCTATTCTTAGCCCGAAAGATAGGGTGACATTTGCATATATAATTTTTTTGCCGAACTGTGAGTAGCTTTTGAACTTAATGCTAAATTCCATTAAATTTCCGGCTGGTTATCCGGTATTTTATGTAAATTCCATTCAAAAACCTAGCCTAGGCCTTAAGTAGGGTTAATTAAACTGCTTTGCGCATTTCCGTGGGTCCTAAATTATATATAATTATTTTATAATTACATGTATAAACTAGTCAAAGTAAGCCCCAGCTACTTGTCACATAGGCTTAATACAAAAGCTTTCATGTTTGTTTCATCATAACTTTTTACTGAAAAAAGATTTTTGCATGAAACTGTTTAAAGAAGTCGCATCGGTATTTTTTCTCAAAACAGACATTAATACATTTTCTTTACAGTATAGATATTCACACATCTCAGTAAATGCCCCATTTCGTTCCCTATCATACCTTTAGTAAAATCGGCAAAAAATGGGTACTCTTGTAAAATTTAGCACATATCGAAAGACGATCGGTATTTTTAATTGAAACTTTGCGTAATTACACCTAAGATACTGTTATCTCACTAGGGTGGATTTAGAATTTTTATTTGTTATAGATGTTTTTGAAATAATCAACTAACTTTGGAAATTTTGCACTATGCCTACAGATGGAAAGAAGACATGGGGCTTTGACCAGTTTATTTTAGGGTCCCAGATGCTGCACTAATATTTTTTCAGGGGCTCTAGACAGGGTTTATGGCGTCTAGGTACTACAAGCTGGCTTAAATAATATCCTTCCAACAAAGTTGCAATGCATAAACACCATAGCTTATTAGTTAATCCGCTGAAACCATCATTCAGACACGTTATATAATAGACTAGTCAATTAATTAGCCATATTGTTTTTGTACCGATGTATGAGAAAATGCGACCAGCAGGCTCGTAGATCAGTCTACATTTGCGCAGACTGATCGGTTAGTCTACATATCCGCACAATTTGATTTGTGTCATTGTAAATAGAGACAGTATTGTATAAAATAAACCCGAAGTTTCTAGTTTTAAGATACATTTAGTCCCTGTAACTGCAATGCATGTGTATTGACTGTATACAAAGTTAGGCAAATACAATAATTTTAATGTCCTGGTCCTCATAGATATTGAAGCATTACATGATAAAATCAAAAAAATGAGTAAAACAGAGCCATCAGAGTTAGACCAGCTTCAAGTATATGATATGGCACATTGATGAAAAATTGTTTTAAGGACTGGAGCCTATCTAAAGATGTGTTATGGTAATCATAACACTACTACATCAAGACACTGTAGCAGTTGCTCCGTCCGATACTCATTAATAATTTATCAGTACAGACAGAACTAGGTAAACGACATGCACGTTACATGTTATGTGTAGCCCTAATGCACTGAGAAAGACCAAATGTCCTTAGAGTTTTGACCTTTTTGAGCCCATTTTAGAGTTAAGAAGTTCAAATGTCACTGCAAAAGTCTAACTTGTAACCAGTCAGGTCGTACATGTACTTTTTATACTTTTATTTATTAATTATTTTTTATTTGTTTGTTTATTCTTATTTCTTTATTGTATTATTTTATCTGTTTTATCATTTTTCCCTTATTTTGTTTATTTTTATATTTTATCTTTAAGGTTTAAAACTTTTGCAATGGGAATTCAATTATCCTTTACGATAATTTTTTGTTTTGTTTTGATGTATAAATCAAAGCAGGACCCTTGATTCAAAGGTACTGCTTTGATTTATACATCAAAAAGGACCCTTGATTCAATTCAAAGATCCTGCTTTGATTTATACATCAAAAAGATATTTACCAATGATGTATGCTTGAGAACCCTTTATAATGGAAGAAAATGTGAATCCCATAACTGAAGGCAATCCCTGTGAGCAGACGTGTTCTGATGTACTGTCGTGCCAACCAAGAGTGACAGTGGTGTAATACATGTACTTTGTTTACAATTGCTAAGTAAAACAAAAATGTGTACACTTAACTTGAGCTAACGCGAATCGATGGATCACTTGTGTATTAATCATATCCTGAGGATAGGATTAATACGCAAGTGATCTATCGATAATTAGTCCCTTACAACTTTGTAAACAAAACATGATGTCACTGTCACACTTGGCTGGCAGGACAGTATGTTGTCTTCAGTGGCTTTAATAGTTGTTTGTGAATCGGCCAGACTGACTGCTTGAACTCTAACCGACATCTACCTGGCCATGAGCATTTCCTATGATCTGTAATTCTGAATTAATATCTACAGCACATCATGGTCATTTTTGTCATCTAATTTGACGTCTATGCGTGTTCTTCCTACCATGTACAACATGCAACAGCGTTATTTATCCGTTATTTACGTGCATCAGGCATATGTGTTGTGTTTTTTCCGTTGTTGTTTTCATTTTGTTTGTTTGTACTTTATACCACAGCATGGTCATTCTTTTCATCTTACATTGCCTCGTGGGTGTAAAACTTTTTCATTCTCAACTCAGCTGAGCACGAAATTTCAACTACTCGTACTTATAAAAACAAAAATACCGACAACTGAGGACGTTTTTGTATTTATCATGCTAATGAATGTTAAAATGCAAACAATTGTTGGTATTTTAACATTTATGAGCAGGATGAATTTCGTGCTCAGCTGAGTTGAGCATGAAAAAAGTTTTATAACCTCGGGGCCTGATGTCTACGTGTGCTCTTCCTAGCATGTACAACAGACAAGAGATTACAATAAATTAATGCAAAATCCATTTTAGGGGAAGGGTCGTAAGTAAGGTTGTGAGAACTTGTGACCCAACCCCATGGCTGTATAAAATTTGGCAATAAAATATGTTTAAACTAGACAATAGCGTCACAAAACCTCCATTCAACATGCCTCAAGTATATAACGGGAAATGTACACATTATAAAACCTGTGCGTATCGCACAAGTTTCATGTAAGTGCGTACTGCACAGGTTTCGTGCCTGTGCGTATTGCATAGGTTTCATGTTTTGTATATTTTCTGCAATGTCACCTATAAGTGTATCAGTTCTAGTGTTGCGCCCAGACGACCTAGTTGTGGATGGCGGGAAAGTATGTTATTCATCAAAATCATCTACTCCTAATCCCAACCTCCAAAGCTTCTCGGCAGCCCCTCATTGAATCCCATAGGGTCTTAAATTCTGAACCTTATTTAGGTGAACATATTTTAGTCTTCGCAATAATGAAGTAAAATATTGAGGTCGAATTGTTCAGCCATTTTCCTTATAGGTCGAACTGGTGCATTACTAGGACTGATATGTAAGGAGTATTCGCAGTGTTGTCATTCTGAGATGGCCGACCGGATATAACGCCATTTACATAGCTGGCTGTATATGACATTACCGGATGTTAAGTCAGAAGGGTAAATCTTGTCCTGACGACTAGAATGCATTCACCCACGTTTTATACTACACTCGCTCATTGCATAAAACGATACATTTAATACATGAAAATGCATATTTTCAAATTTTCTAGCCGAATTAACTCTATAATATATCCATTGTGATCCGCAGCGAAGACCCTAGCAAGAATGCAGTTTCGTTTTGATGTGCACTGATTGTTGATGAAAAGCAACTCTATGAATGCCCTAGTTTCATTTCAACTTTAGAAAAATAGGTCGGCCTATTCAATACTGGTAAGCCATAGGTTGATAAAATAAACTTCCGTAAGCCAGACACCGACTAAAACTCTTCGAATTCATTTAGTCTTTAAATTCCATTAAGATCGGTGTCTTTTATCTTAGCAGTTGGCGCATAATTGTTTGAGCCAGTTCATAAAATTTTGGTACTTATCGCATATGCGAGCAGCGAAGGCTCAGACGAGCTTGCGCAGACGCGCACGCTCGTCAGAGCCTTCATTGCTCGTATACAAAAAGTGGGAACATAGATGAAAGCCCAGTTCAAAATTTAAATGTTTTAGGCCTGCTTGAAAGCTGTGCCGGCTCGCTGGAGTGTGATTTGAGCATATGCTATAAGTACCAGAATTTCATGAACTGGCATTTCATCAAGTGCTGAAGCACCTGGAACAGTTGATCTGAGTCACGACCAAGCTTATCTCCAATGCGCATGTCTGTACACTCTGCATCTGCAGTCCATCAGAAACGATATCGGTAGACCTAATGGTATATATGCTGTGTATGCTCAAAAATGTGTTCGTATTATAATATCGCCAGTGCTGACCGGGCCAGATCTTTGTGCATACCGCTTCCGTAAATTAATGTAAAACCCATTTAATCCGAATGAACTTGCCTGTCCTTATCAAAGCGAAATCCCATGCCAAATTTTGAGGTGTGGGGTGTTTTTTGTTGTTTTTTTCTTTCATTTTCTTTTTCAAATTTTGATAGAACATTCTGTATTGCAGCAAACAGTGGAGACCCTGACTATACGCCGCGTTTTGCGGCGTATGATCTGGGACTCCACTATTTGTCGTTGTCCCACAAAAAGGATGCCAGGCTTATATGGGTTAAGCCTGCATGCACAACTACAATGTACTAAGTTGGTTAAATTTCCTAATTTTGTCTGATATTTTATGTACTACATGTAGGCTTCTTTTATGTATGCAAACAGCGTAGGCTCTAGCGCGGCTGTGCGAATTCATAGGCTCGCCTGATCTTTGGCTGTTCGCCGATGCGACAAGTATCCAAATTTAATGTGATTGCTTCATTAATTTTCCGCCCAAGTCAATACTTATTCGTTTTTTTCGGCTGCAAGCCGTATTATTTCACATTGCTTTTCTAAATTTCAACCAATCCGGATTTGACAGAAATTTGCATATTAAAGTATAGTACTGCTACATGTTATATATGAAAATTTCATTAATTAATTACCAGACTGTCCATAAGCTTATTCTGGGTGACACTACTGCAAAATGTCGGGATACAGACTGCTTTCTTCTAGAAAAATGTTAGCCTAACTGAAAGTAGACTTCTATTTTTAGACAAATCAATTCATTGCAATGCCAGTCAGAGAGGTGACTGTTGAAGAACATAATTAAGTCATGAAAAATCACAATTTCACTAGAATTTTCTTACCCCTAGGTGTAATCCAAAATTTTCATATTAAATTTCCAAACAATGTTAAAATGTCGTCTGCAAACCTTTGGAATAGTCTACATATTGAGCTTGTATGAGTCTTCAGTTACGTTTAAAGGGTCTGTTCCTTGTTTGGCAAGTGTACATGTACCAAAGTTGTGATTTTGCATTAGTGCCCGGTACTGCTTCTGAAACCCTTGCGATAATAAAATTATGGGACTGATTGCTTTGTTAGTGTATTAACCATATTTTCCCAACTCGGGTGATTATTGTAAGTAACAAACAGCAATATATACTCAGAAGAAAAAGTTTAGTCAGTATTTATGTTTTCTCATAAAATCAACAATACTGCATATATCATTGTCAAATTTTATACATGAGTTGTATTATCGTAACTTTACATGTACCTGTTTATTGCGTGACAAATAATGCGTCTATTAGACTGTA
Organism: Loripinus fragilis; assembly: GCA_964019695.1. Taxonomy (NCBI): domain Eukaryota; kingdom Metazoa; phylum Mollusca; class Bivalvia; order Lucinida; family Lucinidae; genus Loripinus; species Loripinus fragilis. The sequence continues at coordinate 86,478,235 of OZ026522.1, read as the reverse complement.
TAAACCAAATTTCAAAATGCACGCTGTGCATGTGTTGCGGTAAACCGGCAGGGTTATTTTCTCATATGTGACCAGCCATGAGATTTTGGGTCCAAATGAGGTACCAGGTCGAAATTGAGATATTGATATTTTCTGATACCTATATATCCCTGGAGTATACATGTGAAATTTCAGTTCGATATCTTAAGCGATTTCTGAGAAATAGGCAATAGTTCATAGGTCCCTACGTCATGGAATTGTATATAAGTGTTTGCGACGTCAACGTTAATTTTCTGATAAATAACTTGGCGAGCTTATTTCAGGATGTTCGAAACGAATTGATTATTCTTTTGGGAAAGTTCATTTCACTTCAGAAATTCTCGATTAGAACATTTTGGGATCATAACGTGAGCGGATAAATCGTCAATATTAATTCTTTAAAAATATGAATGTATTAGATTAAGCATTTTTCCTGGGTTCGAAAATTTTGAAATTAAATTCAGATAACATTATTGCTACAGTATGAAATGTTTGAACGCGGTCTTTTTAATGATAAAAATGGGTATTTATGCAAATCAGCGAGTTGATCGTTAGCTCGTTTAAAAAAGGCGATCAGATATGATTAATGCGCGGATCCAGGAATTTTCGTCAGGTGTGTGTGTGTTTGGGGGGGGGGGGGGGTTCAGGTCCATCTGGCATATAAAAAAGCTCTGACAACGTTTTTTTTTTTATTTTTTATTTTTTTAGTCCTCAACTTACAACTTATTCTACAGAAGTCCAGTGGTTACTTTCAAAGAAAACTATTATTTGCCAAGGTTCCAGTGGGGGTGGAATTTTTCCAGGGGGGGGGGGGGGGTCCAACTGCTTTTTCCCAATAGAAACCCATAAAACTTGTAATTTTCCAGGGGGTCAGTCCCTCTGGATCCGCCCATGTGATTCCGCGCATCGTGGTTTAATCAATCTACTCGTTTTTCTCTTTTCTTTTTCAATATAACCTTTGCTAATTCATTTGTAGAAAGAGGAGGGAACGTAGCATCAGCAGCAGTGCTGCCAGTAGTAGTAGTTATAAAATAGTAACGTCAGTTTGCACTCTCAGAGGTGTGTCGCATGCGGTAGTCACCAAGTCAAGAGCTGATCCCGGAACCCATCACGCGATATTCAATTCGTAAAAGTCGGGCACTGATAAATTAGTAGTTTAGCCGTGTCTCTTCTGTTCAAAAATTGTGTTAGATCTCTCGTACCAATACAGAGACGTCGCGTCAGATGTTGGTGTTAATTTGTGTAACGTCAAAAGTTGTTTAAACACGTCAAATAATGAGATTTTATTTATACATGTTCCCGAGTAGAATTACGAAAAGTAGGGTATACCCAGGTAAGCACAATTATTTTCAGTAGTAAATGCGATTGGTCGGTCGGTGCTTATTAACTACATAAATCTATTCTCGTTGCAGTAGACTTCAATGGACAGACGGACGGACAGACAGGGTGATTATAGGTCTTAAGGATATCTTCGCTGCACACACCTTTGCATGTTTTATATTAAGATTAGCCAATACGTAAGCGTTTGGTACTTATCGCATTGTCCGGCAACTAGGATTCGCGACTCGGGAAAGTCTGTGTTATGGTACAGGCTCGTCAGAGGAAAGTATGAATGTATATGATAAATAGCTGTAGAATTGAGACCTCTATCACCGCTTGTTACATGTATGTCAGCATCCACATTTTCACGAGGCTTTTGCGTATATTCGATAATGACCAAAATATCGACAAGAGTTAGTGTTGGCCAAAACAAACATGTAGACACAAATGAATGAAAACAACAAAGAAATTAATTTATTTGAGATTCGAGCACGTCACGTCAGACACACCCTTTTCATCGTATGGCTTCCAATGAGTTGACTATCACTAATACCTAGCAATATGAAGTACAGTCTCGGGACATACATGTAGCTGTTTGCCACTTTGCGACGTCGCCGCTTGCTTTTGAAACAAGACCTTTCTAGAATTTTGTAAAAAAAATACCATGACAAACTTAATGGGTTAAATTTTATAAAACTTACAGGGATGAAGAGCAAATAGAGAGTGGCAATATACAATAAATGATTAAAATAATTACACGTTTGGTTCTCAAGTAGAACGCATTTGAAAGTGAATGTAAATTTTAAAACATCACTATTCCCGTAGACGCTAACGTTAACGTCACCGAAAACTGTCATTTTAATTTGTGTTTGCGTTTAAATTACTACCATACGAAAACAACAGAAACCGAGAAGCTAAAATAAAAATGTTTATTGCGTAAATCAATTTGCTTTCATTTGGTACTTTTTTCAAAACTGTAGCTTCTATAGTTTTTGGACAATATTTTTTTGCAAAACATCTAGAAATACATCGATTTAAGCGGCAACGTCACTGGGTGGAGAGTGGGTATATCCTGTGGCTGTATATATACACAGGAGCTTGAAGTTTGGTCCTTACATTACATGTATATGCCTCATAACCAAAAGCTTAAATGTCATCATTACGTAATGACATAATGAGCTTTCGGTTAAGGGTCTATAGGAGTGAATAAGGATCGAATTTCAAGCTCCTGTGATATATTTCCTGAATATTCCTGAAAACAGGGGTAAAGGTCACTGAATAGTCAGATTTCTCGAATTAATTCTGGCAAGTGCCCTATTTTATATTACTTTATATATGACAGTGTCCTACAAGACTATGCTAATGATTCAGTATATAAGTATATAAGTTTTAAGAAAATGCGCGATTAAGTTTTTGGCATTTACGCATATTATAACGCTAAAATGTAAACGTTTTTTACGACGCGATTAGCAAAGTAAAAAAAAAAACGGCGTCTGTGACATTTTTGCTAGACAAAGCATTTTTGCGATATTTTATTCAATATTTAACAATTTCTCTTAATTTTAAAACAGCATAAAATATATGAAAAACGCATTTACATATCTTATTTAGAGAGAAGTAAGTTTGAAGAAACATCTTTTCATTTAGTATTGAACTAATGTCTCATATTTCCGAAGACGCCATTTGCGTGAGTGTGACATTTTTGCTAGACATAGCAAAATAACAAATTTTTGCTCTAAATATGGAAAAAATCAAGAGTAAATCCAAATTTTAATTCTATTTTGAAAACGCATTTTTGTGATATACTTCGAGTTTCAAAAACACGAGGCACTAAAAAGTAAAACATCAACATAAATACACAGACCCCACGTTTTCAACATTTTCTTTAAATCTCTACACGTTCCGTTTCTTTGCTTGGTTGGCTATTTCTGGTTAGTTTGCCCGTTAACGCCAATTTCGCGCATGTCGTCGTGAGGATAAGCACAAAAAGTAGCTATGCGGGGAAAATTATAAGATTTCATGCATTATTAGTTAAAACTTTCGGACTTCGAAACACTCCGCCAAACGATTTCTGTTACGTCTCTACATGCAAAAAATCGGCAATTCATACGGAACATGTTAGCGATAACTTTTTCTTTGTACCTTAATTTGCATTTCGTTTTACATCAATGTAAAATATAATTAATAACCTTTTCTTTGATGTTTAGTTTGTAAAAATGAATAATGGAATAAGTGAAATAGAGAACTTTCAATAGAGAGGACCCCTACGTTTTTAAAATTAACACCAACATCTGACGCGACGTCAGATGCATTGCTTCACTTCAATGTTCCCTTAGAAAACCAAAGCAAACTACTGAGTTTACTATGTCTCGGTCTCAATCAATCAATCAATCAATTTATTACTCTCAGGTTACATAATATAACAACATAAGGAGCAATATGCATAATGTCACACATATATTGTTATGGCGGCACTGTGACTCAAAGAGTTTTACAGTGGTCTTAGTAGGAGGACAACGGTTAATTTCGTTTCCTAATGATTTTCTACTCAACGGGTTTTGCACGAATTAATCGTGGGATAGCGTGGTTGTTTTGAACGCTTCTTGAAAATGATAGTTTTTGTTTCATTATTTAATGACTGTTTTGGATTTATTTAGCTTCATGGGATAGCAAGGTAGGCTATGATCATTTGATCTTTGTATAAATTTCCAACTGGTTACTCAGCGTGCGCTGCACGTCGTATCAATGCGAAAGTCGTTGATACGGCGATAGGCGAACTCCGTCATCAGTAACGAGGTTTCGGTAAGTAGTTAAATGGATGGATTAGAACTTGGTTTTTATGGCCTTTTAGTTGTCTTTGAGTCATTTGGGCCGCCATAAGAATACAAGCAAATCGTAAGGTTATTTAGTCTTATCCCTTTATGTGATGAGTATTTGTGTTGAAATGCTCTTCAATTTGTGCAGACAAGTAGTCCCAGATCAGACTGCTCCTCAGGGGCCAGGCTGATCTGGGCCCATTTGTTGCTGATGCTTTTAGAAATGTCTCTATCTCTCGAAAAGTTAACATTTAACAAAGACAGTTTCAGTCCTCACGTTTCAATTTCTCGGACAAACCATATGTAGTGGGTACTCAAAAGAACCGTCTCAGTGAGTCGTCCTTTCGAGTGCCCAAAATATATCGGAGCTAATGGTTAAATGGAAAATGCTAAATAAATGGTATAGGATTATTCCATTCGCAGATTTTTGGGGCTAAATATGTATACATCCTTTATTTATACACAACGCAAAATACAACAAAGTATTACGCTGTGTTGCATTGCGTTGTATATCTATAAATAGTACACGTACATGGGTTATTATCTACATGTATGCTCGTATAAATATTTTTTGGAGTACTTCGTCTAATCACGTCCTGATGTATGTTATCAGGATCGCACTATTTCAATAGCACTGCCAGTGGGGCCTTTACCCCAATGACACTGCTAGTGAAGCTGGACATGTTTAAGTTCTGTTAGGCAGTCGCCTAGATGTGATTATTTGTCTCCCGGGGAGACTGCCAGTATGTTTTCTATTGGTATATATCAATTTTATACCTGCTGTTGTTCATAGCCACAGAAAAGCTATAATAGCGTAACTGAATAGAAGAAAAGCATTTTAAGACAAAAAAATACTTGTCATGGGTTATCATGGAAATCGTCTCAGTGGGACGGGTTCCGTGGTCGCCATGCCAACTATTTTGAATTGAAAAACGGGGAAATACACTTCCCATGGTCCTTCTCTACATAGTTGCCATACATATTTTCATGTTTTGATTTTTTACGCCCCAGTCAACGAATTTCTTGTCACGCTGGGACCATTTTCTGTCTTCCTGGGTCGGACCAGTACTAACCAGCGGTTACATATCATACACATGCACTATAATCGTACGATCATTACACTTAAACGTACATATACACTATCGTACCTGAATATGCAGCATGCTTGGTATATTACGAGAATGAATAAGAGCCGATCAAATGTGTAAACATTGAGTCATTGGGCGACGATTTGATGGTATAGTAATATGGTAATTTCTTACTATAGATCAAGGACGTAAATGCAGGAGCAACAGGGTCAAAGACACTGTCTCGAACCTGGGCTCCCGCGGTCTACGCCCAGCATTCTAATTCGAGCTGGTATTTCAAATGTTTAAGAATTTGGTCTGAATAGGACTTTAGTGTTCAACAGGCGGCCAGTTTCTCACTGTTTTCATGATCACCTCGATAAATCGACACAACTTGTGGATTGCAGATTTATTTTGTTCATTCATTAATGACTGGAATTTGAGAGTGTTTGGGTATCTTGTGTAGTATGATTTTATGTAGTAGTTTCGATGGGTTTTTAGATAGTCACACTGTAATATATAATGAAATTCGTCCCCTATGCTGTTATTACAGAGCTTGCAGGTCCGTTCAATTAAAGGGATGCTGGTCCACCGCCCTGTTTCGATCGGTAGACGGTGATTCCGTGTTCTAAAAGCTGTTAGAATTCTACATTTATCATTGGGCAAATATTGGAAGTAAGAGTTCATTTCGAACGTAGTCTTGAAGGTACGATAATTCAGGGCACTTGACGACTGGTCGACCAAAGCGTTCCATGTTTGTAAATACTGATCTTTGACCTTTTGTTTGAATGATTTGGTAAACCAGTTTAAGTTAAAGTTGGATTGGTTGTCCCAAATGTTACTATAACCGTTAGAACAGATTAGTGTTTTAATATTTTCTAGCCATTTTGATTTTATTTTGCCCTGCTCGTTTAAGCTGTAAATAGCATCGTAGACGATAGCGGCTGTATCGTTTGTTCTGTTAATGTTCAATTTTGCCCAATAGGATATAATTCTGCTTTGGATGTCTATTTTGAGTGGGTATGCACCTAGTTCACCGTAGACCATGAAAGATGGAGTTGACTTTTTTAGGTTAAGGATATGTTTGTAAAACTTTAGCTGAACTCGTTCAATTGTGTCTATGTTGCCAAAACCCCAGATCTCACAGCCATATAGCAGTATGGGTTTGATGACCTTGTTAAATAGGTCAAATTGCAATTCGAGTGGTAAATTTAGGATTCTAATTTTACGAAGTAGTGAGAAAACAGCAATATTTGCTTGGTCGGCTATATGTTTTTTTGCACGTGTGAAAGAACCACTGCGACCTAGAAATACCCCCAAATATTTGTATTCCTTTACAATTTCTAATTCGCTACCCTTAAAGAAAAACTTGAGATTCTTGGGTAGTCTGCCACCTGAAAATACAACAATTTTAGTTTTACTTATGTTCACTGTGAGTTTCCACTCGGTGCAATACTTTTCAAAAACGTCTAATGCTAATTGCAAGTCTTCTTTGTTGTTTCCAAATATTATTGTGTCATCTGCGAATAACAGGACAAGCAGCTTTATGTAAATGTAAACATCTTCTTCGTTTACTTCACATTTAATTCCAGGAACTTGATTTCTAACCAAAAAGCTTTTTAAATCATATAGGTATATAGAAAAAAGCATGGGTGACAGGATTTCACCTTGACCCACTCCAATTTGGCAGGGGAAAAAAGCAGTTGAACCCTCGGATGTGGAAATTCTAGACTTTAGGTTACTATAAAGATTTCTAATGAAGTTGTGGAATTTGCCATTCACGTTATTTTCTAGTAATTTTTGCCATAAACCAGCCCTCCAGACTGTGTCAAACGCTTGTTTGAAATCAATGAATGCGCAAAAGAGTTTCGACTTATTTGCTTTACAGATCTCGATCAGACTTTGTAGTATGAAAAGATTATCTGTTGTTGAAAAACCTTTGCGGAAGCCTGCTTGCGAAGAGTCGATTATATCACATTCCTCAATGTATTTGTTCAGCCTGTTATTCAGTATGGATGTGAACAGTTTGCCAAAGCAACTTAATAGCGTTATCGGTCTGTAATTTTCTGGGAGATTTTCACTGCCTTTGTTTTTGTAAATGGGGAAAATACTGCCCTGGGTCCAGCTGTCTGGGACGATGCCTGTGTCGTGAATGATGTTAAAGAGTTTTACGTATATAGGTGACATGACATTTATTGTGGTTTTTAAGTGTTCGTTCAAAATTTTGTCGATTCCGTGGCTTTTGTTATTCTTTAGGTTTTTGATAGCTTCTTGTATTTCTTTTTCAGTGATAGGTTGGTTTATATAATAATTGAAAATAGGGGTTGTATCAGGGGTTGTATCGGACGTGTTGCTGGTTTGGGTTTCCGCATTCTCGTCTATTTGGATTGTGTTAAGATTCTTAAAGTACTGAAATAGGTCATCAAGTGGTGCATTCTTTTTGTTTGTTTTGGTAGCAGAGTTGATTATCTTCCAAAAATCCCTGGGTTTTGCGTGCTTCATTTTTTTTAGTTTTGCTATGTTTTCGCTGTTATGCTTCCGTACATTTTTTGAGATAACTTGTTTGTATGCTTTACTGACGTGTTTTAATTGCTCTTTGTTGTGGGTATTTTTGTGCCTATTGTATGTTTTGCGTGTGGTGTGGTAGAGGTTACGAGCGCGACGGCACTCATTATTGAACCATTTCTTGCGCTTGGCATTACGTGGTTCACTGCCGTGTGGTGGTGTACTTGCCCGGGTGTGACCGAATGTTGATTCTGATGCTGTCAAAAAAATATTACCAATTTGGTTTATTATATCATTAATATTCCTTGCTGTTGTGTTATGCCCCTCGGACATAGTCTCAAGTGTAGAGAGAATTTTAAGGATTTCTCCGTAGTTTAGATTTTCGCAGTAGGAATCCTTCATTTCTGCATTCCATAAACGAATTCGGGGTTTTGTTTCTTGCAGAGGATTTGTGCTGGTAATAGCTTTATGCGTGGATAAAAGCTCAACGGACAGGGGGCAGTGGGCGTCTGAGAATAGGCTATCAAATTCATGAATGTAGAGTGATGCTAATATTTCAAAGTTATGTGCTGTGGATAAGATATAGTCTACTGTACTACTGTTTTTACAAGTCAATTTTGGTTGGCCAGTATCCAGCCTACCATTGAGGATAAACATATTGTTATTTTTACAGAAGTCTGCTAATTGGTAACCGTATGCGTTTGTGCTTGGGTCTGCGTTTTGTCGATTTAAGGGAATATTTTTGGTTTCAAAATAGTGCAATATTTCTTGTTTCTCATTCTGTAGGTCCTCATTTCCGTTTATCTCAAATAAAAACGCATCACAATCGACAAAGTCGGGTAAATTTGCTGTTCTAGAATTGAAATCCCCGAATAGCAAAACATGTTTAGAATCTAGGCAGAACTGATCAAATTCTTGTTGTATTTCAAGGTATGGATCTGGGTGTGCGTATTTTGACCCATGCGGTGGGATATAAACCACGCCACATGTAAGATTTTCCTGGATCGAGAGAATTTCTTTCGATACAGAAAACCACAAAATTAGCTTACTGTCGTTTTTTATTAAATTGATGTAAGGTGCGATGGTTTCTTGAATCAGGAGAGCAATGCCGCCAGATCTATACCTTGAAATGTGTTTTCTATTGCTCATGATTATTTTGTAGTTTTCCAGAGTTATTTCGTCTTAACATGCGCAAATGCTGATCAATCTTTTCGCCGATTATGCATACCTTGCACTGAAACAAAGGCAGTCATAATTGAAACGGCGAGACATCTCGTATAATCGGTGTAATCAAATTCTACTATGTACATGTCCAATGTATTTTCAAGCATGTAACATGCTGTGCAGCTTAAAACAAAAACAGAAAAAAGATTGGATGAGCTCCCACAAAATATATCAAGCCAAATGTTTTGTTGAGAGTTCGATATCAAAACGTGACGAAATTATGTCCTCCTATCGCTGGATGCATCGGATCAAAGAGATTCATGCGGATGTACCAGTCCCCACCACTTCCCTATCTTCATATTTCTTTGGCTGTCACTTGCTAATACATCTTTGCAATACAAAAATGTTTAGAACCAGGTCAAAAGCTATGGATACCCAAAGCGCCATTTTCTTATTTCTCAAAGAAAATGTTTGCAAGGGGTACTCATTAAAATTTACGGGGATTGAAGTCAAATATAAAATAGTAATATACAATAAAATATTAAAATAAATTATAATTTTGGCTCTCAAGTAGGTCCCGTTTAAAGCGAGCATACATTTTTTGTAAGATTTCACGATTCCCATTGACGCTAAAGTTAACGTCGCCTAAATACCATTTAAATTTGTCGTCGTATTTAATGGCTACAATACGAAAACAACAGACACCAAGAAGCTACAATTAAATTGTATATTGCGTAAATCAATTTTCTTTCATTTGGTACTTTTTTCGCGGTTGTAGCTGCTATTGTTTTGCGACAATAATTTTGCCAAAAAATCTGGAAATACATTGATTTAAACGGCGACGTTGTAATACGGCGAATAATTATGTCCTGTGACTGTACCTCAAAGTATTACGGTTATTGCATACATTGAAACCAGCATCGTATGCCGTATCACCCATAAGTAGGATGGAACTTTCCACTTGTAGTGTGTCGCCTCAACACAACAGGCAACAAAACCGCTCACGTGCTCTACGACAACATTGGGGACAAAAGGTCCTGAAACGGACACACATTTTTAGCGCATGCAATTTGCGTTCGAAATAGAATTGATTCCGTTGTTTTGTAAAATGCACTATAATATCAGGCCTGGTCTCGGTCTGCAGTGTATGATTGTGGTATTTCCTGGTCATACTTGTTGTTTTTTTCTGGTCTTTAATATGCACAGTAGAAACAGAATAAAAATGCACTACGGCCGATACAGAAAGTGTCGGAGAAACGGTGTTTTTTTTTTTTTTAATACATGCTTGTAAATAGTCGTCTCATCTGTAATTCCTCCTAGATTGGTTCCCCACGTTGATAAAGCTCCACTTCCGCTACGCATATTACGTTTGGTAACTAGTAATTTTTTACCAGTAGAGAATCCCACTCATCCGACTGCGCATGCTCCAGAAAGAACATCTGTTTACATCCTGGGTCAATTTCGCACATCAAAATGAGAAATGAACATGTATTGAAAACTGAGAAGATTTGCCGCACTTTCTTTTCGATACAAAGCCTTTCAAATATTGCTGTTATTGGTAATTTCGATTTTAATAATTTTTTCAATGTACTTAGATTTTGATGTAATCCATTGACGAGATCTGTCCAAATGGCGCAAGTGGTAGCGCTTTAGCTTAACGAGGTATGGGTCTAGAGATCGAATCCCACACACCTGCATTTTTTTCTTCCGCATATGGTATTTTTTCAAGTAGAGAACCCGCGCATGCTCCAGAAAGAGCGTCGGTGTTGAAAAAGTTCATAAATAGGTCAGGTATTATATGAATCCAGTTTGAACCAAATTCAATTAATTTTTTTACTATATAAAAGGCACAGAAAGTGGACTGGGTGGGCCAGCTCATACTCACTTACTATCCAATGATGCAAACCATGTTTCAAGGTCACCAGTCTTGTGGTTCATGAAAAGAAGGTTTAAAGGGTATTCACTACCTAAAAATAGTATGTGAGCATGATCAGGAAATACCACAATCACAAACAGCAGACAACCCCATGGCACTGCAAGGAAGAGACACACAACCATCAAGAGACACCAGGAAGACAAACTAATACATCCGTGGATCATCGTGGCTACAGCATGGGATAGAAATGTATAGAACTCCCGTAAAACAAAAATCTGCACCCTGCAGAGCGTGTCTGCATGGTCTGTGGAAAGAGCGCACAAGAGGTCCGAAGGATCGAATCCACAAAAAGATCAGACATCAACGCCAAAGCATTGCTCGCCAAATATGGGGGCATTAATGTAGAGAGTGGCGTTAGGCTTAAATGAAATATATGTGTGGTTCCTGTTGCCTACCTACCCTAATTTTTTAACCCTATATACCCTAAACAATAAAATGGTCTTTGGAGAAAAAATGGGCACTTTTTTCAATTTCTGTCACTATTTTCTTTGTTAAATGTTATAACAAAATTTAATAATTTCCCTACCTACCTACCCTGAATTTTCTTGGCATGAAACAGGAACCACACATATATTTCATTTAGGCCTTATGTGTAGAAACTGTTACTCGAAATTACAGAACCTCGATCAAAGATGTAGACTTTTTTATGAGGGGTGCCAACGAAATGCAAGGATAGTGATGCGTGCTAATACTAAAAGAATGATGCGCTCCTCTCCTCTCTCTGGACCACAAAAGAGAATTAACTTCTCAAAAACACCAACAAAGACACGCAAAACACAACGCAAAACACAATTGTTTAAAGAGAGTGCCACCCCTGAAAGTACCACACCCGAGGAAATTGGCCTTAAAGTGGATTTTGTTACTGGTAGGATGTGTTTCCAGGTTTTAAGTGACCCCCGTTTTTCTTTTTAAACAGCTTTAAAATGATCTTAGAAGAATGCACACCGCGTAACTAAAACCTATGGATCCCCGGAGCCCCCCCCCCCTTCCTAAAAATCACAAGTTATTGTGATAGCAATTAGCATTTGGATCCCCCCTTGGATGGACCTCCCCTGAAAATGTTGGACCCCCTCTGGATCCTTGGGAAAGTATAGTTTTCTCTGCAATAAAACCATTGCCCCCCCCCCTCTGTAAAATAAGCTGAGGACTAAAAAACGTCTCAATCTGGACCCCCCCCCCCTGTCAAAAATTCCTGAATCCGCGCATGATATTATACATGCTTTAAAGTCATATTACGGGGGTCGCGCACATGCGTTCTTTTTTCGCCACGCTCCCTAACTGTGAATGATGACCATCCCGCCCCCTCCCCTAAAATATCCACAATTTTATCATAGATCCCATAAAATATTTATTCAATCTGAACCCCCTAAAATTATTGAAATTAAAAGTTAGACCCCCTCCTTAAAAAGGTCCCAGTCCACATAGGCTACGAAATATCAGAGTAACCCCCATCCGATCGGAAATCCCCGACACAGGCATGCACGGACCCAGGAAGTGTTGTTAGAGGGAGTCCAATTTATCTTTAACAACTTTTTTATGGTGAGGATCCAAATACCTTTCAAGGTGTATCATCATCGGCCAATTTCAATGGCGTTTCGCTAGCGGCCGAATTAATGGCCCAACATTGAATTCTGGCTTGCCTTTGAGATTTTCAAGTGGATCCAGACGAGTATTGCTAAATAAATCCTATAGCTTTGTGATTTTGCTGGGCCCGGAGCCCCGGCCCCCTCTGGATCCGCGCATGGATAGTTTTCCTCGTAACCTGACTTATTTAATGAACATGAGACAGAGGGGCCGCGGGTTCGAGCCTCGCAGGCGTCACTGCGTTGTGTCCTTGAGCAAGACACATTAATCATAGCTTAGTACCGGTTCAACCCAGGAAGACCCGTCCCTACATAACTGAAAGATTGTTGATGGGACGTAAGAATCAAATCAAACAAATCTCCTTCGCAATGCTGGCCCAATGTCATGTGCTCCGGAAACATAAACTTCTTTTAACACCAAACACATTATTCAGAATACAGGCACAGAGGATTTTGTAATAATATAGTGGTGTTTAATAATGAGAGAATGGTCGACATTGTTGCGTCGGTTCGATGTTGGTACAAGGTTGGTATGCGGCGACGCCCACATTTCCACCAACTACCAACGTGGGCCCAACGTATCTTTGCTATCTGTGTAGTGACCCCAAACACAAAATATGACGTCCGCTGATATTGTTCACGAATTCCAAGCATACTCGCACCTGGGTGAGAAAGGGGGGGGGGGGGTACTCTGATATTTTCAAACATACGTAGGCCCGGACCATTTTTGGGGTTAACTTTTTGGTATTTTGTGATGACCCCAAAAGATATCCACAAAATCTTCATACCCCAAAAAATTTTCATTTTTCTGAAAACCCTCAAAGGTATTGAAATTCATAATTTTGAACCCCAAAATGGTGCGAGCCTACGTATGAATGAAAATATTATAGTACCCCCCCCCCCTCCACCCTCTCCTCGCAGATAGAAACAGGGGCCGGGGGCGTCCAGACTCAAATAACAGAAAAAAAACTCTGATAAGGGTGTTTATTGTTGGTTTTTTTGCAACTATATTATATTTTTTACGGTTCAAAAGGGTCGAAACATTTATCGGGGGGGGGGGATGCAACTTTTTATTTTTATTTTTTTTTTTTTGGGGGGGGGGGGGGGGTTGGGGGGGGGTACAAATCCTTATTTCTATAGAAACCTATATAACTTGTGATTTTTCGGGGGGGGGGGGGGGGGTCCGGACCACCTATCCCTCTCTGGATTCGCGCATGGGTAAGAAATAAGTAATTGCCCACTTCCCTGTCACGGATTGAGTTTTCTGAAAGTCTCAGAAGGTTTACCGGCCGGCGCAGTCGGTAACATGTGTTGTTTTTTCGGGGATGGGGGGGGGGGGGGGGGGGCAAATGCTTATTTCCAACGAAACTTAAAGAACTTGTGATTATTATTTATTTTTATTTATTTATTTATTTTTTTTTTTTTGGGGGGGGGGGGGGGTGTCCGGACCACCTATCCCCCTCTGGATCCGCACATCGGTTAGAAATAAGTAATTGCCCACTTCCCCGTCACGGATTGAGTTTTGTAGGTGCAACTTGAAAGTCTCATAAGTGTTTCCCCTGTGAATATTTGAAATTCCAGAAAATAGTTGTACCGGGCCGCGTTGCGTCTGACTAGATGCGGGGTAACTATTTTTGTTTATTTTCGGGTGGCGGGGAATGCTTATTTCTATAGAAACCCATAGAACATGTGATTTTTTAGGGGGATGGGGGGGGGGGTAGGGTGCGGACCACCTAACCCCCTCTGGATCCACGCATCCAGTGTTGGGTTGGGGATGCTTATTTCTATAGGAACCTATAGAACTTGTAATTTTTCAGTTGCCATATTCCTGATAATAGAACAAAATAAACTTTATAGAAAAATCCAATCCGCACGTACAATTGGGCCACTTTCGGCCCGCCAACGAACCGCCATCCGCAGGTGACGCTTCGTCGGCGGGTCGATAGTGGCTCGTGATAGGATGCTAGCTGGGAGCAGTTGTTTAAAAATCGCAAATGCACTTTTTATTCAATACCGCAGATGGACTCAAGACGTCCCAGGTATTTTCCAATACTACGTATTTTTCCATTACTACGTCAGTGTATATGCTATAAATAGACGCAATGGCGTTTAGTAGTTACCTGTCTTAATATGCTGACAAGCTATTAAAGGGAGAGAACCAGTCTATAATTCCTCCAACTCCATGATTTAAAAAATCGTATGTACATGTATAAATCTTGTAATCCATAATTAAATATTTCTTTGCGAAGAAATGCGCCTCGTGGGCTTCAAACGATGTTAACAAATGGCGCTTAGCGACGTACAAATTGCGCAACAAAGTGCAGTTGCATAAATTACGTCACTTTTGCAGCGCGTTTTCCCGACGTCACGTTTTACCGCATTTGGGCACAAAATGTCATGACGCGTCACATATACTGTTCGATATTGAAAGAGAGTTGTTCCTATTGCAATAATACGGAGAAAATTCAGTGCTAGCAAGCTTAATTCGCCGTCCAGGCTATCAACAAATTACAGAAATACCGCGTTTTGACGTTTTGAAACAGGTACACGTGTTGCTGACGTAACACGCAGTTTTGGATGCAATGAACAATCAATTTATCGTCTGCAAACACGTTTTCAACGGCCTGGCAGTAAAAATGACAAGCCTCCGTTGGGGAAACCACGGATAACGAGGCCATTTGAAGTTAGGGTCATAGTGACGTCAACATGACGTAATCGCTTCATGGCCGCTTGGAAACTTCTTAAATTCCATAGTCATGCAACAGGTACGAGAATTTCCGTCTGTACTACCAGAAATCGTCTGAGGGGCGCTAGACTGATTTTTGAGTTATGAAATTTGAATTTTAATATTGACCATTTTGTGTAATTTTGATGAAGAAAATGGGTATATTTTCCGAATGTTTTGTTGAAAATGCTCACATTTGTAAGACATAACATGAATTTTATTTTGAGTAGGGTGTTTGTCAATATTAAGACTGTCTTACAAAAGTATTGCACACAGTGTCTGTACTGACTAAACTTTTTATATATAAAACAAATTCCCTAATAAAAATGCAGCCGAATATCTTATAAAAAGATGTTTATTGTTTCTATACCAAATCACACGTGCTGGCTTATTTGTGCTAAATAGAGCTACGGGATGCGTTACTCTGCAGCTTCTCTTGCAAGTGCGAAATGTACTAGGCAGAGTCAATTAAGAGAAAACAGGGGGTCTGTTTGTAATTCAACGTCGATCTAAGTATGGAGAACACATTTTCTGCATTAAAGCACACCGATCAACCTGATTAATGAATGATTATTTTTATTCATCCCAGAAATAAAATTTAGAATGCACTCAGTCTATCAGAAAAGAACCTATCGCTACATGAATGTGCGATGAACGTATATGCGAGAATCCAAATCACTCATTACCCCTCCCTAACCTCACCCGCCTCTCTGAGCTGATCTTTTAAAGTACAGTCAACCCTCTTTACAACGATACGGTTTGTCTCAAAATAGTTAAACGTTAAGCTGAATTTATTTTGTAATGAATTCAAATCCAAGCTAAACTGGTACATATTGACGTTGTTAAGACTTTTGCTGTTATAAAGAATGTTGCTGTAAAGAGTCTTCACTATACAAACGACCTATATTATATCATTTAATTGGAAGCTTAGAAGTTAGGATTTTAACGAAGGAAAACATTCTCTGATATGACTATAATGTCGCGCAAATACATTTCGACTTGATGCGGTATTTCGAGTTATCAGATTTCGAACTTTCCAAACACCATTTATATTTTAACAGGAAGCGAACTTATTTTCTGTTACTGCGGCTAAAACGCCAATGTTGATTTACGACCAAATGTAAAATTATTATATATGCCAATGACGCTTACCGTATAAGTGTAAAATCACTCTTTAAATGTAAATATAGTGGAATTCGACAGATAAATTTTGGTCTGGGTCTTCATCTACTACCACATTTTGTGTGTGCGAACAGTGAAGGCTCTGGCGAGACTGCGCAGTAGTCTAGCCCGAGCCTTCGCTGTTCGCATACGCGTTAAGTACCAACTCAAGCGTGCTGGTTCTTTTTTCATTGCGTGTTTATACCCTTTATACCTGTAGATATGCAACAGATGCGGCAACCAGTTGCGTTTTTTGTAGTTATCATGAAAAATGAATAAAATACATTCAAATATATCTGATCAAAAGATTTGATTGCAACAGCGAAAGGAAACATAAAATAATAAGAAAAGCATCCAGGAAACATAGGAACCGTTACTTGACTGGTAGAATATTCCACCCATATCTGCATATTGGTACAATACAATAAAGGTTGGAGAGCGCAGTTGCTCAGTTGTAGAATGCTTGACTTGAGATAAAGGGGTCGATGGTTCGAGCATAAAACATCACTTGACTGAGGTACTGCTTTGTGTCCTTCAGCAAGACACTCTAACCTCTGCTTAGTACTGGTTCACCCCTGGAAACACCCTGACATGACTGAAAAAAGTTGACTGGAACAAAACAAACGAAAGCCTTCTCAACATGAGAATCATTTCCAGACCGGAGGAATCTTCCATCCATAAGGAATAATAATGGTTTATAGGCCCATTTTACATAATAATAGCAAAGTCTCAGATCAGCCTGCGCACACGCGCAGTCTGATCAGGGCCTTTGCTAGTCGCTTGAGTATTCTATGATTGTTAAGCTACTGACTGAACACCATTTGGAGTTTCTAAGCTTAACAGGAGGCTGCAGAGGCTCGTCCGAGTCTACACTTGTCAAAATGTCAAATTGTTGGAAATCACATGCCGCGGCTCAATTATTCTAATGTATTTTCAAACTTAAAGGTGTACAGCCGCATGAATTGTATAATACTTTTCTTGTATATTTCATGCAATGTTGACCCCAAATCGAAATTAACACATGCTTTTTAAGGAATTATTTTTTCAAGAACTGTTGTCAGCTCATACTTGAAGATACCAACTTCTTATTAAAATGTTAGTTATTATAAACAAACATGTATATTTTAAACTTGCATTTTTTTATTTCATTCTTTTTTAAGTTTTTGGAGAAAAAAGGACCTACCTCCTCTAGTACATCAGCAATTTTGCTTAATGTTTCATCTGGCAGGTTCTTGAATGTAGGCACGCTGAAAGTAGACAAAACAAAGGATCTAACATAGGGCAATATAAACAAAAGTTTTGAACGTAAAATTTTGAGTATTCTCTTATCACTCAGTTTTAGCATATGTTTTGGGTGATCAAAAGAATCGTCTCAATGAGACGATTCTTTTGAGTACCCACAACATGTGGTAAGATGGAGAAATAAGAGAACCCACTCTGTCTAAGAGGCTGGTCTAAGAAGGGTAGCCCTGCACCTGCTATACAATTGGATTCCCACAGCTCTTTGTTACGCTGTGCAATAAGTTGTCGATGTTCTTTTGCACTCTCAATAACGGATGATTTAGTTGTTTCTAATCCGCAGCTAACTTTCATTCTGCACGAACAAATTTGTTTTGAAAAGTAACTTTGCTAGGAACATTTTCAACCTCCTTCATTGGTCAACTCACACTATTTGGTCTAGATTGCTAGTTTGTGGCTATTACTACAAAATTCGGACAATATCATCACTGTCAAATAGCTTAAAAATTGTAAAACAACCACGTTTGAAATGATTTCCATAGTTTTGTGCAACGTTTGGTAATGGACTATGACGATTGTTGAGACAATCAAATAACTTAATATAATGATTGACCCTTTGTATTCTAATGAATTCTTCCTTCTGGTATGATACAATAGACTTGGGATAGTCCATTGTACATATCTAGGAGTGTCCGGTTATAATTTTCAAAAAATAATGTATGTATACTATTCTTTTGTCTGAAGATCATTTTTACCTTCACAAGCTGTGTAGATCCTGATGAAATGCAGCATTATGCTTCATTTCATCAGGGTCATCGCTGTTTGCAAATGTACTCATTTAGGGGTTTCCCGAATACAAAGGGTTAACAGCTTCTAAGTACAAAAGAGGGCAAAG
This sequence comes from Loripinus fragilis, assembly GCA_964019695.1. NCBI lineage: Eukaryota > Metazoa > Mollusca > Bivalvia > Lucinida > Lucinidae > Loripinus > Loripinus fragilis. The sequence goes on along the minus strand of OZ026522.1, from coordinate 86,459,806 downwards.
ATCAGGAATCGATACAATCAAGTAGCACACCAGACCAAGAATACAAATGGGAAAGTAACACACTTCGATTAGACATCACAAACGAGAACCAAGAGGTCAGCCCTTTCCAATTAGATGACCACACGGCATCAATAAAAAGACGCACACGAATGCATAGCAAAAACAAGACAGAAATAGCATGAATGATCCACAAAAGAAGTACCGCCTTGGAACGGTCAGTAAAATATTTTACTGGAAGGCTTAAACCAGTTTCACGGCGCCAACTCCACCCTTAGTTCACATGTGGATCAAGACACATAGATGTTTGGTTTGCATGAAAGACCCCTAACTTATCAATGCATCATCTCCTAGAACATATAAATCAAGATATAACAAGGAGATAAAGCAAAGATAAGGACTCAACAGTAAATAAAACTGAATACCTTACTTGTCGCAAACGTTGCACCAAACTACTGAACCAAAATTTGGTGAACTGCCTCTGATATTGGTGTAATCTTTTAACTGCTTTAAAAGCTATGTTCTGTTCGATTGTAATGGTTCAGAGAAGAATTACATCAAAATACAGGTGGAAATGTTTAGACATTTTCCCTGGAGAAATGATTGCACCAAGTAGACCTTAGTAGGAATGTAAGCGTGGTAAGAGCAAGTTTACACCTAGAAAATTTACACGATTTTACACAAAATACAGTAAAGCCTGTGTAAAACGGTCACACTCTAAAATACCAAAAATTGGTTTTCAAGACCAAGTATAGCTTAATGCATGTCAAAATTTGCAGAATGCTCCAAGGGGAGCATTCTGCAATTCTTTCGACCTTCATTAAGCCACCATTTGTCCTTAGATCTTTGTTTTGGTTATTTTTGAGTGGCCGCTCAAGACACGTTTTACTGTCGAAAGAAACCAGGACCACAATAGGATGGCATATTACTTAAAGACTAGGTCGATTCCACCTAGAGTTTGCACTCAAAGAAAGCATTATATAGATAGCATTGTCAGGTTGTTTGATAATAAAGTAATATAACCGATACCAATACGCCACAACCAGACAGATTAAATCTCTTACATCAGTTGTTAAACTTCACAAACACGTGATGCGGATGACTCAAAGAACGTACTTATTCAGTGGTAGCATGTGTCTTGAAACATCTGATTTGTGTCTACTCAGATAATTGGAATGACCCCTCACAGAACACGGAAACCTATAGCAAAGTAATTTGAATAAGACCGCACAAAGCAACAATCAAGTATCACAATATACATATGACAGCTTGAGCAATTCAACAAAAACAGAGCACAGCATACATGTACCTATGACAATTTCATTGAATAAGATCGGACTATTCTCAACCTCTGCAAGCTAAAAACTTAACCCAATGTGATTAAAGAAGACCCGGCATTTAAACAAACACAGAAAATGCGAACACAGAAAACCTATGACAACGAAATTGAATAAGACCAGGTTATTCAATTATCACAGAACACAGAAAACCTATGACAGCGTAATTGAATAAGACCATGCAATACGATTATCACAAAATACAGAATACATATGCCAACGTAACTGAATAAGACCAGGCAATTCAATTATCACAGAACACAGAATACCTTTGACAACCTGTGGCAACGTAATTGAATAGGAACAGGCAATTCATTTATCACTGAAAACAGACAACATTTGACAACGTAATTGAATAATACCAGGCAATTCAATTACTACAGAGCACAGAAAACCGTTGTCAACGTAATTGAATGAGACAATGCAATTCCATTATCACAGAATAAAGAATATCTATGCCAACGTAATTGAAAAACAGGCAATTCTATTATCACAGAACCCAGAAAACCTTTGACAACGTAATTGAATAAGACCAGGCAATTCAATTATTACAGATAACAGAAAAAAATCAACGTAATTGTATAAGACCAGGCAATTCAAATATCACAGAACACAGAGTACATGTGACAACGTAATTAAATACGACCAGGCAATTCAATTGTCACAGAACACAGCCAACATTTGACAACGTAAATGAATTGTACCAGGCAATTCAATTATCATAGAACACAGAATACCTATACCAACGTAACAGAATAAGACCAGACAATTCATTTATCACAGAACACAGATTATCTCAGCCAACGTAATTGAATAAAACTTGGCAATCCAATTATCACATTACAAAGAATACCTATGCCAACGTTTATGAATAAGTCCAGGCTATTTAATCATCATAGAATACAGAATGCCTTTACCAATGTAATTGAATAAGACCAGGCAATTCAATTATCACAAAACACAGAATACCTATGACACTGTTGTTGAAAAAGACCAGGCAATTCAATTATTACAGAACACAGAAAACCTTTGACAGCGTATTTGAATAAGACCAGGTAATTCAATTATTACAGATTACAGAATATCTTTGTCAACGTAATTGAATAAGACCACATAAAAAAACCTTTTTAAACGTAATTGAATTGGACCAGACAATTCCATTATCACAGAATACAGAATATCTTTGACAATGTAACCGAATACCACCAGGCAACTAAATTATCACAGAACACATAAAACCTTTGTCAACGTGATTGAATACGACCTGTCAATTCAACAATCACAGAACATAGAAAACCTTTGACAACGTAAATGGATAAGACAAGCCAATCCATTATCACAGAACACAGAATACCTTTGACAACATAAATGAATAAGACCAGGCAATCCATTATCACAGAACACCGAATAGAGTTGACAACATAAATGAATAAGACCAGGCAATTCAAATATCACAGAACACAGATAACCTGTGGCAACGTAATTGAATAGGAACAGGCAATTCATTTATCACTGAAAACAGAAAACATTTGACTACGTAATTGGATAGGACCAGGCAATTTAATTATTGCAGAACACAGAAAACGCTTTGCCAAGTTGAACGTAATTTAATAAGACCAGGCAATTCAAATATCACAGAACACTGGAAACATTTGTCAACGTAACTGAATAATACCAGGCCAATCAATTATTATAGAACACAGAAAATCTCTGTCAGTCTAATTGATTAAGACCAGGCAATTCAAATATCACAGAAGACAGAAAGCCTTTGCCAACGTAATTGAATAAGACTAGGCAATTCAAATATCACAGAACACCGAAAACCTTTGTCAACGTAATTGAATAAGACCAAGCAATTCAATTATTACAGAACACAGAAAACCTTTGCCAACGTAATTGAATAGGACCAGACAAATCGATTATTACAGAACACAGAAACCCCTTGACAACGTAATTGAATAAGACCAGGCAATTAACTTATTACAGAACACAGAAAGCCTTTGTCAACGTAATTGAACAAGACCAAGCAATTAAATTATTACAGAACACAGAAAACCTTTGTCAACGTAATTGAACAAGACCAAGCAATTCAATTATTACAGAACACAGAAAACCTTGTCAACGTTATTGAACAGGACCAAGGAATTTATTTATTACAGAACACCGAAAACCTTTGTCAACGTAATTGAATAGGACCAGGCAATTCAATTATTACAGAAAACCTTTGTCAACGTGATTATATAGGACAAGGCAATTCAATTATTACAAAACACAAAAACCTTTGTCAACGTAATTGAATAGGATAAGGCAATTCACTTATTACAGAACACAGAATACCTTTGACAACGTAATTCAATACGACTAGGCATTTCAATTATTACAGAACACATAAAACCTTTCTCAACGTGATTGAATAGGACCAGTCAATTCAACAATCACAGAACATAGAATACCTTTGACAACGTATTCAAAGAGACTTAGTCTGCAACTATGAACATTTTTCGAAAAATCTATTTTCTTTTTAAATCATTTGTAAAAGTAGAATTAAGTTATGTTTTCGCAATAAATCTGTTCACCATAGCTTAAAACTGCATGGAAAAGTGAATTATCTTATAAAAAACATGTGTTTGTCTCTTGTTGGTAATTATTTGCGTCCCTCCAATAATTAAAGACAGTTGATATTTAGCATAAATGCTGTTGTTTTGATACTGATAATTTGTTAAGATTTACGAAATTGGTCAAATATATACTTGAAATTTTGTTGGTTTTTTTTTTGCTGTGATCTTGAAGAATAGAAATATTATTTCTAAAATTGAAAGATCAAAAGTTACAGACTATGCAGCTTTTATAAGACCGGGAAGGAAATTCAAACATCACATATCACAGCAAACATATGAAACCTATTCTAAAGCTATTCTCTTTGAAGTGACACTCACAATGTAAATGTATATCTTTTAACGAAAACTTGCAGCAGTTGGCTCAGCAGGCGACAAAATAAGCTTTGTTTTCAGCCAGCAATGTGAAAGTGTTTAGAGCTAATAATCGACTGTAACAGTAACGCTTCAATCTCTAAGACAATTACTGGCAGGTACTTCATACTCCTTGTCCCAAGGTATCTCAGCATAATTTTCACAATATTCATCTATTAAACGTAGACAGTAAATTTCGGGACACGGAGTATGAAGTACGTAGCCCACAGGAGTCCCCATGTATTTCTATAGACCAAATAATTTCGGGACAAAAAAAACTGAAATGATTAGACTGTACATATATTCTATTGAGATATCACATACATATGGAAGGTCCTGATTTTAAGTTCTAAGTTAAGTAAGTTGCCATAGCTGTCCATTATAACAGATGAGTTCGGTAAGTTAGGCCTTTAAACAATGGCAATGCTACAAGAAAGCCCTGAGCTAAGTTCGATAAGTAACAATAGCTACATGTATATATTATGATACACTGTGTGTCTACCCTCCCTCCACCCCTTTTATTTCTTTCACATGACTTACAACTCAGCTCAGCTTACTCAACTCATCAAGTTGTAAGCTGAGCTGGATGAGTTGAGTAACCTGAGCTCGGTGGCATGGTTAATTTCACTCCGAAAAAGGGCGAAAAATGCTTATTTTGCTCAGCTTGATGAGTTGAGTAAGCTGAGCTGAGTTGAAAGATCATGCATATCTTATAGAAGGGTAGGAGGGAGGATAGGCGCACGGAGTATCAATATATATGTAAACTACATGCAGGCGAATTTCGGGACTGGGAGTATGAAGTATAAGCCTTAACAGGTGACCTTATACAAAATAAGCTTAAACGGCCATTTTCTCGACGATACTCTGACGTGATCTTAGAATGAGATGCTGATTGAACCAGTGTCCAGCAAAAGGTACAAGCTCGCATAAATTATGCGCCAATCGACGACTCAGATCAGCCTTCGCATCCTTTGGGGTAGCTCCCATTACGCAGTTACGCACGAAAAATTCAAGGGAGGTCACCTAATGTGGTAAAAGTGATTTTCCATACCAAACAGAACTGCTCTTAAAGGAATTTAAGATAAGTTCCTATTTTGAAAAGGGAAGCAATTGAAGAGAATCACTGCTTTTTCCACTAGTCTCCCCGTGATGTGCGTATTTTTTTCCAGCGTTCTGACAACGCCTTTGGCATCTGCGAAGCCTGATTGGAGTCTTTGATTGGCGCTCTATGGGTACTCATGGGTACAGTTCCTTCAGGCGGAAAACTTGGACTCTGATCGGACTGTGCGAATGCAAAGTTAAACTGATTTCAGTCTCCGCTGTACGCACATGCCAATCTGTACCTTGTTCTGGACACCGACTCTTTTGTACAACAATGATAACCATTTAAAGTAGGAGCACAATGCCAGAACTGGTTGACTTGTTCTCATACAGTTCTCCAAAAGCTTCTTTTTCAGACAGGCTCAAATCTAGCAAAATATCTATAACATTTGGCACATATACATAAGCGATACCATTCGGGCGATTGTCGAGAGATAAATTGTCACCGGAGAATGCGACCAGGTACGGCTCACACCAGCCGGCTAAGCTAGAGAGGCTTTTGAGAATTACAGTAAAACCTGTGTAAAGCGGCCACTCAAAAATAGACAAAACAAAGATCTTATGACAAATGGTAGCTTAATGAAGGTCGAAAGTATTGAAGAATGCTCCCCGTGGAGCATTCTGCAATACTTTTGATCTGCCGCGTGATTAAGTAAGTAAGTAAGTAAGTAAGTAATAGTTTATTAAAGTGTCACATATCAATTATACATCTATAAACATATAATACATTTTAAAATTGATACCCAGCCAGTATATGGCTTACGAGACACTATTTGTTTGCATTTAACATTTACAACATATAAAAATCTAAGATAATACATGTACATGCATAAGATTGTTAAAAACAGTAAAGGTAAGTACATACATTACTAATAATGTACTTTAAAATGACTTTTTTTTTACATTTTAAAACGATTAATGTATCACAGTTGATCTACGCCTCCTGTTCATTTGCAATAAAGTTGAGGCTATTTTAGTCTGTAAAATGTCAGTTTTCATTAAAAATATTAGTTTTTCAGAGTCGGACATGGATTCGAAATTTGTATTTACATCTGATGCATTTTGAAAGAGTTCGTGTCTTAAGTCGCTATAGAAACTACAAGAGATCAGCAAGTGTGTTTCATCTTCTATGACGGATGCTTCACAGAAGCCACACAAGCGTTCATTTAAAGGTGTTTTTGGCTTAGTGAATCTACCCGTTTCAATGGCTAAAGGAAGATTACAGCTCCTAAATCGGGCAAGAATGCGTCGGTGATCCCGTCTCATATTTAATTTAACATAACACTCTGTACTAAGGGTAGTTTTGTATGTTCTATATGTGCGTAATTTGTTCCCATTGGATTCATCTCTGCCATTACACAACAGACTATCTTCCCAGTGCTGTCGATCTATTTGGTTTAATTTTTCTCTAGCTTGTTTGAGACATAATGTTTTATTAGGCACTGGTGCTAACATACATTGTAAATCTAATTCATTAATCTGTTTTAACATAGTATTTTCCCATGAGCGCCGCATTGAGAAAGACCATTGATGAACCTTATGTGCTGTTCTATCCTCTGGCATAGTTTTTAGCCTACACCACAAGCGAACACATTCAATCTTTTGTTTAACTTCAGCAGATACCCAGCCCATATCGCCCCTGGAAGCAGTGTTTGGTGCATTTTTTGAAACCCCAAGAAAATATCGGCATGCTTTATTAAGAACTCTTTGCACCTTTGGAAATTTACGGGTACCCCATATGCCAGAACAATAGAACAGAACAGGTTCTACAACACTTTCTATCAGTTTTGTATATACTTCATATGACATACCACCTGCATACAAATATTTCATATAAACAGCTCCTAGAGCTCGACTAGCTGCTTTTGTCACCTCTGTTACAGATTTTTCCATATCTAAGTGCTCGTTAAACCAAAACCCAAGGTACTTATATTCGGAAACACAGACAATAGTATTTTCACCACAGTTAAATACATAATCTGTCCGTAACGTGTTCTTATTTCTAAAATGTATAACCTTGGTTTTTGATTCATTGATCGCTAGGCGCCATTTGCAGCACCAACTATTCAGACTGTTCAGCATAATCTGTAGCTCATCAGTTGATTCTGAAATAAGGACTATATCATCAGCGTACATCAATATGCTGATAACATTATTGTCAAATCTAATACCACAATCCAAGGCATTGATTTCTGTTACCAGGTCGTTAACATAGATTGAGAAAAGCGCTGGTGACAGACCACAGCCCTGCTTCAGGCCTTGTGATACAGGGAAAAAGTCAGTGAAGTACTCATTGATTCTAACCGAACATGTAACATCAACATAAAGAGATTGTATGGCTTGTAGAATTTTGCCTTGTACGCCTAAGGACATAAGTTTGAACCATAAGCAATCGCGGTTGACTGTATCAAACGCTTTTCTACAATCCACGAAGCAGGCATATGTGTCCTTTTTATTTAGTTTCCTGTTATAAATCAGCGAATTTAATGCATATATATGATCCTGACAGCTCCTACCTCTCCGAAAGCCGTTTTGCTCGTCTGCAAGGAGCCCATTGCTTTCTAACCATTTTAGCAAACGCCTGTTAAGCGATAATTGGTCTTGAAAACCAATTTTTGGTCTTTTTTAGAGTGGCCTTTTTACACAGTTTTACCTGTATATTTAAATGTTGCCTGTAAGTTTAGTTATTGCACTATAATGAGAGTGCGAGTAGTAACAAAGGCGCTGATCAGAATGTGCGATAAGATCTGCGTCTATGTTGCCGGTTTGCATGCAACAAAAGAGGTTTTCTCGCGGTGAGGCCAATGCAAGGTGAATCCAAACTAAACACCCGACATAACAGTCAGTAGTGATAATATAGTAACACTCAAAGTTTCATTTATTCTGTGTCTTCATTCACATGATTTCAGATTACTCTACCCAGAAACCCTGACATTCGTTCATACTGAGCTGTAAAGACCCCAAATCTTCTTTACTACCTACGAGATTCCGGGTCTTCACTGTCTGCGCAGACAATACGGTCATATTTGCTGTCCTGCCATAATTCCGACGGTCGTCTCTTTTGTATCGTGTTACCACCCGACTAATACAGATTATTGACTTGGTTTACCTTGAAATTAACACGTACAATATGTATGTAAACTAAACCTGTGATTTGTCTGATCTAAGGTTTTTTCAATAACACAGTACTACTGTAGTTTTCTTTAGGCCAACCGATCATTAACTATAAATACTTTTAATTGTTATTTAATTACTATTTATGGATAATTTTATCTAAAGAGTTATACTATTAGGGACTGATAAATATAGTTTTGTGGATCTTTCTCATTTATTACAAATGGAATGATTTTGCACTGAGGAATATACAGTTTTTTGAAGGTAAGTCATGTATATATAATAATTATATTCTTTTTAACCTAGCCGCCTAGTAGGATTTTTGTGTGACATAGGCGTCTGATCAGGTTCTCCACTGTTTGCTTACAGAATGTTCTATTAAAATTTGAATAAAATGAAGAACTACCACCCAACAACGCTTAAAACAGAAATGAGGTTCAATTGGTAAGGATTGGATAATCCATTGTCATTAATGGGTTATAGAATTACAATGTGAATATATCGCCTCTCACAGAACTTTTGATGCAGCACATTGTGTTTTGTGTTTTTTGTGTGTTTTTTCGATTTATTTTCCATATATAATAAGTAAGGATGGGGCTTGATGTGAACAAACGTTAACAAAACTCCATGTCCTTCCAGGTGGACTAAAAACTTATACATTCAGGAACAGTAGAGGTGGCACTGTGCAGACGCAGTTGTCACGTCGATCCCTACAAGATTAAAGCCTGCTTTAGACAATTTCCAAAATTCAATCTAATAATGCCCTTCTCTTTTATTTAATACAATCAGGCGTAGAATAATGACAGAATACAGTCAGCATTCCTTCTTTGAAACCTAAAGTGGGTGCATACAACTGGGCGTTTTGTGTGCGCTCTATATGTATGCCTGAGGTAGGGGGCCGCACTACGCCGACATCACAACCGAAAATAGTAGTAGGCTTGATGTGGAAACTGTAATGCTGCTTACATCATCTGAAATATGAGAGATGCTCGGAAAACTGCGTTTAGTTATAATATCGATAGACGAAATATGCAATAAGAATGATGACAGACAGTGCAACAAGGGCGTAACTGTGGCTTTCGTATTCATTAAACCAATTAATCCCTGCACCAAATTATTAATCCGCTTTGCAACTTTCTGTTTGTAGTGAACAAATTGCTTATCCTCGTATTGCAACTTCAATAAACATTAAAATTGACACTTGAATGAACTTTGACAATTTGGCAGTGCACGACCTGTCTGTTTATTCTTCAGGGACAGATAAGTCAGAGGCGAATTGTGTACTAAGGCAGCATAAACTCCAGGCTCATAGTCAGATGAATGTTTCTTAATCTATATAAGCCAAACGTCCACTTTATGGGACATCGACAAACAGCGCATAACCAGATCAGGCGCCTCAGAACGCGGTGTCTGATCAGGTTCTGCCACTGTTTGCGAACAGAATGTACTTATCAAATCTGAATGAAATTCTACCCTACAGCGGAATGATTCGTCTAGAGTGAAAGCAGGCATACATGGTTTAATGTTTTCAGCAACATAACATGCTTTATATATGATACCATTATGCCATCCATAGTACACGTATTCTGAATGAACAGGCTGGTTCGAAGATATACATAAATACTGTAAATTCGGAAATTTTCGCGAGGGTTTCATTTTCGCGAAGTTTCGAGTAAAAAAATCCTCGCGAAATGACGAGATCACTCTGTCGTTTGTTAATATAGATGAATCATGTCCTAGTCGCGAATTTTTAACATTGCAAATATGTCTCTTAAAGCTATTCGCGAAGATAAAATTCTCGCGAAAATTTCCGAATTTACAGTATGAGTCAGCATATGAGATTTAAGTTGATGCGTATCGCATTTTCGAGCCAGAACACATGCGCAGTCTCGCCAGGGCATACGCTGTTCGCATGGAAAGTATGCACGCAGATAGAGAATCATATCAACATTTAGACTTCCAACACCGTTACGTCAACATGTGCGTTAATGGAGGATTTAGTGCATATGCAATAAGTACCAAATCTCATGCACTGGCCCATATAAGTTTCAATATCAAGGTCTGGAGTTGTAGAAAATTCTTTACATTCTATATATGACTCTCATAAAAGTTATTGTCAAATATCAGATAAACTAGTAGAGCATTCAACCCCTGACACCCTAATAGCCCAAGTACTGAAATTTGAATGTAAATCAAGAGAAGCGATTGACTCCTTCATTAATATCGTAAGCCAGTTCTCTCCAAATATTGTGACACCAGTCCTATACCTCAGACATCCTGATATTCATCATTACAACCGCTCACTACCTGGTAAGGTGTTTGAAAGACACGGTTGGAGCTGCAAACGGTGTTACCATGCTCAGGTTCCTGTTCAGTAGCAGGCCGATCTAGGATTACATCCCCACCCGAAGATTAACATTGTTTTACGGGGCCTATCTGTTCCAATATTTAGGTCGAACTCGGAAAGAATATAATTACTATTGTTGTAGAACAGGTTGTAGAACTTTTGACTTTTCCATAAGCCTGATACGGTTTCATTCATTGTACATGTATTTATTGGCGGGTCACAGGTTGTAATTTCTAAATTTATTTGTACAATATATTTTAAATCTTAGCAAACAGTGTAGTCTCTGACGAAATACCGTATACTGCGATGCTATATCTTGGTCTGACTGTTTGCAAAAGCACCCGTTTAAAGAGACTAGGTCTGTAACTATGAACATTTTTCGAAAAAAAAATCTTTTCTTTTAAATCATTTATAAAAATAGAATTAAATTTTCACGATAAAAATGTTCAGTACAGCTGAAGACTGCATGTAAAAGTGAATTATCTTATAAAAACAGTTTTTTTGCGGCGGCTTCGCCGACGCTCTATTATCATTTTGAACCTAAATTTTATGTAAATTTTCGCCAATCAGAAGTATTCTTAAATTGTAATATTCATCACACCAGCTAGAAAACAATGCCCTCATTGGTTAATACTCAGACTGACCACGCGATCTTATTATAGATGCAATTTAACTTGAAAATTCCCATGTAAATGGCCGAGAACCAGTCTGTGCACTAGTCCTAACAATGAACATTGATCTTGAATATAGGTCAACTCCCGCTGTACAGCATTTCTAATTTGCTTTACTACCATTCTTTGCATGCCTTGCTTAATTGCACATAGTAAATAAGTGCAATATAAGATAACTCACTAAATCCTAAAGGACTTTAACAGCATTATATAAAGCAAATCTTTGTATTTTTTATTCAAGCCATTATGGTTTCCCCCTATCAAATGCGTTACACGATTATAGTCTGTTTCATAAATTTCGACAATAGGTCTAGTCTATTTCTAAAACAAATATAACAAGTGTATTTAATGCATTACATTATATACAAGGGCGTAAAATTCATCGCGAATTAGAGAGTAACCTCGGGGTTCAGGCGAGTAAATACGTGCAAAGCTTGCTCTGACCGGCAAATGCATGTTCTTACAACGACAGTGTAGCTATCGGCAGAGTCTCTCTTTAATCAGACAACATGGTGCGTTATAAATAGACAGCAAAAAAAACCCCACGTTATAATGTTTATTAATAGCGCTTAACAAGATACATCTTTGTGAAAAAAGAAGTATCTTAAAAATAAAGGTTATAATGGGGATGGATATTTAATGTAAATAATGGCACATAATTTCCTACAATTTGAATGTGCCCGCAACCCACAATCCTACACTTAGACTCAGATCAACCTCCGCAGCTGTACATGTATCAGCGTATTTTGCTATTTCCTTTAGGAAGATGACAAGCACAAGCTCTAGTATCTTTAACTACATGTATGTAAGACGAACATGTATCATATAAGGCTAACTTCCCGGAGCTAACTTGCAAACAGCCAGCACCAAATCTCGGGCCATTATGGGCCCGCCAGCAAAACGCTTTTCGGGTGGTGGCTTTCTGGCGGGCCGAATCTAGCCTATGTGACAACAACAACAACAATATGGCATGTTTTTTCCGGGTTTTCAGTTTGTTTCAGTACATACATTTATCGTCAAAATCTGCAGTTTTCTTAAAAACATTAGGACTAATAACATTGTTCCCTAGCCTTTGCTGGTGAAGTGCCTAAAATTTGGAACGATTCAGATGCATATCGCTTAGCGAAAAGAGCACCAAGCAAAAGAGAGACCAGAAACATAGCACAACTTCCAAATTCGCTGGTTTTAGACGGAACATCCTTTTCCAGCATGCAAAGACAGGGAGTATAAGGGGATTTCGTCACTTAGTTGTGTTAAAATTGTAAGTATTTGAGAGCCGCCGAATTACTTTTTCAAAGATATTTCTTGTTTCTCTTGTTTGTAATTACTTACGTCCCTCCAAGTTAATTTTTTAATATAAATGCTGTTGTTTTATTAAGATTTACGAAAATGGTAAAATGTTTACTTGAATTTGAGTATTTTTACTGTATTCTTGAAAGATAGAAACTTTATTTCTAAAATTAGAAGATCAAAAGTTACAGACTATGCAGCTTTAAAGGTTTCCAGTTTACAAGCGGTTGAACAGAAGTAATACGCAACATATTAAATATTTTTCTACTGTGACGAGGTAGTCTGTGTTCGCCTTATCACATAGTATCAATCGCCTATACATGAACAGAAAATAACGTGTTTTGCGAATTCAGATAGACTTTCAATATACAGACACAACATTCTTGTTTTTGACCACAAAAACAAGAGACACGTATACAGTACCTTTTATGAATGCACGACCGTTTAACATTGAAACTGGACTTTATACACTGTAAATACGTGAAAATTTACACCAAAAGAGATGGAAGCTGAACTGTCATCCATTTTGGTGTGAACTTTCATTTATTTTTCTGCTAAATTGTTTTAGTGCAACTGAAGTTTTAAATATTAACATTTCTGCCTGTTATTATTGCAATTATTGCAACATAGTTTTTAAAGCAATTGAAAGGTGACATCAAGATCAGTGGCAGTTCAGTGGTCTTTAAATTTGTTTTTTACAGAGTAAAAATGTATACTCTTCTAGCTAGAACAAATAACATGGAAGACCGTATTATTGGTATATTGTTGGTTTTATCAATGACTTAACAATGTATTTAAATTACGAAAATCAATGATAGGACTGTTTTACGATTATTCGCCAATTTTAAACACCAAAAGCCAAAACAAATCGAATAAGGCGACAATTCAATCAATATGTATGAAATAGTCACAAGAAAAGAAAACCTTTATGTACAGATAGGTCAGGCCTTTTTTGGTTAAGAGTGCGATTCAGAAAATAATTTTCTTATTTCTGAACTAAATCATATGTTGTAGGTACTCAAAAGAACCGTCTTAATGAGATGGTTCTTTTGAGCACCCAAAACAAATGCTAAAAAGTATGAATCTATAAAAAATACAATTTTACGGAGTACCTGAACCTGAGTTGAGATAGGTGTGACGATTGTGACATGTGACAAATGTGGCCTGATGAGAGTTTGGTCTGAATTTAGTTTAATCATTCGTGTGTGTGTGTGTGTGTGTGTGTGTGTGCAATGAAGACTACGGCGAGGGTGCGTGTTAGTGCAGACTCGTCTGAGTCTTAGCTGGTCGTATTTGAGATCAGTACCAAGTTATCAAATACAAACTACAAAGGGCGTTTGCTCCTTAATGTGCATTTGTACATCACCCTGAGAGATCTTAGTTGTCTTGGTTTAAGATCAGTCTACTCAGCTACAAAGACTTCTGACTAGCTATAACAATGAAACGTCTCATGATTTTTGCTCAGCTATTACATGTATTCTACCTGTATATTGAGGGCGAACACAGAACTGTAAATGACTCGACTGAATGTTATGTGAGACAGACGGACAATCCGAAAGCAATATGCCCATCAACTGGCATAGACAGTTGCCTTTTGCCAGCAAATCCAAACAAGTCTGTCTATTGGCATTTGTATAGGTCAAACGAGTGCGTTTTGTTTAAGAACAATTGTTTCCACTGTTATTCAAGTAATGTTTGCTTGCTTATATGCAGCATGAATGGATAAATCTATAGTACACAAATAATTGTGACTTTATCGTCCAAGTGAATTGGAGCACATGGCAAGACTGAGGTCAAAATTGAGCCGCGACATGAGATTTCCAACAATGTGACATTTTGACTTTTGTAGACTCAGACGAGCCTGTAAGCCTCCTTTTAAGCTTAGAAACTCCAAATTATGTTCAGTCAGTAGCTTAACACCCGTAAAATATTCAAGCAACTAGCATAGGCTCTGATCAGACTGCGCGTATGCGCAGGCTGATCTGAGGCTTTGCTGGTCGCACACACCACATTGTTGGAAATCTCATGTCGCGGCTCATATATTTATAAGTGACTGACACGAATAAACAAAACACACAAGAACTAACCCTTCTTTACATACACACATATCCATACGAAACATTCCTACTGTAAACCATCATTTGCGTTTCTAAAAAGAGTTTTATTCGTCAATTACTGGTGTTTTAATAGTACATGAATTATAAGTGCTACAATCATTCGCGGAATTTTCGTAAGGGAGGGGTAGTGGTCCAGGTACAAGTCACAGAAAAACTAATACAACGTCTTTTTATTTGTTTTGTTTTAGTTCTCAACTTATCCAGAGGGTCCAATGGTTTTATTTCAAAGAAAACTATACGTTTCCAAGGCACAAGGGGGGCCCAACACCTTCCAGGGGGGTCCAACTTTTTCTAACTGCTTATTCCCTATGGAAACCCATATTACTTGTGATTTTCCAGGGGGCCCAGACCCCCTGCCCCCACTCTAAAACCGCGCATGAGTAGGCTGGTACGATCCTTCGGTTTACAGCCACTATGGTGTTTTCCAGGCTGAGAACCAAATATTGACCTGGATTATGGAATTATATAACATTTGATTATTTTTTCGTAACAATCCGAGAATTAATCCTTTTTGATGGGATAAGCGCTGGTTTATATTTGAGATGAAAGTTAAGCCCTCTTTCATGTACTCAAGACTCATAATATTATTGTTATTACTAAATTGTCAATCCCAGTCAGCAAACCGTCAGTGTCGGGCCACCATCGGCCTACCAGCGAAACGGCATTCAGCTCTGATGAGCTTAATAGCTGGTCCAACGTTTTGGACAAAATTAGATACTGGGTTCGAACACGCAGTAAGTGGGTGAGTACGTCAGCAGCGAAAACTTCATCAAAACATTATGTTCTTGCTGTTTATTCAAAGCACAGCTAATCTGCTATATATTTATTATCATAAGATCTTATCTTTTGAATTAAAATTGAAAAAAAAATGTTTTATATTATCAAACTGACCTAACTATTTAATTTAATGCTTTATTTATTTTACAAGGATTCCAAACAGCCCTGGGGCTACTAGTTGGTCTCCTTACATGTAACAATTTACAGACATTTATGACAATAAAGACAACATACATATATACATAATACATAATGACATACAGACAGACACTCGCACAGACAGACATACAAACATAGAGACACATAGACAGACAGACACATAGATAGACAGACCGACAGACAGACAGGCAGAGAAACAGACAGACAGACACACAGACAGACACACACACACAGACAAGCAGATGGACAGACAAACAGACAAATACAAACAAGAGAAAGTAAAAGTGTAGGGAAAGGAAAAAAAAGAGCAGTCACCCCATGTTGAAGCAGTAAATAACAGGACAAGTGTGCGTAATCGTACGTTGCCCCAATAGTGCCAATAACACGCGCGTTTTTAAGGTATTTAACAAAGTTAGCAATATTGACACAACCATACACGCACACAGATAAGAAGATAATGACCAGGGCTCGGAATTACAATGCCTCCATAGAGTCAAGGAAGACCCAAGCCAAGCATCGATTCATCAGGACGCGAAGAACCAAAATCAAGATTGATTTAACTTTTCTGAATCTTTGACCACAAATACCGCAACGACACAGGCAATTTATTTTCCATTTAATATACCATGTTGAAATATCAAAGCTCAGCCCAAGTCCTGCCCAACTCCAAGGAGGCATTGTAATTCAGGGCCCAGGACAGAGATTCCTCAGCAGCACTCAGAACTCGCATATTTATATGAACGAGGAGTTAATTATCTGATGAGGTGTCAAACATATCTTCAAAAGTACTAAACCGCTGTGTTGAGTCAATATATTTGAACACCTCATCAAAAATCGAAGTATTTTCTTCATATGAAGCATCTTCGGAGCCTTCTAGTAAAATTGTACATATATGATCAGGCATTAATACGATAAATGTGTTGTAATTTACGTTTGGAAATAGCTTACGTGATAAACTTTCGAACAATACGCGTCTTTCGTTGTTGTATCTGAGACAACTAAGAAAATAATGCGCTGCAGATTCTGGGGTTCCTCCACATTCGGGATTTGAACAACTGGGGGAGTCGATAAGATTATAGTGATGCAAATGTGAATTTAAGTGGCTAAGACCTAGACGTATTCTACAATGATTCACTTTACTGAGGCCGTGGCCATAACAATACAATTTGTTTTGAATCAGTGGCTCATATAAGGATTTAACTTTGGTTTTAAAAATAGTCAACGACTGTGATTGCTTTATGCTATTTGCTAAGTTATTCCAATCTCGAATTGTTTTTGGAAAAAAAGATTTAGAAAACGATTCCCTATGTATAGTTGGTACGAGGAAGGAGTTATTTCTTCGGAGCAGATAATTGTTTGTATTATGCGATGTTAAGTTACATAAACGTTTTAGGTATTGAGGGGCCAAATTATTTAGTATTTTATAAAATAAAACAAGCCTGTGATTTGTTCTCCTGTTTGCCAACTTTGACCACCCTAATTCTTTTAATACTTTTTCATTACTAGTAATTCTAAAAGCACCAGTGCATAATAAACTGGCTTTCCTTTGTAGTTTGTCAAGTCGTTGGCTTTCATACATGGTACAAGAATCATAAATTACATCACAGTAATCAAGTGATGGACGTATCATGCTTTTATATAGCTTATCAAGACAGCTTCTTGGAAGGATATGTTTTGACCTTCGCATAATTGAGAGTCTTTTTTCGGCTTTAGCCAGTATTTCATTTATATGGTAGGACCAAGACATTGTATTGCTTATTATTAATCCCAAGTGTTTGTGATGATTTGCTTCAGTGATTTTGGTATCATTTAAAAATAAGTTAGGATGTCTTCCACGTGTTTTTTTCTTGGATACTATGATATATTCAGTCTTTAATGCATTAAATGAAATTAACCATTGCGAACCATAAAAAGAAAGTTTGAGCAGATCTTCGTTTATTACTTTGAAAGCTTCATAGTTGTCTAGGCATTTTTGAATGGATGTGTCATCAGCAAACAAGTTGACGTTGCATTGCAGGCCATTTATAATATCATTTATGTAAATCAAAAATAGTAATGGTCCTAAAATTGAGCCCTGAGGAACGCCAGTTTGGAGGTATTTTAATGACGAGGATATGCCATTTATCACGACTTTTTGAGATCTAGCGGTAAGATAATGCTCTAACCAATCATAAAGAGTACCAGCGATTCCAAGCTGACGTAGTTTGAATAAAAGGCCCTTGTGCCACACTTTATCGAATGCCTTTGATACATCCAAGAAAACGAGGCAAGTATCTTTGCCGCTATTAATATCCTGATATATTTGATGAACAATTTTTAAAAGTTGGTTTACTGTAGAATCTTTCCTTTTAAAGCCAGAATTTTGTTCGATGAGTAAATAATTATCTATAAGATATTCATAAAGGCGTTTATAAACAATTTTTTCTAGAATTTTTGATGAGCTGCTAAGCAGTGAGATTGGCCGGTAATTTGTTTTATCAGATCTGTTTTCTTTTTTAAACACTGGGCATACATTTGCTTGCTTCCATTGAGTAGGGAATCTTCCAGTTTGAAGCGATTTGTTAAACAATTTTGAGTAGGGCACACTCAGAGGCTTGGCACAATGTTTAAGGACCCAGTTTCCAATACCATCTGGACCTGAAGATTTGTGTGTATTGACTCTACGTAATAAGGATTCAACTTCTGTTTCATTTGTGGTTACATTATCTAATCTGGTTTCGGTCAGGTAGTTAAAATTTGGAAGGTCTGGAATTTGAATATTTTCAGGAAAGGACGATATGGATGCAAGATAGTTGTTGAAAACGGTTGCCTTTGAAAGGTCATCAGGTATAACTTGGTCGTTTTCAATCAGTGGGGGTATGGACCGATCTGAATTACAGCCTAAAATATTTTTGGACAATTTCCAGAATGTCTTAACATCTAAGTTATCCTTGCTTAGATTACTTATCATTTTCTGTTCGTATCTTTTGATAGCATTTCTTTTTGCAATATTTGCCTCACGGCGTGCGATATTAAAATTTAATTTGTCAGCTATTGACTGAGTTCTTTTGAATTTTTTAAAAAACCTATCTCGTCTGCGAAAGAAGTAACGTACCTCATTCGACATCCATGGCTTATCAGTTGTTCGTATAGTAACAGTTTTATGTAATACATGTTCTTGGCAAATAGATTTGATCAACGAATTATTAAAACTAAGAATATCATCAACGTCATCATATAAAGCATAGGACGTATCCCAAGGGGCACTGTGCATAGATTCGTTGATTTCATTTATATTGGTTGCTTTATAATCCCAAACTGTGCGTTTAAATGCCTTGGTTTTGTATGTAGATATATCTAATGTACAGTGAATTGTACAGTGATCAAGATTAGCTAAAGGGGAGCTTACGCCTGAATGATAACAAAGGTGAGGACTATCGGTAAAAATCAGGTCAAGAAGGGTAGCGGTATCTCCAACGTAACGTGTCGGTTCATTGATTAACTGATTGTACGTATTTACTTTAGCTAAGTCATACAGCTTCCTTCCGAGTTCACTGGTACAGTGGTCATCGTCCCAGCTATTGCATTTATCGTTAAAATCCCCCATTAAAATTGTTACGTCTGATCGCAACGTCTTGACGTTTTCAAGCGAAAGTTCGAGCTCATTTAAGAATAAGGTTGCATCAGTTCGGTTTTGCCCAGGAGGGCGATAACAAACCCCAATTAATAATGTTTTGTTGTTTGTGGTGATTTCAAGCCAAAGCAGTTCAATTTTTCTCACTCGATAAGTCAAAGCGTGGGATTACCTTAATATTATTTGATACGTAAAACGCTACTCCTCCACCTCTGCTGTTAGGAGTTTTACGATCTTTACGGAATATGGTATAATTGGGCAGATAAAGGTCACTACAGTCATTTTGAGTTGTTTCACTAAGCCATGTTTCTGATATTGCGATAATATCATATTCGAATTGTTCACATAGTACAAGTCTGATTTCATCCATTTTAACGAGGTTGCTGCGGAAATCATTATTATAAGCTAGCAGGCTCCTGGCATTTATATGACATAATTTTAGCTTTTTTGTTATAGTCTGCATAATGGAGGGAATTTAGAAAAAACAAGGCTTAAATACATGGTTTATAAAACTATGGTGAAGGCCGCTGAATCTCCTAGAACTGAATATTACATATTGTTTCCGGGCATCAACAAAGGGTGAAAAGAAGGACTGCTCAAAACGTAGAACACAGAAACACATAACAACACGATACAAACAATAACACAAACATTGTGATAAACTATACATAACGGACGAGCGTGAAAAGCGGATAACTGTTTCTGTTTCAACCATTCATACATGTGCGCCGCCACAGGCGATAACAAGTCCTCACTGAGCGCTCCCACGACTGGGGTAAATATGAACAGGTTATTATGGCAGTCCCTAGTGGAATGACATAGATAGCACAGCCCCAAATCCTAGGAGTGCGAGTGCAGTCTTGCTATGCTTTTGGTTACACTAGTTTGCTGTGTATTGTTATTTAACTGCCCCAATGAGCCACAACATGAGAAAATCACTATACGCACAGCCAAGACCCCGATCAGTCCGGGCAGATGCCAAGGCTGATAGGAGTCCTCACTCTGCCCACTCCCACCCTGTTGATTCTCTAATGTCACGGCTTGAACTAAGCCGCCTATGGCGTCGCACATTCCCCAAAGTGGGTAAATTAGATTCCATAGTATACTGTTCAAAACATGCAACGAGGTAGTACTATATGTCAATTGCTCATTCATTCCCCAGTTTACATTTATACACTACATCATGAGGAGCAAATACAATTTAATGTCATTTTCAATGATTTTGGTGGCTGCGAAGTGACTCAAAGAGAATCGATTTTACGATAATAATATGCCACAAGTTTAAGAAGCCATAAGCAGTTTTTTTTATATATATATTTTATTTGTTTATATATGTACAATCTCGACCCCAAAGCGCCAATAACAAAACATCATCTGAAATTTCGAACGCATATACGTTTACTAACATAATTGCAAATGCAAGTATAGATATTTACAGTTTTGGCCCAGATCGGACTGCCCCTGCAGGAGCAGCCCGACCCGGACTCACACTGTTTAAGCTTAAGGCCTACAAAAACTCTGGTTGTGATTGACGCCCGTGTTCTATCACAGTAACCAATTGGGACCCGATAAACACTCAGCTATGTCCACCGATAGCTAATTTAAAAGCTTGTAGATTTCGTGCAATTGGCTACTTAATCTTGGCCTAGTTTTACTTTCATTCATCGGACTAGTTTTGACTTTTATGTGCCAGAAGTTTTTGGATATAAATTCCTTCAAAGATTAGTAAGTAGTGTGCTTTTAGCAAATCAACATTCTTTAAGTCGTTTCGCACGCGTCATTTACCGGGATAATACCTAATTGTCGAACAAATAACCAAATTTTCAAACAAATAGGATCCAGATAAGTCCCAACAACTTGTGGGATTTGTTCTGGGTCCAGACTGTTTGCAGTGGCATCAGCAGATCAAGACAGCAGACAAAGGGTTACGAAGAGTTCCATTCCTATAAATCGGGTTCAGATAGCATGCATCAACTATGGACATAGGCTGCAATCATAATTTACAAATCAGCTGTGACATGAGATCTCCAACAATGCGGCACTCCGACACGTGCAGACCCGGACGAGCCCCCGCAGCCCCCCCTCCAAGCACAGAAACTCCAAATGCTGTCCAGCCAGCAGCTTGACAATCATAGAATACTCAAGTGAGCAGCAAGGGCTCCGATCAGACTGCCCGTATGCGCAGGCTGATCTGAGGCTTTGCTGGTCGCACATACCACATTGTTGGAAATATCATGCACTGGCTCAGATTATATGTACGAGTATGACCTAACTATGCAAAATCTAACGGATTTTCCTATATACATCATGCAAAACGAACATTGGGTTATCGTGAAAGACATCCGTTTTGATTTTAATAGTCATTGCGAAGGACGGTTACAGCTGTAGAAAAGTGAAAATACAAGGCAATAATTATGTAGTGTTATTACAAGGTGATGAAATATAAAATACATGTTACGGCGATAATTATTAATACAATGCGATGCTTATCAAAGTTTAGTTACCCAGTCCAACACGTGTTCCGCCAAGATAGGGGATATACACATTATTATAATAGTAACTTGATCTGGCGTACTGTATCACGTCGAGTGGATGAGGCCATATCATCGGATCACCCGTGACGCGAAGCGTCGAGGGTGATCCAATGGTATGACCTCATCCACAAGACGTGATACTGTACGCCAAATCAAGTTACTATTATAATAATATGTTTATTATATACCTTTTTCTGACATTATTTTGATTTTATAAATTGTTTTAGTCTTTAATCCAGAAAAAAATGCGGGAACGTTTGCCATTACAAAACGTCACGTCATAATCACGTCATAATTATAATATGACGTTACGTCATCATGTTTTCCGTCTCTGGTTCCATGCTTGAAATTTACTTTACGTAACGTCGCCGCAAAAGCAGGTAACCGACGTTAGCCTCGTTTTAAAGGATAGTGATATGGATTCAGAAAACCTCAGTTCGTTGATCCGGATTTCTGTATCAGATGGCCAGAAAACAGATAAGATAAGATAAGTTTATTTCATAGTCCAAAAGGCTATAAAGCCCATGAGGAAACATGCATAACATAATTATTGGTATGTTGGACAGTGCAGTGACAAAGATATACATACGAGGCATGTATTCATACATACATGCATTCACGCGTATAAGCGGAGAAGGTGTATCAAGAATATCAGATATTTCCATTGGTCCAGATAAGGATCGTATGTCCACCTTAAAGTGCGTTTATTTCCCTAACCTTCAATTTAAACATGTGTGTTGGGTGCTCAAAAGAACCGTCTCATTGAGACGGTTATTTTGAGTACCCACAACATATGTTTTGGTTGAGAAATAAGAAATATAATTTTCAAATAAGCACTCTTATCTGGAGGCCTGAACTGTTTTACTTAATATTTCAGTTAAGCTGCTTTAATAAACTCTTATGGCTAAAGTGCAGTCAACTTCAGCTAAATTACTATATGAGACTGTTGTCCACGAGAACCATAGTCGCCATTAAACGCTGTCTATCTGTACCACATACAATAGGAGAACGATAATACATTTTACATATGGTAAATTCGAAATCGAAAACGGACACATCCATGCTCGGCCAAATGTACTCGCATATCATGAGTCCGCTTTCAATGACAGCAAATTGAATATATACACTTACATGAAAACTTAAGCTCCTTCAATATTTACAATATTTCAATAATATTTGTATTACTTTCGTAATATGTTCCCTCAAACCATTATGTCAAGTGCTATTTTTGCTACAGAATATATCTGAAGCAAGCTCTAATCTCGCCTATGGTTTAAGTGCCGCCAACGTCAAGCTCAATTGCCGCACAGAAGACGGTTTATCACAGAAACCATAGTCGCCATTAAAGCTGCCTAAATGTACTAAATTGCAAAAGGGGCACTATATTATATTTTATATATTATATAAGTAGCAAACACAGACACACCAATGTTTGTCCAAAGGGACGCACATATCATTTGTCTATGTTTAAAGACAGTAAATTGAAAAACACCAGCAACTGTATAATACATGATCAGTTAAGCTTAAACTTATTCCATTTGTACAATTACAAAATATGTTCCCACAAAACCATATTTCATCATTTCCCCTGCTAATTTGAATACAAGATATTTCAGTAGAGGAGCTTTAATCTCGCCTATGGTTTAAGTGCCGTCAACGTCAAGCTCAATTGCCGCACAGAAGACGGTTGGTCACAGAAACCATAGTCGCAATTAAAGCTGCCTAAATGAACTTAATTGCAAAAGGGGCACTATATTATATTTTATATATTATATATGTAGCAAACACAGACACATCAATGTTTGTCCAAAGGGAGGCACATATCATTTGTCTATGTTTAAAGACAGTAAATTTAAAAACAACAGCAACTGTATAATATATGATAAGTTAAACTTAAGCTCATACTATTTGCACAACTAAAAATATGTTCCCACAAAACAGGACTTCATCATTTCTCTTCTAATTTGAATACAATATATTTCACCAGAGGAGCTTTAATCTCGCCTATGGTTTAAGTGCCGTCAACGTCAAGCTCAATTGCCGCACAGAAGACGGTTGGTCACAGAAACCATAGTCGCCATTAAAGCTGCCTAAATGTACTGAATTGCAAAAGGGGCACTATATTATATTTTATATATTATATATGTAGCAAACACAGACACATCAATGTTTGTCCAAAGGGAGGCACATATCATTTGTCTATGTTTAAAGACAGTAAATTGGAAAACAACAGCAACTGTATAATACATCATAAGTTAAACTTAAGCTCTTTCCATTTGTACAATTACAAAATATGTTCCCACAACACCATGCTTCATCATTTCCCTAGCCTTCTAATTTAGATTAAAGATATTTCAGCAGAGGAGCTTTAATCTCGCCTATGATTTAAGTGCCGTCAACGTCAAGCTCAATTGCCGCACAGAAGACGGTTGGTCACAGAAACCATAGTCGCCATTAAAGCTACCTAGATGTACTAAATCTCAAAAGGGGCACTATATTGCATTTTATTTAATATGTTTTCAATAGCAAACACAGACATATCCATGTATGTCCAAGTGGACACACATATCATTTGTCTGTGTTTGAAGACAGTAAATTGAAGAAGAACCACATCATCTTAAGATAAAGTATATACTGTTGAAAGGGCATATCTCATTAACTAAGGTCATTTCTTTCGTACAGCATTTCTGATCTAATTTTAAAAGCTTGGTACACAAAAGAACCTACGTTTCTTAATAACTTATTATTATCTGTATTAATCAATTCAATGAATTTACGCATACTTGGTCTTTGCCAATAATATTTTGGGATGTATTTCTTTCTTGTCTCTATGTACCTTTGGCATTCTAAAACAAAATGATATTCATCTTCCATTGCATTACACAAGACACATTTTCTTTCGTTTACAGGAACTCTATTAACTCTTACCCACCTACCTGCTTCAATCTCTAAACGATGCGAAGACATCCTTAATTTACTGATAGCATTACAAAATTTGGATATGTTAACAATTTCTAAATATGGTTGGTACTGAAATGATGCTATAGATCTATAAAATGTTGCACGTGATGAATTTTCTAAACGTGAGTGCCAATTTTGAACAAAATTATCTGTGAGTCTCTGCTTTAGTATATTCATGAACCCATCATAGTTTCCCACCCCCTGATCCAACCAAACATTGTAAAAGCCAAGGGACATTAACAAATGTTTTACTAAAGACGCCCAGTTAACTTTATTAGGTAACCTTTCTAGGTCTCTTAACATAAGGTTATATACAATTTTAATGTATTTATTTTCCTCTGCTAATAAAATTTTAAACCAATACTTTAGAATAATAAAATATCTTTTCGTAATATAAGATGTCCTACCAAGTTCTCCATATACAAAGTCATTCTGCGTTGTTTTCTTCACCCCTAATAATTTTTTGCAAAACTGCAGATGGACTCTCTCAATTGAGTTTGCTTGTATGAATCCCCAGACTTCACTTGAATAGTTTAAAATTGGTGAAATCAATTTATCAAATAAATCCAATTTGTGTTTTGGTGAAATGTATGTAAACTTATAAAGATATTTATTTAATTTAAAAATTGCTTTCTGAGCTTGTCCTGCAAGTGTGTTCTGTGCTTCTGAAAAGGACCCTCCTGTTGTGAAAACCATACCTAGATATTTGAATTCTTTGACTATTTCTAATCTTTCTCCATTATAAAAGAATGCCATATTTCGGGGGAGCATACCACCTTTTCTAAATACCATGACTTTAGTTTTTGAGACATTTACTGTTAATTTCCACCTATTACAATAATTAAGCAATACGTCTAAACTCTGTTGTAACTCTTCGGCACTGTTTGCAAAAATAACAATATCATCCGCATACAATAACATAAACATTTTAAACATATCAATATCTATACCTTCTAGACCTGAATTAACAAAAGTATCCTCAATGTCATTTAAATATAAGGAAAACAATAATGGAGAGAGACATTCCCCCTGTCTTACACCTAGATTACAACAGAATTCTCCTCCTAGCTTGTTATCAAATTTTACTCTAGACTTTACTGAAGAATACATTGACTTTAATATATTTAAAATTTTTCCACGCAAACCAAGTTTAACTAACTTGTACCATAAGTTATCTCTTACTACATAATCAAATGCTTTCGTGAAGTCGACAAAAGCACAATATAATTTTTTACTACTATTTAACATATGTGTTATCAATCCATGTAAAACAAAGTTATTATCAACTGTGCTCATGCCAGGTCTGAAGCCAGCCTGTGCTTCAATCAATACCCCATATTTTTCTGCCCATTCTCCAAGCCGATTGTTTAAAACCCTCGTAAAAAGTTTGCCCAGAGTACTCAATAAAGTTATACCTCTATAATTGTCGACCTCATTTATACTGCCTTTCTTGTGTAGTGGTATTACATAACCTTCAGACCAATTTTCAGGAAAATGACCCTTTTCATATATCTTATTAAATAAATTGCATAATGTAGGCGTAAAAATATTTTTGCCATGAATGAAAAATTCATTTACTATTTTATCTGGTCCACCAGATTTATTTGTTTTTAACTGACTAATTGCTTTCAAAATTTCTTCCTGTGAGAAAAATGTATTTAGTTCTTCAAACATTATGTCAAATTCATTTTGTTCATATCGTTCATTAAAGAAAATGATATCCTCGTCTGGGATGTAAAATGGGTCAATGGGGTTGTTTATGGCCTTAAAATATTGCTCAAATACAGTTAGAGGAATGTTAGCTGGCTTAATGCCAGCAGTTTCTTTTAATAAATTCCAATAAAGTTTAGCATTTTTAAATCTTGCATTCTTCAAACGTTCCGTTTTCTGTCTATCATATTCATATCTAGCCTTTCGCATTGCTGTTTTATATTCAGATCTTGCTTTAGACATATTTATTCTTGAACAATCATTGTTTAATTCTCTGTATTTATTTAGTGTTTGATAAAAATTAAATCTTTTAATTCGGCATGTTTCAGTAAACCAAGGGGCATCATCTTTATATGTAAAAGAGTTACTGGACTCATCAGTATCAGATTTTTTAAATGTCTTCTTAAATAATGGCGTTGCTACTTCGTCAATAATATGTACAAAGCTAGAAACACAAGACTCAATTTCGTCGCCGTTAGAACAGTTTGCAATGCATGCGTTCAGAGAATCTAATTGATCAGTAACAGTATTTTGCTGAAGGCCACGTACAAAATTAGCCTTTTTATCGCCATTCCACTTATACTTACTTTTTATAGCTTCATATTGCTCGTGTTCCTGGTTATTTATTACTTCACACGAAAATTCAAAGCTAAAGTTAATGAGACAATGGTCTGATATAATATTTGGTTCCTGTACTTCAAAAGTTTTAACAAACTGAAACATATTTTGAGATGACAATACATAATCAACTAAACTGCGACCCCTACTTCCTACAAATGTGAATCTTCCTACCCCTCCGTCCTTCCCTACCCTACCATTCATAATTCTTAGACCCGTTTGTTTGCAGAAATCAAGCAATAATAGCCCATTATTGTTAACATGGCCCTCGTCCTCAGAGGCACGGGGCATCTGTGTGTCCGGGATGTAATCATCGGGCAATACTGACATGTGCATTGTGCCATCATCGACGATATAATCTGGGTAATTCGACGAACGACTATTAAAGTCACCACATAACAGTAAATTGCAATTCCCATGAGAGATATTTTCAATAAAAACTACTGAATCCAAAAGCCTATCGAAAATATTTGTTTCAATCATAGATTGCCTGCTGCTCTCGTCCGGTACGACATAGCATAAACCTACATATAAGTCCTTATCCAGGGAACAAAAAGATTTGTCGATTTTTACCCAAATAATATCATCTTTATCTGTATAAACTAGAGTGTCTTTTGATACATATTTATTTCTTACATACAATATTATTCCACCTGAACTCCGTTTACTCGACTTCTTATTTTCGTTGCGATTCAAAACAAAAGCGTGAAAATTGCTAACATCAATATCCGAAAATTCGTTCGTCCAGGTTTCAACTAATAACACCAGGTCGTTGGAGCTAAAAATTTGCTGAAATTCCGCAGTTTGTAATTTATTTGTTCTTTTTGTCACTAAACCTTGCGCATTAAGTAATGAACAACGCAAGGACACCTTCTCCTGTGAAACCTAGGCCGAACTTTCGTCATTTCCACCCGTTGAGTTATTTTGGGATACACAGTGTGTGGGTGTATTGTTTAGTGACGCATTCAATTGTCCACCTGTCTCAGTTTGCTTTGAACGAGAGCTATTTTGGGGGACTGACTGTTTATTTATAGAGCTCGTGCTTCCCGTTTCACGTATAACGGTCTTATGTTGTGTTCTCGTGGCTGGTGAAAAGGAAATAGGACGCATTAGACCTCGTTCCACAGGACGAGACCTTCTTCTTGAATTTGATCGATTTTCAGAGGGTAAGTCTCCATGATTTTTCGTTGATGATTTCGCGGCCTCAGACTCACGGTTGTAATCAAAAGGCCTGAATAGTTCACTTTTCTCAGGTGATACACTTTTACGTTGGGACTGCGCGCTTGGTGACCTCGATCTTACACAGGTTTTGTCGCTTTGCTGACTTTCATTGTTTAATGTTGGATTTTGCACAGCCATTTCCATTGATTCCGATCGCTGCAAAATACCGTTATTACTACATTCTCTGTGTCCTACCATGTGGTCACGTGACCTCTCACTCGCACTGTGGGAAATACTATGGTTCTTACTACATACTGTTATATCGCTCATAACACTTTCATTACAACATGATAGAGTTGTGTTGTTTCGCACAGCGTCTTGCATGTCACAGTGATTCATAGTCGACTGCTCAAGCCCGAAATTCCTGTCAATATGTGAGAAGTCAGATAATCTGCTACCTCTCATGGCATCGTTCCAATCTGGGAATTCGTCCCTGACCACTCTACCGTCAACCACCAGTTTCGCAGGATACACTATGTAGGCCTTTGCCCTGGGCTGCCTTGCTTTTACTGCTTTAAGTTCTTGCCACAAATTTTTGCGAGCGTCATTGATTTCTTTTGGCAAGTCATAGCCCACACTGTATGGGGTGTTTCTCAGCATATGTGTCCGTTCCATAATCATCTCAGTATCACAAAAGTCTCTGAAATTAACAATTATAGGCCGCCGTGGATTTCTACTGCCGATCCTTCGCGGTCCGAGCCTGTGGGCCCGTGTGATATACATATTTTGAGGCTCAAGGTCAAGTTTATCGGCGATAAAACCCCTAATTATGGCAAAACTATTTTCATTTGGTATCTCAACAAATCCCCAGAAAATCAAATTGTTCCGCCGTGAGCGAGCTTCTAAGTCAATTGATTTATAAGCTAACGTTTTTAGCACAGAGGTGTTTGTATTTGTAACATCTACAACTTGACCCAGTTTTTCATTCATTGAGACAAAACAGTTTTGAAAATTTATCATACCTCTGTTTGCTGTTTCTTGGCTCACACGAATTTCACGCAGTTCTTTAAATATCATATTCAACTTATTCTCTGGTGAACTAAGCAAGAATATATCCCGGCTATCACTGTCCTCTGTTGAATCCCGTTTTCTGCGTTTCGATCTCACTGTTTCAAAATCGCCCGCCATGTCACCCGCCATATCTTCGCCCATTGTTCCAAAACGATTGTTACAAGTTCCTAGATACTGACTATTTGGCCACATATTTTCACCAGTTTGACTCTGAACTCCAAAACAACACTTATATAGAAGCTTTTGATGAAGGTATAATCTTTCTAAATCTCTTGAGTAACCAGTAATAATTAAAAAGAGAGAGTGTCCCTCACAAGTCAACCGCACTGTCCGCCATATTGGATTAATAGCAGATAATTCCCAAGTCGTATCATTTATAGGTATATAATAAAAGTTGAAAAAGTACTATTCTTCTTCTTTGTCTTTTTGGTTAAGTACGGGGATCATAACTGACCGTAATTGGTCCGGTGGGACTGGTTTTGACATGTAAAATAACAGAGTCCCAAAACTGTTGTAAACAGGCTAAAACTATCTAGAATCTTGTCATGTTGTTACATGTAGCTGGCATCTAACAGTTAGACCGGAATGCTCCCAAGGAAGCAGCGACTGTGACGTCCCCTGACAGGGTTTTCCATTCCCAAATACAGGTCAACCTCGTTATCTCAAAGTCCAAGGGAATGGAGAAAATACTTCGAGTTATCCGAAGTTCGACATAGCCAAAAAGTGACGTAACCAAAATACAGTATACATGTTGAATTTTGTTGAACCAGATTTCCTACGATATACATTTGCAGTACAGACGTAGTAAAACTGTTTCTACTCAAAACTGGATTGAAATAAAGACAAAAGAAAAATCTTTTGAGTTGTTTTATTTCCATTTTAATTACATAATAAAATAAAATAAGCAAACATCAAACAAAACAAGTTAATATCTCCATATACGAGAGCATATAGATAGCTAAAACGGAGATCTTTGCAGCACACATCACTGAAAAAAACGTCAATTTTGTAGGAGCAGAACCACAGATATTCTAGCTGAATCAGATTAGGCTGCACTCTTGCAGTCTTATCAGAGTCTTCACATGAAGAAATATTACACCCTTTAATATCGAAATATCTCACAGCAATCTAAAGACTGTTAAAACATCTCTCATCAAAAGACACCGATGAACAATATTAAGTCATTAAAATTTGAAAGGGACCGCTAATTTTCTGATGCTCCAATCGAACACACCTGAGTGGTCATGTCAAGGTCAATCGGGTCAATTATCTACACAAACAGCTGATCAATTAACAACACACTATAACTAATTGGCGATAACTTGCAACAATGGATTATTTGGGCTAAAATTAAGGCTATTGTTCGATCAATCAGGTAAATTACTTTGTTTGTCATTGGACCGTTTCACTTTTTGACCACTTCGACACAAGCAGTGGCTTACAAAGGGAATATTGGCTTTATGGAATGAAAAATCGCTTCGAAATAGCCGAGTTTTCATGATAACCGAGTTTGACATAAGCAAGGTCGAATTACAGTGCAATATAGGGGAAAAATTCGGGAATGGATGATCACTTCGACATAGGCCGTGTATTCGAGATAGGCAAGTTTGACATAACGAGGTTGACCTGTAGTACGAGGGAAGAACGAATTATAGTATACCTCGCTGTTAATTCTCTCTTGGATGACTCCTCTACTACCTCGTGTACGACTGCCTGAAGGGTCGATGTTCACTAACTTATGTTGCATCTTGTATAGGATGCACAATCTGGCAACGTATGGACCATCTTCAATACTTTCCTTCACCATTACAACCAGGTCAGTATAGTCATTGTACACATATCTGGCGGCAATTCGTTGTACCTGCTCGAGGATCTTGGCGTCTTCTTTCTGAAGCAGTGGAGGCGTAGTCAAGCTGGTCATTGTGGTGTAACTCTTTTGTGCATTGCTTAAAGTTTCTCATCAGGAATCCAGGAGTATGGGCTGCTAGCTCTGAACTATTTCTTGACCATGTGAGGTCATCAGAGACCTTGGTCCCTAGGTATTTACTGGCATCAGTCACATCAAGGACTCGGTTGTGAAATAAATATGTAGACTGGAAGGCTCTCTTTTTCTACTTCTTGTCAGAGGTGATGCGTATGATGGAGCACTTTGATGAATTGTAGCAAGCTCATCTGCCTTACTCGCTCCCGCTCCTCCAGTGCTGAGAGGGCTTTTTCCAATGGTTCCATTCATAGTCAAGTACAAAAAACTATCGTCAGCAAAAAGTCTTGCATCTGAAGATTTTAGTGAGTCTGGCAGGCCATTGATGTATGCTAAAAAAGGCAATGGGTCTAAGACTGTTCCCTGTAGGTCTCCTGATAGCACGTTTGCCTAGTCAGAGTTACTGCAGACAACTTCTTGGTTCCGGTTTGACAGGAAAACCATGATCCGATGATGAGCCATTCCTCTTACACCTTAGTGGTACACATAACACAGAAGCCTTAATAGAGAAACCTTATCACAGGCTTTCTCAATTATAGCTGTATCACATCAACTTGGTTGCCTTTAAATAGACTTGAAACTATCTCTTGGACTGTTTAGATGAGCTAGTTCTCGTAAGAGCGCCCTTTTTCTAAAGCCATACTGGTCACGGATACTGGTTGGTAGTTTGCAGGCTTGTGTTTTTCACCCTTCTTAAATACTCATACAATCCAAGCGTGATTCCAGTTCGTTGGTACTTCCCCATTATTCAGTGATGTTTGGTAGTGTATTGTTAGTATCGGTGACAGTTGATCAGCAGCAGCTTTTAGTATAAAGTCAAGTATGGAGTCAGGTCATGTTACCTTGAAAGTCTTCAAGCCTTTGAGCAGTTAATGGATCCCTTTCCAGTTGGCCTCTAGGTTTGGCATATCTGTATAATGAACTTGGTAACAGTTGATCAGCAGCAGCTTTAAGTATAAAGTCAAGTATGGAGTCAGGTCATGTTACCTTGAAAGTCTTCAAGCCTTTGAGCAGTTAATGGATCCCTTTCCAGTTGGCCTCTAGGTTTGGCATATCTGTATAATGAACTTGGTAACAGTTGATCAGCAGCAGCTTTTAGTATGAAGTCAGGTATGGAGTCAGGTCATGTTGCCTTGAAAGTCTTCAAGCCTTTGAGTAGTTTATGGACCCCTTTCCAGTTGACCTCTAGGTTTGGCATATCTGTATAATGAACTTGGTAACAGTTGATCAGCAGCAGCTTTTAGTATGAAGGCAGGTATGGATTCAGATCCTGTTGCCTTGGTAGTCTTCAAGCCTCAAGGCAGTTTATGGACCCCTTTCCAGTTGACCTCTTGGTTTGGCATATCTATATAATGGACTCGGGTGTGTGCTTGGTACCTTGTCAGTCATGGAACTGGTGTCCTCTTTGGTGAGGACTGATTCAAAGTGTCTGTTTAGAATATTTGCTCAGCTAGGGCTGTCACTCATAATGCACCAGTCTTCATTTTTGAGTGGAGGTACACATGATGCTTTTTGACCTGTACTCTTGATAAAAGATGGAAACTTCTTTGGAGTTCCTTTGTAGTTTTGCTGACGACTGCCTGCATGAATCTCCTGTGAGTTTTTTTTCTGATCTGGAGCTGAACTTGCCAGTTCTCTATGGTTTTCTATAACCCTACTGTTTCGCCATATCAATAATCTATTCTTCCTGTTTATCCAGGGATGGGTGTATCTAGCTTGTGTCATTTTTGTAGGGACCCTCTCCGCCATGATACTATGGATCTTATTCTAAAATGATTTCCACATGGTATCTATGGAGACAAAATTGGTCTCTTTAAAGTGCGTACCAAACTCATCTAGATCTTCCTGGATGCCTCAGATATCTGCACTCTTCCATAGGTATATCATTTGTCTGAGAGGCTTAGGTGGTCAGAAAACGAAGCTTGTGTCAAACAAATAGACGAGAGTGGTTTATTCTTCCCGAGGTATGATGGGTGAGTTGGTGAAGAGCAGGTCCAGGGTTTTATCCTTTCTCATAGAGAAAATCAACCATCTATCGAGCATAAAATGTCCACTGACCCTTTTCGTTTTCATTTAACAGTATACTTATTGAGAACAGTAAAATCTGCACACTTTCGAAATGAAGTTAAAATATATTGTGGTCAAACTACAACTTGTGGGTTGTCATATTATAATGCATCAATAGTTTAAAGCAAATCATACCACGTTTATAATTTATTGTTTAAGACAAGATCATTAATTCTAACCCAATAACGTTATAGCTATTCAAGGACCATACAGTAGGTTTATGTTGTAATACCTAACATGTAACAAATAATACCTTAATGAATACAGGATTAAAATCTGTCCTTTAGACTGTTCATAATATTTACAACTGAATGAAAACTTCATGTACTTGACAATGAGACTGACGATGTTGTATGAAATCAGCAAAGACACAAATCAACCCGTGAATCCTCGCATTCTGATCACCACTATTTTGGTTTGGTGCCTATGTAGTATCGATTCGAACGATATTCTGCTGACAGAAGCTAGTAGATTAGCTGTCCTATCCTAGATTTTACTACACACCAAAGTTCTGCTATATGTTTTCGAATGTAGCTTTTTTATGAACCTCCTCCTGGGAAAACCTGTTCTCAGGCTTAAAATCAACACGTTAAGCTACAGGAACTTTAATTGTAGCGTTAACAGCGCTAAATTCTTTTCAGCAAGCGATTAACAAATGCGCTGATCAAGCTGCGCGAACTCTCAGCCTGATCTACTTCTGTGTTATTCTTATACAACTTACTCAACAGGATTTCTCACGACGTGGCTCTTAAAAGACGAACAATGGTCTACTGAAGTGAACAATATTTCTAATAGTATTCATTCATTTGTATTCAACACTTATAGTAGAGATAATAATATTTATTATAATATGGATCACAAACAACTTGAAAAAATATCATTCAACCTCTCTCCTGCTATGAAAAAATGCATCTGAAAATGTCGTCTGCTCATAAAAATGTGCACGTTAAGGACTAATTTTAGCAAACAGGCAAACAGTATGTACTACACTGTTTGCTACAGAGACGTTTGAAAGGGACCAGCAAACGACACACAGCAGACGACATTTAATCGCAATAAGCAGCCGAAGACATCAATAGAAATTCTACTCACGAATCATTCATAGCTGATGCTAGTGACGAGTTAATCTTTGCAATCAGTATGGACCAAGACCAGGCCAGAAAAGACGTCAGACCTGGTTAAGCCCCAAACTGCTTGATAACTCTGATGGTATTTCCAACACAATTGTTATAAACTTAATCACGATTTATAGCCATGGCTTCATCCTTAATTGCACGACGGCGCCTCCGACTCAGTGACGACCCTCATGCGCGGATCCAAAGCGGGGGACAGGGGGTCCAGACTCCCCCCCCCTGAAAAATCACAAATAGATAGGGGTTCCTAGTAATACTGGTCCGGTTCCCCTGAAAATCACAAAGCTTCAATGTGGACCATTATTGGCCCGCCAGCGAAACGCAATTGAAATGGCGTTTCGCTGGTATGCCAATAATTGACTGCTTTTTCTTATATTTTTACTGACCGTTCCAAGGCGGTGCTTCTTATGTGGATCATTTACGTTAATTCTGTCTTGTTTTGTTATGCTTTCGTGCATATCTGTATGTTAATGCCTTGTGGTCACCTGCTGGGAAAGGGCTGACCTCTTGGCTCTCATTGTGACGTTGTCACTTTCCCATTGGTATCCTGGGTCAGACGTGGTGCCTGGTTTAAACATATTTATTTCAAATCAGTTTATACAATACAATACAATTTTCAATCATACAAACATTAGGATTTGAACGAAAGCAAGAGCTTATCAAGTTCTTCTCCTGTGGTGTGGTGCTTGATTGTATCAATTCCTGATCTTTGCCCTCTTTCTTATTTTTGAGCCTCGCTCCCTTAAAAAAACTATCAGAGTTGGACCCCATCTGACAAACATTCTGGATCCTCGCATGACACAGCCATACAACTTCCATCGATGAGGTTGCCTTTTGTTAGGATAAATCGTGGCTCAATTGGTATTTTCCTTATCTATGACTGTCTATGATTTGAGAGCATTTTGTTCATCACAGAATATAAATTGATTTGATTGTTTTTATGTGATGATACATTTGATAAGTTAGGATGCCTCCACGCGAGCGTTTGTGTTTTAACAACAGCAGAATCCAGGGCGAAGCTTAGGCCAGTAAAATTGTTTAAAGCCTGCAAGTAGATTCGACCGCTATTCGTTCTAAGGCGGCGGTTCTGTTATTGCTATTTTCATTGTTTATCGTTGCTCCTCATGTTTTATGGGGATTTTATGTTTGGTCCTTGTTTTGTTGCACAGTACTTGTGTCTGAGAGAGAGAGAGAGAGAGAGAGAGAGAGAGAGAGAGAGAGAGTTGATTGTCTTTTGACCAAAATGTGACTGTTAGTATTCCGAGTCTCTTCTTCACGGTACCATTGAATGGTCTGCAGTGTGACTGGCATTTCCACACACACTGACTTTTTGAGAAGGTTAATCTTTGACAAACAAAACAATATAAAGTCATGTGGAAAACAAATTTACAATGACATAGCAAAGAGTCAACGCTTGCTGAAGACGATCTGTTCAAATACTCTAAGGTAAATATAAAGATCACACATGTTTTTCTATGCATTTGCCGGGTCCCGGGGAAGCTGTTTGAACACGAAGCCAGACTAATAAATCAATTGATAACAGGCCATTCCAATCTCAACTACATGATGGCAAAAGAGATAAATACAAAATCTGATCTATGTGATACATGTAAAGTGAAAGAGACAATAAGTAATTACATATATGACTGTAAGATTTATGAGGAAGACAGAAATGTGCTGGAGAAAGATGTAGAGAGAATTATAGCAGCATATGGTTCCCAGAAATTAACCTTAAACGTATGACTGGAAACTCTGAGGAAACAACTAGGACAGCAAACCTAGAGTTGAGGGGTGCTCTAGCTAGATTCATCGCACGAACAGGGACATTTACAAGATCTAAAATTTAAAATAATTCCTGTAATCGTATTTGTTTGGATAATATGCAAATCGTGCAAAGAGCAGAACGAGTCAAAGTCAGGTTGTACGGGATATCAATTTGGCAAATATTGTAGGCTTATAGACGGATATTTGTTGTATATTTTAATGCCTCTATATAATCTATTGATGAACGAACGTTTATTAATTTTAAGTATATTAATGTGTAACACATCTACCATTTTGACAGCCTGAATGAAATAATTTGCATATTAGACAAGGGTAGTATTACTTTAATTGTAAACGCTAAACTTATACACAAAGGAACACAAACTGATAACGTTGAAATCACAATCAAAAGAGGCATATCGAATAAAGGTGCAGATTTAAACAGTGAATAATTAATTTCAAGAAGTTATTTGTCTGGTAAGAATTAAGTGGAATGGTTTACTGCAAAGAATACAAAATCATATTACAATAATGATGGACATTGTAGAGTCACAAATGAAATTGCTAGCTTAAGATTTGACAAAATATGACAATTTCTTGGACAGAATTATGAAAATGTCACTTTATTACTTCCAACACGAGCTCAGAAAATAATGCAAATCGAATCATAAGCGTGGTCCTACGCGTTCGTTATATACG
The DNA here is from genome assembly GCA_964019695.1 of Loripinus fragilis. Taxonomy (NCBI): domain Eukaryota; kingdom Metazoa; phylum Mollusca; class Bivalvia; order Lucinida; family Lucinidae; genus Loripinus; species Loripinus fragilis. The sequence continues at coordinate 86,422,615 of OZ026522.1, read as the reverse complement.
CTAAGAGTACTCTATTTTACCATGTCTACTTTACTCATATCCTACTCATGTATACCGGTTCCATGAAATACATACCTGACCATGTATAAGTCATGTACATTTGCTCTTTGCTGTTCGTACCTGTGTGCAACTTAGATTACTACATGGATAGTTTGCCTCCACCCAGCCCGCTTCATTTCAAATGGGGGCATAGTATCACCGTTGTACGTATGTGTATGAATACTTGTTTCCCTTGCAATATCTTTTGAAATGATTGGTAGATCGAAGTCATCTTTACAGGTACGAGTATATAATCATGTCCAATTTAGGGTAAAATCCACATGGTTTTATGAAACTTTCAATCGGTGGGTTGGTGCCTGATGCTTGTCTTTAGCTGGATACACCGTGGCTCAACTGGGGGATTCTTTTAGCACTGACCGTCTTTGAGATAAGAAGGATTTTCTTTGTTTCATAACAGTAAGTTAATTTGATTTCATTGTTTCCGTGTTATGATGCATCAAATAATTTTATTTTGTAATTCTTTATGGGAGAGAAACATTTTTTCGTGTTTTAACAACAACAACAACAACAGAATCCAGGGCGAAGATAAGGCCAGTTAAATATAATTAAGCCCAGAGTGGCTTCAACTACCGGTGATTCTGGTACAGTAACTGTTATAATAATTCATTGTTTTATGTTGCTCCCATTATTTTTTTATTTTTTTTATTTTTATGGTTATACATTCATAAACTATCGACTCTTTTAAACTCAAATTAGTATCTGAAAGTACAACGTCATATCCGATGGGCAGACACAACACGAGTCAGATGTACTTTAGAAATTCTATTTCACATTATGAAGTCTAACGTCTAAACTGATTTATAATGGCTTAAAATAATCATTTCTTATCGTTGATTGTTTGTCCTTTAATCCACAAACCTTCATACTGGCAGGTTTGGGTCACCCAAAACTTTAGTCCTCTTATCAGCGTTGTTTATATAGCCCTATAGATGACAAACGGGTACCTCTTGGAATAACAAATTAAAGCAGAAACACGGAAGTAAGTAAGTTAGTAAAATGTTGTAAGTAAAGTATAGATGCATGTATAATGCTCTGGTGCCTTAGTAGTAGTGTTTTTATAAACCCCTAGTAATTTAGTATTAAGACGCATAGCTGACCAGATAGACTTGTTAACATGACATGTTTTTAGCATTTGATAATAATGAAACATGCGTATACTCGTATTACCAGAAAATGATGCAACAATCAGATACTACAGCGACGGACGGCTGGGCGCTGAATAGAATTCAACTCAACACTGAAAAATGTTGCTGTCTTTGATACGTTGTCACCTTTTCACAAATGAGTCGCGACATGAGATTTCCAACAATGTGGTCTGTGCGACCAGCAAAGCATCAGATCAGTCTGCGCATATGCGCAGTCTGATCAGAGTGTTTGCTAGTCGCTTGAATAATCTACGACTGTTAAGCTACTGGCTGAACATCATTTGAAGTTTTTCTAAGCTTAAAAGGAGGCAACACAGGCTCGTCTGAGTCTACACTTGTCAAAATGCCACATTGTTGAAAATCACAGGTCATGGCTCAAATATGTGGTATCGAATACACGATGTAGGTACTTATCGCATTGACGAGTAACAAAGGCTGAGGTGAATCCGCGCGTATTTGATTGCTATTAACGTTCATTAAGTAAATGTTTATCAGAACACAACTTTTAAACATCAATGGAACTGCACAATTAATAAAAGACTAGCAGCTATGAATATTAGCTCGGCTATAACATTAATGTATTGTTACATACTGCATGCTTGGTGGTCAACCCAATCACGATTGGCAACTTTGCTTTCCCTTTTAATTGCACACCGGTGGGTTGGACTTCAGACTCTATGACGGTTCCGACATAAAGACTTATCTATTGATGAGATGGTAGGGGCCTGATACTTTGGCTGTTGTCAGGCCCACCGAGGTTTACCTGTTGGATTACTTTTGCTCCGGTATTCAGTTTTATTATGCTGTTGAGTCCTTATCTTTGCTTTATCTCCTTGTTATATCTTGATTTATATGTTCTAGGAGATGATGCATTGATAAGTTAGGGGTCTATCATGCAAACCAAACATCTATGTGTCTTGACCCACATCTGAACTAAGGGTGAGGTTGGTGCACCGTTAAACCGGTTTAAGCCCTCCAGTAAAATATTTAACTGACCGTTCCAAGGCAGTACTTCTTTTGTGGATCTTTTATGTTTTTTTCTGTCTTGTGTTTGCTATGCCTTTGTGCGTGTCTGTTTATATGTGCCTTGTGGTCACCTGTTTGGAATGGGCTGACCTCTTGGCTCTCGTTTGTGGTGTCTAACTGTGAGTCAGTCACTTTCCCATTGGTATCCTGGGTCAGGTGTGGTACTTGATTGCATCGATTTCTGATTTTTGTGCCCTTACTTACATGCATTGGATATATTGTTATTCCAAGACACTATTGTCCGGGTAGAAACTATCCGTCAGTTCAATTTGTCAAACAGATAATTTACCAAGCGCAGTAGAAGCTACACTGAAAGCAGTGTTATGGGTGGTGGTGGGCGTTATGTCATTGGTTTGTTATATTTTTTGTCATTTCCGGTTTTGCAATCATCTTGCTGGGGAAGAGAGAGCTGATTGCTTTACTTTTGTTGTTTTCTGAATGTCATATCACTGTTATCGTTCTTTCACTCTTCCTCACGGTGCCATGGGGTGGTTTGTAGTATGTGAATGTGGCATTTCCTGGTCATACTCACTTACTTTATGGGTAAGCTTATTTTACCACACAGGCTCCCATCGTCAAGACAACTTCACCTAATGTCGCGAAGAAATCGCTGGTGCTTTAGAAAAATTTGGTAAACCCTGATGCACGCGAGAGCATGTTGAATAGTATGCTTTAAATATTTGGAAACCAATTATTTAAAAAAAAATTTGATAAAAGATTTTCATGTTATTGCAACAATTTAGATATTCTTCGGTTTTAACCTAAATTTACATTATGGCATTTGGATATCAAAAAACTTCACTGGATGATTTGTCTGCAAACAATCCTGTGATTGTATGAAGGATATACATGTAGTATATCATTATCTTACAGCAAGAATTTGGCGGCGCCAATACCTATGATCATAATTTGCTCGAAAAGTATTCTTTCGTTGATAAGCATCATTTTCATATTTTGGCTAAGTTGAATCTTTCTACATTTTACTGGTTGCCTAAGCTTCATAAAACGTTAATCAACAGATGCGAAATTGTGGGTTACCTCTGCCTTGTTATAAACCCATTCACGGTGAATTGCTTTGGTTTGATTTCACGGCGGTGGGTTACATGTAGACCTCAGTTGCGATTAAGACCTGGTTTGGTTTCTGATAGTTGTCTTTGACTGGGACCACTATGACTCGGCTAGTGCGTTTCGTTTACTTTAACTGTCTTTGAGTTATGTTATCATAGTGAATTTCATTTGATTGTGTCTCCGTTATGCTACAGTGAAAACGTGGGTAACGCTCCATGCGAGGTACAGATAAACCAAAAGTTTTGAAGCGTGACTATTTAGAATATTTGACAGGTCGTTGGAGAAAAAAGGGTTCCAGGAATTATTTAAATTTACTATAAAAGCTTTGGCATACACAGATGTTTCAGCCCGACTGGCTCATTTATGCATTCTCCATCGATCTTTCGAAATAGAAAGACCCAAAGGTCTTTAATCAAACTATAGATATTATTTGCGCTTTAACAACAACAGAATCTATGCCAATGACTTAGTCAATGAAATATATACTTAAGGACTTTGAAAACGCGTCGCCCAGATTAAATCCTTTATTTCACAAATCCTGAGAACGTCAGCGAGATAATTACTGTTGCATACCATTGTCTTACCAGCTTGTAGTGTGTCCTAGAAAATTCATGGTTGTAAATTTACTTTAAGGTATTGAAAAAGTATCCGTTTTAAGACAGGGGTGGTCGATTTGGAAGGACACCAATTCAACTGCAAGTTAACATGCGTTAGTTTTGATTCCTGACTCAACAGATTTGCGTCCTGGACTTCTTGCACGATTGCACATTCATTCTTTAACGATTCAAAATGAATTCACAGCTCGGTACGCTCAAATTTACACCCCTCTAAAATACCGACATACCCAACCCACCCTTATTACTAAAATTCAACATATTGGGCCTTACTAAGTTTCGATTTCTTTACGTCCGGTTTTGTTTAAAGAGGCTAAGGGCATACCCAAATGACAGAGTATGCATAAATTATGCTTGTATCACGTCTTTTGTATTGTGCAAGTGAAATTAATGTAAATATTTAAGACGTTCCCGATCACATGACGTCATATCTCCTGCCATGATTTACATTTAAACGTCTTCTCCACATGATTGTCAGTGTATGTAGTCAATATCAGTAATGAAAGCGTGCATTAAGGTAACTTATGGAGATGTTTCTAAAAGAAGCTGTAAATTGATGTTTAAATTTGACGTTTATTTTCGAAAAATTGAAGTTATCAATTACCTAGTCGCGAGTTTTAACGCCGCAAATATGTGTTTAAACGCTTTTCGATAAAATAAAATTCTCGCGAAAGTTTCCGAATTTACAGTATTATTTCTGCTTTTTGTCTGTGCTTTGTGTCTCTTCCTCATCGTGCCATACGTTAGTCTGTGATCCGTGATTTCGGCATTTCCTACATAATACTCAGCAGTTAATAGGATGGGTACAATAATCTGACTGTAGGTGTATCATGCGCTGAGCCAGAAAGTTTTCAGAGGGGATCCAACTCAACTATGACAACGATTTTTTTGTTTGTTTTTAGTTGATGAGGTTAGAGAGAGGATCAAAGTACCACTAAAGATGGGTCATTCGGACCGCCAGCGAAACGCCATTTAAATGGCGTTTCGCCGGCGTGCCGATGATGGTCCAATATTGAATGCTGGTTTGGTAGATTTGCGATTTTCCAGGGGATCCGGAACAGTATTGCTCAGAAACACTATAGTTTTGTGATCTTCCAGGGGAGGTGGGGTCCGGACCCCCCCCCCCCCCCTCTGAAGCCGGGCATGTGTTTGGCCTTAACCATTACAATGCTGGATATCAGGGTTGCTGCACTTACCCAATTAAGGTTCATGATTCGGTTACATGTACAAGCAAAATAAAAAAAAAACTAGGTGATCATGATCCACACAGCCCTCAAAATAGGATATATCTAGGCTAGGCATGGTAAGGGTTAAATTCTCATATGAACTTGTAACGCTTTATAAAGAGTTTATTTATCCCCAAATAACCGTGGCTTTTCCTTAGCACTTTGTCACCGAAGCAAATATCTTAAGTGCAAACACTACTTCTGTTATTTAACTTTTGATTTAATCTGCTAGGTTTGAGACCTACCCCATTAAGGAATGTACTAAATGCAGACCTTTAGTAGAAAATAATTTTCTTCTTGCCTAACGAAAACATATAATGTGGATACTTAAAAGTTCCGTCTTAATGAGACGGTTCTTTTGAGCAGCCAAACATAAGATACTAAAATTATGGGTAAGAAATTATTTACAATTTAAGCTGAAAAGTTTTGTTTATCTCATAAACCTGTGTAAATGTATACTTTTCTGAGCCAGTTTAGCCATACACTCCTATCGATGCGGACAGCCTTCAAACCATTTATGCCGAATGGATCCCCTCCCCCTATCCATTTCATTAAAGGGTTGCTGGGTAGTAATTTGCAGTTTGATCCAGTTTTTAAACGTACTGTTCTGTAAGCAAACAGGGCAGAACTTGACCCTGATCAAACACGTCTGATCTGGTTTTGTACTGTTTGCTTGTTTCAAAAAAATACCTCGAATGTACAGTTTATACGTATATGAATCTTGGAATTTATTCAGAACGTGTTATGTGGCGTGCGATACAGTCGGTTTCTGCCATGTAAGATACTTTAGTATCTATCACCTATCTACAGATCGTATAAGACCATGTTCAAATATTTAAAGAAACATTTGCAAAACTTTTCAGTATTTTGGCAGATTTAAAGAAAGTCAAATATACATTTTAAAAAAATGTGTATAATGCCATCTCGGGTCTAAGTATAGAGTCACCGTTCTGTGAACAAATAGATTGTTCTTTTGAATTATTCTATATAGTATGTTTAACATTTCGGTTAGAAATCGTCAACAGAAACTTAAATCTTTGAAGTCTCATATCTGAGGTTTTCTAACTTCTAATATTACTTGACTTTTCGCTTACTGTAAAGGCGGCGCCTCATGAATGCGTTATTAGGACTGGTCAACCTTAGACATAGGTAAAAGCTGAAAATGAGGCGTGGTTTTATTCAAAAGTAACTGTATAATCTTGCGCCATTATCTCAGTCATTATTTAGTCCTTAAAAAGCCAGCAAAATAACTGCATCTGAAAATGTCTATTTAACATAAGCATATAGGCAAACATTGTGTACCCATATCAGACTGCTCCTCTAGGAGCAGTCTGATCTGGGTCCACACTGTTTGTCTATGATACTTCAAATATTTTAGTGGACGACAAAAAACAACATTTTGTGATTATGCGCTTTAAGGGTTAATAAATGTAAGTTCAGTGTGTATAGGGTTAGGATTTTCATGAAATACGCGCTCGTTTGCGCGGCCAAAACAACTTATTTATTCTTTATCAAATTATAAATAGAACCTGATTTCCCTTCCTTAGTAGATGACATAGCCGAAGCACGCCTAGATATGAATATTAAAGTTGCCGCCTTTACAGTCAGGGAAAAGTCAAGTAATATCAGGATCTTTCCCAGGTATGAATTACAAAGTAGAACAATTTGACAGAAGGATCAGAGTTGACAGGATGCATGACACAGTGATCCCGAGGGACAGAATATTCTATACGCCCCTCATATCAACGGATGTTTCTTATTGATGGTTGACTCCTGATAACGTTTGAATAAAATGTTGTCTTTGTGACTTGCAATAAAACCAATGTGACAGACCTCGTATACGCTTACCAATAAGCCCTAATCAAAATGGTTAGGACTAAGATAAAGCCTTGTTTATACTTATGAATAACACTTTCACAGAAATATATATTTGTATAGTAATGAAGAGATAGTGGTTCGAAACCCGAAATCAAAGATATTTTTTTTATTATATATAGTTATTTGTCTTGTTTGTTGTGTGTGATTTTACAATTCATACATATTTCACACATGTCAAAGTCGCTAAGCTCCTTCCTGTCTCTTCATGCCTTCCGAGCCGCAGGGACTCCATTCTCTGAGTCTGCAGCTTTGATGCGCGATATCGTTTTGTTTGATATGCCAGTCAGTTTGTTGGCTACCTCTCTATAATTTGATGATGGTGCAAATAGTTCGTCATTCACAACATCTTCTTCGCGTACTTTTTCAAATAACATGTGCAGTAACACGGATCATATATAGTGTCCATGACAGCCATTTGTCTGGCTTGCGATCAAAAAGCCTGCCTGTCAGACATTTCTACAGCAAAGAGAAGTATGCGCAGTGAAAATAAAATGTGAGTGAAAGCATAATTGAGCATGAAAATCATGAGAGAGATCGAGATATGAGTGACAAAACGGAAAAAAAGAAAAAAAACAGATTCCATAGGACTCGAACACCATAACCGCACAACATGAAATCTAAATATGTTTGATAGTTCTCCACGCTATCCTCTACACCACACAGATTGATAGAAAACTCATCGCGTATATGTAGCTTAATACCATATTCATCTAAGAACATTAAGAAGAAGCTACCTATATTAATGTAATGGTAAAATCCACCTAACGGTTTCTTTGAGTCAAGATATCGTGAATGAACAGTAGGTGAACATGTCATACGTTGCAACACTTAAATGAAATGTCTAAATGTACCCGTTAACATCTAAGCCGCGAGATAGAAGCTGGTTTTCACATTCTAAAACTCTTTAAGTATTTCAAAAATGGAACCTTCCAGAGGATAGCCTTAACTATTACATCCTAGTTGTCAATATATCTTCAGAAGAAAACAAAGTAGCTCGTGATCAAACTACATCTCTAGAAACATGCTGAGCTTGGTCTATTTTGTTTGCGTTATAATTTACTATGGGCAATTTGTTTCTGGTAGCTAAAAAGTTAAAACTATTCTTCTGAATCTTGTGGCCAGATTTCTTATGATTTGGCAAAAATATTAATTGGATTGAGAGAACATCACTTAAATGGTAAAATAGCATACTTTAAGAATATTTCCTATAAAAATTACTTGTCTCTTTCAAATAATCTGAAAAACGGATCCTTCAGAAATAGAGAGAATCTACAATATAAGAAAACAGCAGACTCTTAATTGAGTCTGCCCGTGAGAACTAATGGAAATTGCAACAATTCCCATGCCCCCTAGCACAGGCTTCAGTGGTATTCTGCTTTCTGTCAGAACTCACTTTTCCCGAAGGACCAGAGTATAAAGACAAGCCAGCTAACAGGAAGTTGACTATTTACAATCAAGAGAGAGAGAGAGAGAGAGAGAGAGAGAGAGAGAGAAAGAGAGAGCAAGATGGAGAGGCCTCCTTCTCTTATATAGTGTTACATATTCTTTGAACCCAATGTTCAGATATCAAGATCAAGATAGTTTACTGATGTTACGCCAAACATGACAATCAATTCCCTGAAGCTGTAGTAGGGGACACAAGAGAAGTAAACTTAGCAACATAATCATCCGTGACTTAGCAGAGGAAATTACAGGTTCTGGGTGGGCGTTCCTATCCCTAAGAGTCCGTGTAGGTGTCTGAAATGCCGTTGAGTGGTGACTTCTTCCGCTCCGAGTTAAGGTGATGAAGTCGTCTGTCAGTAATCTGGCTTTACCTTTAAGACCTTTGTATAATAGAAGTTCTAAAAGTACGTGAGTACGACCAGGAAATGTCACAATCACATACGACGGACCAGCCCATAGTACTGCGAGGAAGAGTCAAAGAACGATAACAGCGACATGACATTCAGATCAGAACAAAAGTAACGACACAACTTGCAGAAAAGTGTTCAAGCCAACAATGTATTCAATGATCAACTCTGAGTGTCTTAGGTAGCATTTAGAGAATGCTCAATGAAGTTTATGATATCGATAGCCCTGTTTCAGCAACTTGACGGTCGAAAATAGGTATTTGTTTTTTAAATCACTTACATTTGAACATATTCTAGCAAAACAAATTAGCTGCCAAATATTGACCTAAACCATGATCATTCATAATGTACATCAAGATTTTTCCCTCCGACTGACACAATCCTGCACCTGTCTGGCCAATCAAAATATTTGAAGTTGAAAACTCCTAGGACATGAACCGAGGATGTTCTTTTACCTTTATACTTATTCCTTATTTGCTCAAGCTGGTCTCTTAATAGCTGAAAATCTTTACTTGTCCCATTAGATTAATATTTATATTGTCAATACCAACTTACAATATAGCGAGTAGTTTTGTTTACAAACATTTTGACCCAAATTGGCTCATAGTTATTATCAAATTCTGTGATAGGCTCAATAACCTTGTGAACCAGAAGCATTACACCACCAACATGAAGATTCCCATCTTTTCTATAAACACTGTATGTACAATATTCCTGGAACAATTCTGTTGGAATTGAGTTGGAATTGAGCTGTAAATTTTATTTCTTAAATAGCTACCACATGAGCTGAAGTTTTCCCTCTAATACTGTAAATGATTATAGATGCGAGTCTGACTGCAGATCTAGGGGTCGCGAGTTGGATCCCGGCCCGGTCCCATACTTTCGTGGAGATTGATCATGAAATAATTTGTACGGTCATTCTCCTCCCTTCCGCTGAATCATTCAAGAAGGGTTGTTGTCAGTTAAAAGCGAAAGTATGTGCACGATGTACTGGTTAACTGCTTGTTCAAGCTTGCCCAGGAAAAAGTGTGGTTAGGTGAACTGACCGTCCCGAAATGACCATAGCTGTTGACTTGGGACGTAAAGCAACAAACTAAACAAAACAACTTTATATGACTCAGTTAATGAACGTCATCATAACTCTTGAACCTTATCGGATATTTAGATCAAATTGTGCATACTTATTTAATGTAATATTGTCCAGCCACTGGTATGCAAAACGGAGACGAGGGTTTGCCGAATTGAGGTCTTTTAGTGGAAATGCTCATAACTCTTGAACCGCATGATATATTGTAATCAAAGTTTGCATTCTAAGACATTTGAACATATATTTGCCTATAGGACAGTCATATATTGTCTAAGCTTATTCCAGGGATAATTGTTTCTTAAAACACATTAATCTTAAGCCAAGATTGTAAACTCAACTTCTCAAAGCCTACGTGGGTGCATTAAACTGGGCGTTTTGTGCGCGCTCTATATGCCAGAGGTGGGGGAGGGGTAGGGTGTGGCACTGTGCCGACATCAGAACCGAAAATGGTATTAGTAAACTCAACTTGATCTTTCAGTTTGGCTATCCGAACGCTGCTTTCGTACATAACCTATTTCAGAATGGTTATATGTCCACCTTGATAGATATGTTGAAACACTCAGTTCGCCTACACGAACATTGTTTTCAATTTAAATACCTAGAGTTTCATTCTAATTAACAAACATTCAACGTTGGTCGTGCATAATACGGTCTGTTAAATCAACACGTCGAAAAAATATGAACAACGGTGGACAGGGCAGGGCTATTTTCACTTTTCGGATTATGTATTTAAACACTTTAAAATATTGCTCTGTGGAGTCAGAACTGATAAGATTTTGTCAGGAATGTTTAAACATTTGTAATGAAACTTTCTAAAAATAATAAAACTGGTATAAAAGAAAAGAAAGAAAAATTAAATTGGAAAATTAAATGATAATGGTCTCTATATTCGCATTAAAATAAGCCTACATTTTAAACAATGTGACTGTAGAACTTAGGTGAGGGATCTTTGCTTTCTCTCGTTCGTTTTTCTTGGTGGCCTGATGAGAATGCTAACAGGATATATGTGAAAATGTCACTTTTAGCATATTTGAGTAAAGAAGACAAAAAACAATCGACTCTTCAAGTTGTAGCCCACACGTACCGGATTATAATCCACAGTTATTCATGAGCAGTGAGTGTAAAGCACCGTCCAGTGCTAAAAGGCATGCTGGTAAGTGTCTGTCAACACATATGACCATTTTTGAACGGTCTGGCCTTTGTGTACCTACAACACTTCTGATATTTGCACAAACTTGAAGTTCAAATTCGACTTAAGCGATACATATTTGCTTTTCGAATTATCATTTAATTTTTCGCAATGACAAACATTTCATTGTAACGCCTTCGATACTCAAATATCTTTTCTAGTAGCTTACCAATCTGTGATTGATTTTTCACCTTGTTGTTCTTGTCCTCGTTAGTTCATTACCTCTTTGCACGCTGTGTAGTTTTTCGTGCTTTTATGTATTTTGCTGATTTTTTTTTTCGAAATGTATTTATTAAAAAAACATTCAGGGAACTATCAGAGGGTCAAACCAGACTGCCAGAACGAACGGCGAGCCTGATCTGGGTCCGTCAAAACTGTTTGCAATGGTTAATAGCAGACGACAAAAGTCGCCGCAAGCACCCTTATCCTGCCAATATTTTATAATTCTGGAAATGTCGTCTGCTGCAAAAATCGAATGCAATCAAGACTACTTATATCATGGAAGCGTGATCATACAGCTAATAAAGGAGCGGTCTGGTTTGTGTACATTTTGACTGCAATATACGTTACGATGACAAGAAGCGTAAGAAAGGCGGTAAAGATCAGGCATCGATACAATCAAGTACCACACCCGACACAGGATACCACATGGGAAAGTGACAAAAACACAATTAGAGCCAAGAGGTCAGCCCTTTCCAAACAGGTGACCACAAGGCAGCAATGAACAGACGCAAAAGCATGACAAACACAAGACATAAATAACATAAATGATCCACAAAATGGCAGTTTTTACTTTGAGTCCATGCCTAATACGTTCATCTCCATGAAGGACATGGGTGAACATGAAAATGGTGTCAAAACTGATGCACGGGCTATTTGACAAATGTTCCACCCAATTCCCTTGAAAAGCGAATCATGGCGATAGATATAGTGTCAGCCTGTCAGGTGGTAGGTTTAAAAAATAGTGACACTACCTTATCACTCGCAAACATTATAAAAAGGTTTTATGTCAACAGAAACAAATTTTGCTTTAATATGCGGACCTATGATTAAATGGAAGAACACTGCTAGGGTATATTTGCTCGCAATGATCTCGTGTATAAAAGGGTCAGCTCATGAAAATTTGAGACTTATTGCACATGCGAGGAGCGAAGGCTCGCATACACAAGTAATATATGTTAATACAGTCTCAGACCAAACTTTAGGCATCTAGTCTCGTTAAATATACACTCAGACATAAGTTAAGCATCACCCGAACATTATTTCAGAGACGTTTTTCGCGTACCAATTTCTTCAGAAGAACAACCAGTTTGTAATATTATTTTACCCTTGTCTTCCTGTGATCTGCTGAACATATCAGAATGTTATTTGGCCATTTTGCTGAATTTCTACGGTGTCCTGTATACACCGACCCTTATTTTGGGGGGTGTATCCTTAAAAAGTGTCACAGCTTAGCCCAAAATGCTTACTTTGAATTCAAATAAACGCAGAAGTAATCTAGACTTATTTTTTAAAAATAGTGTCAAACTTATTCTGTCGAACTACAGGTGTCATGTCAGTTATAGAGGTTCATAGTGAAAGTTAATCGCGTGTTTATAATTTTTTTCATTATCACTATATAACAAGCCATTCTTTACACATCCATAACTTTTATTCTTTTAGAGAAATCTGAAATTTTCGGACAGGATTTGTCTTTGATATTGTAACAATGTCACACTAACACTTTACATGTCTAAGCGTTTTGAAAATATCATAATGGGCAAGAGGATATGGACATTTTTAAGGGTAAGTGTGCATTTACCATGCCTGGTTGTTTACCTTTGTGATAATTGAATCGAAATTTGCTGTAAATTGTCACCACTTTATCTATTTTAATAAATATACCAAGAAAATATTCATGACTGGAAAGCTTCCTTCGTTTTTTAGGAAACTATTGAGGCGATGCTTAACTTATGTCTGACTGTATATATCAGAATGGACATTTATTTGAGGTCTTTGTGCAAATGCGATAAGTACCAAATTCTCATGTGCTGGTCCACTATGGTGAACCAAGGCAAAATGAATATTTATATTTTCTAATGTATTGAGCATTGAACAAATCTATGGATGTTTGAATAAGAACTCCTTATCCGAATATCTATCTATTCCAAGTGCTTATACGTGTTTTATCCAGTGATCGGTCAATTGGCGACGATTGGTGTACCGCAACGATCGAAATGGGCATTTACGATACACGACCCAAACCAGATCAGTATGCATGATGTGCACCATCTTATGTTCCTTATTTCAATTGAACTAAATATGTTTTTTTTTTTTTTTACATTATGTAGTAGTTCAGTCGTGCAGTAAAGGCAGATTACTCGTGGTGTAGCCTAACAATGCAATTCATTTTTCCACATCAACACAAAGGCTAATTCAGTGTGACAAAGCGAAAACTGTTTATAGACTCCACAGAGTTAAGAAATCAAAAATTAAAATATTAGTGCAAAATTTAATGTTAGCATCTAGTAAAGAAAAATATACCTTTTGCCAGAACCGTGTATGCTAAACAAAACAGATTAGTTGGAGCAATAACAGATTCTACCATTTAGTTAGCAAAGGCAACCTTTGGTACGTGTACTATTTTTTCCTAACGGTCAAACAGAACACAGTACCTAATCAGACTGAGCAGACCATCGCTGTTTATACTTGTCAGGTCCTTTGGTCATGCCGTAGTTCAAAATTTATCCCGATCTGGGGTGAAACATATAAAGATATCATATAACGTTATGCTTTCGCTTTTTGAGAGGGCAATTTCGATATAGTTGATGATTTATAGTACACGTAAAATCAATTTCACGTATCTCGAGTAGATGCAATTTGCATTAAAATATACATTACTATGATAAAGAATGTAAATAAGGAAATAAGGACATAATATTTAGGGAAACATTCAGAGACAGTAAAACTTTGAAATGATGTTTAAATGCAATGAAGAGAAATAGGAAATACTTCGTTGATAGTAGTTGAGAAAACACAGTGATGGTTTTCCTGATATCTATGATGGTATCTAGGAAAGAATTCAACGATAGCGAAACTGCAATGGTGGTAAAAGATTTTAATTGACCATTCTCTGTTGACAGAAGTTGAGACAATCATAGTGATGATCTTTCAGAATCGTAGGAATTAGATGCAAGCATTGTGAAAACATGCTTAGGCAGCTTTTGGAGCTTAAAAATGCGCATTGGATTAACTCTTAGGGCGATAGAATTAAAATACAGGACAAACACGATAACATGTACAAAGCAAACGTCTTAGATCAGACTACTCATAGCGCGACCATGAATTCTGCAGTAAGTTGTGTTTTTTTAACTGGGATGGATTAGTCCAGGATTTCTTTTAAGTAATTCAGCACTCAAATATAAATGTAACATGTATTGTATAAGTTTAATCGAGTTTCTAGCAAATTTATAATTTGGCTCAGAACTACTATTGTAATGACAAACGATGCTTGTATTCATGCAATGTCATTTCTCATTGTTCCCCGTATGTGGACAAGGAGCGCATATAGGTTAACCCATTGTATAATTGAAATGCCTAAACGGGTACTTTGGCAAACAGTGAATACCCAGATGAAATGCAGCATCATGCTGCATTTCATCAGGGTCTACACTGTTTGCTAAGATTAAAACAAACCTTCGCAGACAGAAATACACCATAATTTAGAAATATCTAAGGCAAAATGGACAACCCCATACATTGTAGTTATTGCATCGATACGTACGGGGAGATCCATCAGGTTACATGTACAAATGGTTAAATATGTAAACTTTTATCTTCCTTGCCAGACTTAGGACTGGACTGATAACATTAGATAATTCTCGTTTCAAAAACATTGAAGTTCATTAATGTTCAAATGCGTTCTTATAGACGTATGGTTAACATCCATTCCATAGCGCGCTACGCGGCGTTGATTCATTTGTTGCAATTTATGTTTGTAGAATAATATCCAGTGCATGTTGTAAGCCCGTTTATATCAAGCATCCCACCAAGGTGATCATTTAAAAAGGTGTAGATGAGAATTTTCTTTATGTGGAATAACATAAGGATCTTCATTGCTTCGGATCGAACGCCATCAAAAGCAATACTGTAGAACTTATGACCTATAACAGTTGATTCTATATAATGGATCAAAACAAACATAACGTTTTATACTAATCAAAAGGGCAAGAATTGTTTAAATTGAAATCGAAGAAATCGGATTTTCACAGTCACATTTGATAAGAGTGTGTGTTCAAAAATATTGTCTTATTCTTCACTCAATTTATATGCTTTAAAACTAAAATTGTACGTCTCAATGAGACGCTTCTTTTGAGCACCCACAACACATGTTTTGACAGCTGGTTAAGAAAATATCCACAGTTTTACGTCCAAACGTTTGCCCATCTAGACCTATGATTGAACATAATTTTTGATATTAACAGACATCAGTTGTTGTCGATTTGTGTTTTTAACTTTGTTTCGGATTTACAAGTGTAACAGGGTGGATTTTTAGAAACTGAAATATGGTGGGATCGACAGGCAATTCTAGTAATATAGGATACAACATCTTGCCTCCAATGTAAGTATACTGTATATAACACTGGTACGAACTCACTATTCTTGTCGTACACACGATTGCATGTTAGGGTAGTAATATTCATTATTAAGATGGGAAATCTGATTTATGATTAATAGTAGGCCTATAGCTAGAAAGCTTGATATGCTCAGCATGTGGCTTACATGCGGGGAAACAAAGACGGCATTGCCTGTGAACAAGTAGCAAGCATATAAAGGTCCTGGTGCTGTTTTACATTTCAAGCAACATCCATTGCAGCATTTAAACATCGACTGAACAGAGACATTATCAAACCACCCAGACATTGCTAAAGTTCAATTACATACACGATTAAGATGAGAATGTACATATCGCTCTTTCAACTCGAACTTGTATAGAAAGAACCTTGTTTCTGAGCCTACATGTCAATATGGAGCATTCCAGAGTACATTGTCAAATGTCAGAGCAAGATATTTGCAAGACAAATTGAACAACTATGCAACAAGATATCTTTTACAAGGGGTGCAAACAAATACAGTTCGCGAAAATGAGACATTTATCGTAAATGTTCAATATTTTATAATAAATTCTGGAAGATTTGACAGATAAAGAGATGTAATATCGTATTATATGCTATTTTTGGAGACAGGGATATTATTGTAAAATATAACTTTTACTTTACATCAGTTTTGGTAGCAGCTGAACTGCCGGTGAGCATGATGTAACTCTTTAAAAGCTAAGTGCTGTTCGATTATATTGATCCGCCAATACCAGTTATACTCCACACTCAGTAATCTAGTTTAGTTACCCTCAGAAATCTAGTTTAACGAAACTATAGCTAGAAATATGAAAGAAATATCTGCTTTTGTCCAATCAACTGAATAAAGCAACATAACGTGACACACTACGTCACTAAACTCTAATTGTGTGACTATTTTACACATATTTATCATACTTTCATATCAGCTTCAAGTTGTTTATATGCGTAAGAAATTACGTTTACGCCAAAAGGCTGACAGCGTAGCTGTCAACCTCATTTGGCGTTGTTTACATGTAATTTAGGGTACTTATCAAATACTGTTTTGTACTTTTGTCGAGCATAATGAAGGGATGCGGCATTTGTAGAGATATGTGATAATAGGACCCCACTAAACACGCCTCTGTTGTGTTTGGTTAACCGTTTACTCCATAGGCTATTTTAAGATATGACATCATAAAATGCTATTTTAGACAATATTGAAAAAATCAATAAAAATTAAGTTCAGTTTTAAATACTTTTTATAATATGGAAATGGAGCTTTTGCTCCAAAAGAGCAACTGCTCCATTTTCGATAATATTTTCAAATTCATGCTTTTTCAAAGGCGTCAAAAGGCATTATTATAGGAGTAAAGGGTAAATGACGATGCCTTATTGTTTACTTTTCCAGTGTTGAGGAGATGGCTGAAACTGGGGGCAGCACTAGACAGCCACCAGGAGACTATACAGGCTTCTTCGTCTGTTGGGGATGTGGCGAATTTGGGCAACATTGTCACGGGAGCAAACAGGAAGTGACGTTTCAAAATGGCGTCGTGGAGAAATTCTGTGGACAGAACGCAAGCAGAGTTAAACTTGTTGGTTGCGGTTCAAGTCATACAATAGTCGTAACAAGTAGGTCGCTTTGTTTGTCATAAAAATCCCAAACATTCGGACACTCTGATAACTTATCAAAGTTATATACTAAAATTTGAGCACATTCGTCTCACAAAATGGCGAGATAAATGAATTAATTGGACCAGGGCTTGCCCAGTAAGCATGCAGAAAAGTCACGGGCCAATATCGTTTCGCTGACGGGCCGGTAGTGGCCCCTTTAATATGTTTGCTGATACTTACAATATAAGACTTGAACAGATTTCTCCTCCAGGGTTTGCGCCGATTTTATAAGGCCTAGCTGTCCGAATATTTAGGTACATTACATTTACGCTATTCTGTCGATTTGTTATTCTTTGATTATTGTAAATTGGACCCAGATGTATGCACTGTATTAGAGTCATTGTCAAAATTCGTCGAAATTCTTGTCCGTTTCATATCTTATGAAAACCGCTGATATGATCATGATTTTTTTTCTTCACACAATACTACTGATCATACTTAATAAGGCTAGCTGATAAAACTGAAAAATATTGATGTGTAAATATATTTTTATTGGATTAAAACCCCATTTTTGGCATTTTTGCCCGTCCCATGGAAAAAATTGAACTTTCGACAAGAATTATTAAAAAAAACTGTTATTTTCTCAGGAATTTTAATTGGCTGTATTGATAAAAGCATCATCAAAGTAAATGTAGGAGGTTTCAATATGTGATTTTTCATTACATTTTTTGCATTTTTTGCCAAAAAACCTCTGTCCCAAGCGTTTATGTCAAGACCGTAACACTTGATAAATTGCAAAAATAATACAGGATCCCTAATGGTGCTGAATCTGGTTTCTGTCATACTAATTTGACACTTTCTGTTTACCAAGAATACATGTGTTTTGTAAAGCATCTACAGAACTGGCAAAAGAAAATACTGTTTTGGTGAGTGAAATTTTTATAGTATATTTTTTTTGTGTCAAATGACCATAACACAAAAATGGACAATGGAATTTGATAAAAAAATTCCGGTTTTAACATCTTGACCAAATAAAATTTCTCAACAAAAAATCACTCTTGTTGCGATGTTTTAGGGCGTAATCATTATTTTAGGCAAAAAAAATATGTAGAATATATCAATACCGTAACAGTCAATACCGTAACGATGAAAATGTTGCGGTATTGACACATCTTGTCACGGTTTTGACATATGCTGTCAAAAAAGTACAGTTTTGAAAGCAAAGATATTAGTTTTTTGTCAAGTTTATTAAGTGCAATTATGATAGGAATGCTTTATCAAATTTAAACAGAAGCATAAACAAAAATTGAATGATGAATTTGAGTGTAAACAGTTTGTTACGGTATTGACATATTGTTTTGTTTTCAGGCAGGGTTTGTCAATACCGTAACGGTTTTGTCAAACCCGTAACGATATTTTGAAATAAATGCAATCTACCATATATTCCAAAATTCTTTCTGTGCACATGTGTCAAGAGTAATAACATTGCAATCTTGTCAACAGTGCTCTACACCAAATCTTAAACAGAAGAATTACGCTAACATATATTCTTTAAAGGTCAATACCGTAACATTTTTGTCAAGTACCGTAACAGTGATATTTTTTGGGAAAAAGTATATCAGACAGAGACAACATGTAGATTTTAAGTACCTGATCAATTCCTTTGGCTGATTACAAACATACCAAAGCATTGTAATTTTCTAGAAATGTGGTTTTTAAACAAAATACTGAGAAAGTAGTATGCAAAATCACTTAAAAGATAAAAAAAATGCATTTTACGTTTGCTCATTGTCATAAATAATCATTTTGTTCAAATTTTACCTTTGACACAATTAAACACATGATTTATTGAACTTATCCAATGCAACAAAATAAATATCCATGATGAGATTTGAAGAAACAACAGGAATTAAAGTTTGTTACGGTATTGACATTTTTTGTCTGGTCATTTGATCTTTGAATCTTAATCATAAGGATCTGATTGGCTGTTAAGGTTTCTTTTCGCTTTTCATAGTATTTTCAGAAACAACTTGTTACTTTCATGAAAAAAGAGAATCATTTTATTTAATTCATTTTTTTCCTTTTCCTTCTTTCAAAATTTGACGAATTTTGACATTGACTCATTAAAGGTAGCGGTGTGTTTCCATATCTATCTGGCATTTGGTCATTCGAAACACCTGTGCTTGTTCCGCGAATAAGACCTCGGATGTAAAATTGTTGAAATTCCAATGTCTGTGCATGTCATATTCTTCAATAATTGACCTATCTGATATGATGCATCACTATCCTGTACACGATAAATATTAAAATTGTTGAACGTCTTCTGAATCTCTCATATGATATTGACGTCTTAGAAAGACATGCACACAGTAACATTCACAAGGTTTGGAATCGGGTGAAGGCTCAGTCAAAGATCTGTTTATATAGACCGACAAGATTTAAAAATAGTGACCAAAAATGGCACATTTGTAAGTAAAGTAGGATTTTACAAATTAGTTCATTGACCAGGAATCAGAAGCTTTATTTGATATTCATATTTTGTACCAGAACCAAATTAATCAGACAGCAAAGGACCAGTCAGAAAATTATTCACTAAATACTCGGATAGATTAGTCAAGCTCAACAACTGGAAGATACCATTTTCGAAATACAGCATTTAAAGAGTTAAACCAATGTTTTGTATGTACATGTTTGCATTGGCAATCTTAAGACGATGTGGTATATAAAAGGGTTTTCAAGTAAAATACTATACGAGGACCTCGAAGGCAGAGTAAGCAGTTAGGCACCTTTGTTTTACAAGCTCGAACATTTTTTTTGTGATTTCTATGAATTGCTTTTAAAAGTAAGATTTAAAAAAATCAAAATATTAAACAGTTTTGGTCAAGATAGGACCCGGCGTGTCGTGCCTGATCTGAGTCCAAACGGTTTGCAAACGTTATCAGTAGGCGACAATGAATTAACTACAACAAGCCCTGCTTATCATAATTGTCTTCAGAGTGCGTAACGAAAATTTAATTTTCTTATTTTTCAACCAAAACATATATTGTGGGTACTCAAAAGAATGTTAAAACTGATGGGTAAGAAAATATTTACAATTTTACGCTGAAAAGTTTTATATATAACCTACATGTATGTTGTCTTTCAAGAATGCTATTTTGCAGATTGTAGACATGTTTTAGTTCAGAGCTAGATCCATTTTAGTCAGAAATAGTGAGTATGATCAGGAAATACCACAATCGCAAAGCGCAGACAAACCCATGGCACCGCGAGGAAGAACCACACAACAATCATTAGACACCAGGAAGACAAACAAAGCAAAGTAACCAGCTCTCTCTCTTCCCCATCGAAGTGATTGCAAAACTAAATGGATATAAAGTAACTCACACTAAAACATAGAACAATTACAGAATCCCACAATTGGGGTAACAATCAACAACGAGGTTGTGTGTCAGGCATATTAATGTCAAATCTCCTCATTCCTGGAAAAGATAAGCAGAGGCGCATTGACATGCAATGGCTTAACACTCGTAGCGTTGTGACATTTGTCAATATTTAGCCATTGTGTCCCTTACAACGTTAGACTGGTGATGGATGAGTTTCAATAACTGTTGAACATATGTGCGGTAGGAATTTTGGCTTTATTCTATGAGTTGTATGTCCACAGATTAGTATGGCACATGTATCGTTTGATTTTAAAGTCGCATTATATGATGCCGATATTGATGCAAGCTTTTAATTTTCTATAAACGACCTCAATTAACACACGACATTGGCTTATCAAAGCTATAGAATATGTGTGAATACATTGCTTCTATCAGAATACTATCTAAGGGAGAAACCCGTTCGCTAATAAGCACATGCTATAGATTTTATAAGCACTCTCTCTCAAAATGAGTTGACCTTCTAGATTGAACAGCAAATCTAGTTGTTATATAAATGGAATAGGGATACCATCTAGCCAGGTGTTGGTATTCATCCACGGTTACCGTTGTGATCAAATACTTCCATACATAGAAACGGGAAACAAACTTTAAAAAAGTCAACCATTGTCTTTTTATATAAACTAAGGACTTATTGCAATAAATCGCACGAGGGGCGTTCATTTAATTATGGGACTGTGGTTCTGCAAGTCGTATTATAAGACTTATCCATATTTCATTCTTTGACAGAGAATGAGCTTCTTACCGTAAAATCCAGGCTCTGAATGCTCATAAGTAGACATTTTTGGGCACACCCTGTATGCACTGAACAACTGCACTGCCAAGAGCACTTTATGGCTAATACCGACGTCTGGAGAGGTTGTTTTTTAGTAAAATAAAAAGGAAAAAGTCACAGGGACTCAAGTCTCGTGAATAGGACGGATTGTGTAGCTGTTCCACAGTTTCCGTTTCCAGGAAACCCTGAACAAGTTTGTACATGTGGGCCCCTGTATTGTCCTCAATAAGGCAAAAGCTTCTTAGATTGTTTGGATACTTGTTTTTTTTTGCATTTTTTTTTATCATTTTTGAAACCACGTTGTTCGTATAGAACTTACCTCTTTGGCACTTGAACAGTGGTCCAATCAGAATTCTAAAGCAAAACTGTTTTTGGCGCTTTTTTCTTATTGTACGATGGCTGGCATAGTTAGGTCTATGCACAACCACTGCTTATTATTGGCGCGTTTCTGTGGTTCCATCAACTGTTAGTAGTTCTGATTCTAGATTTGTCACAATTTGGCATTAAAAAAGAAGGCATTCTCATACGACTAGCATTTTTGTTCTTTAGGCAAGCGATGGGGGCACACAGAGCTCAAACCTCTAGTTTTAACTGCTGAGTAAAAATCTTCTGAGCTGACCACGACGATATTCCAACATTATGAGCATTATAAGTCGCTGTAAATCTGGAGTCTCGTTTAATCAGTCCTTTCACAGTAGCAATATTAGCATTGGTAACAACATTTTAGGCTGACCAGGACGGGAGCCATCTTTGAGGTTAGTAAAAACCATCTTGAAAGAAAACACTTGTTTAGCCAATTTTAAATGATTCAATGGTCAGAAATACCTGAGGTCATGGCCCAATGTATTGGCGCAATGGGGCCAAGGCATCACATATCACCACCTCATATCCTGCGTAATATTGCTGAAGAAACATAATATCATAACAATAAACATGTGGAAACAAGAAGACCAAGCATTTCCCTTACATCCCAACTGAACTAGAGTAACAACATTTTGGTGCGGCGACTAGGATAAAGTATAACAGAACCTGGTCAGTGGTATTACAGTACAGTGTTCTACTATGAACAAATGAGGTCCAGAAACGAAGTTGTATGTCTACGATACGCAGCCAGCTAAAGATTAAATGTTGCTCTTTGATGAAAATCAGCATCAGTTCTACAGAACAGAATGAACAGAGATGATTTATGCTTTAAATTAGCAATAACTTTGGGGCCAAGAGATTCTGTGAACAAAAAAATTGACCGATATGTTTTACAGGGGGTAACTTTTGTGAACTAGGTGTTTAATGAAGCTTACAATTATGAAATCATAATGATGAGGTTCTTCTCCTGTATGAATTGACTTATCCTTAGGTTTCTCTTTTGTATGAATTTACATTCTTAATAATGTTACATATACTCAACAAAAAGTTAAGGAAATTGTGTTTGAGGGGCTATGGCAATAGATCTAAAACATTTAAAGACTTTTGAATTTCGCAATAGTATAATGCGACTATTTTTCTTTATAATGACGCTTTATCTGGGTCTGAAGCGCCCACAGCAGCTTAGTAAATCTATTCCTAAGTTGACTGGTCTTCACTCAATTTTTCGCAAAAAATCAATTTTCCAAGCAACATAGGTTTTTATACATTAACTTTCGCCAGGTCCCTTGGGAGATGGAGATGTTTAAAACCTAGGGCGACAGTAGGTGCTTATAGAGGGACACTTGATCAGTCCAGTGTACATGGATGAGGTGTTGAGGTCTGTTGTCCTACTTTTTTGTGCGAAAACCAGTGACATTACCAGGCCTAGGATGGCAATGCCAGAACACACCTCACTAGAATGAGCAACAACAATGTTGTGCGTATTGATTGGTCAGTTCGCTCATCAGACATGTCTAAAATTTTAACATGTCTATGACAATTTTGGACAGAGGGTCCAACGCACAATAATGGCATCAAGAAACCACCAGCTTTTGGATGCAGTGTTGCACGAGATACTAATGCTGGTCCCTCATATCACCTCTATTCAGAGTATGCGAAACCGGTGCTAGTCCTAATTTGACGCTGACTGGGGACACACTCGTCACTGATGAAGGCATTCTCATCTTCGAAATGTAATATTAAAGGCGAGGATTTGGTACTAGTAAAATGCATTTAAGCCCCCCGGTGGCTTAGGCTGCTGTCCATTCTAAGGCGGTGGTTCTGTTGTTGTTGACTTCTTGTTAATTGTTACTCTCATTGTGGGAGTCTATAATTGTTCTATGTTGTTTTGTTGTACGTTACTTTGTGTCCATTCTAGTGTTGCAATCATTTTGATGGGGAAGAGAGAGCTGGTTGCTTGGCTTAATATGTCCTCCTGGTGTCTCGTGATGGTTGAGCAGCTCTTCCTCGCGGTGCCACGGGGTTGTCTGCAGTTTGTGATTGTGGTATTTCCTGATCATACTCACTTACTATTTTTCAAGTTAATTTCATGTGACATTCAAAGGAATTGCATTTCAAGTTTTGAAAGAAATACATTTATGAGGGAATACTCTGTATTTTTTGTTGTTGCGAAAAATGACTCTGACCCCTGGGTTACTTGACACTGTGCCACAACAAAAGTATTGGTGCTAGCAAACTAAAGTAAACATTTTTTTTCAACCAATGACTTGTATCTAAACAAATGTATAAAATTGAATAATTGTTTGCTTTGGTGTTCTTATGTTGCAATGTTTTCTGAGATTTCCTTAACTCTTTTTTTGTTGAGTATATATTAAGTGTAATGTTGGTTAAATGAAGTTTTAACGTTAGAAACTAGATGTTAAGTAGAGTTGTCACCATATTATATCATTTTGGGTAATACCATTGTGTAAGCACATCATCAAATAAGAATCATGGAACTTACTACCAAAGTTTTTAGTATTATTTTATTTGCCAATCCATAACAGGGAAAACCACTGAACATATCAACTTCTACCAATAATTATACTAGCCTGCTAATTCAAACTCAGTAAGTATCAAGTATGTTTTACACTAAAACATAATTATTGTATATTTGTCATTTCTATTTATTAGGACCAAGGGATTTAAACAAGTCAGAAAATATGTTACCAGTCCTTGATTGTTATAAATTTTGTCAGCATAGTTTAAACATATATGGGCAGTTTTTATGCTGAAATGGTATCTTGACAAAGATCGCAACTTGTTAAAATTAGTATTCCAAATTTGACTGAATACAAATTATACAGCTGAAAATTGGAACACCATGGCATAAAAAATGAATGCCCGCCCACTAACCTTATACAAAAAGTTATTTATAGTATCAAAGAACTTATCAATGATATCGTTATTTCATAAAACATTTCTTCATTCGTTACATGATATGCCGATTACTGTAGAAATGTCTATAACATGTACCCTAGGATGTGATAGTGAAATCATAAATGACGTCATAATTTAACAATGGAATTGCATAAAAACTCAAATGCAAATGCACCATAAATATAAAAGACATACCTCAGGCAATTAATCAGCGTAATATTATTCAAAGCATGGGTAGACCCCCATATTAATTTCCCATACATTGTAAGAGCCCCTTTCTTGTGCCACCTAAAAACTAACGTCTTGGGCACTGCAGATGTTCTCTGTAACATGCCTTATACTATTTTGGAGTCAATAAGACCTTGATCTTGACCTCAGTTCTATGAAAATCGTGACTGGAGCATATCTCCTATATTATACGAGGGATGATCCTAAAGTTCTGATCCTGGCGTGATATCTCTGTAACCAGCAATGCAATATGCCTGAAAATTGTATTAAATAATAATATATTCTTTAGTTATACATCGCTCTGACAAGTTTTATGCAACATGAAGGAGCGGCCAGATAATGACCACACAACAGCCATACCCTCAATGCACTGATCTATCAGGCAGACTGTGCATATAAGAGACCTCACAATTTAAACAAGAGCAGTCTCAGCAGTTCATATTTATGGCTGTGCAATGCTCATCTAGAAGTCGATATGTCCTGTATATATGGTGGAGTTTCTATATGATCTCGGATTCCTAGGCCCTTAAATGTATGGCTATGCATCTGCCAGCTATAATCAAATTTTGGACCACTTGAACTTTTGACCGGCCCATACTGCAGTAAAAACAGCTGCTTTAAAGGTAAAAAAGATTTTAGGCAATCTTAGATGAGCTGACTTTTTTCTGAAGCAATTATGAATAATCCTTATAAGTCAGAGACTGATAGTAGCCCACATAAGATAATTAAAACGAGTCCACAAATTAGGTCAATATTCGGAGGTACACACATATGCATGAGTATATCTAAAACCAAAACCCAGCCAATTGTCCAAATGTGCACTATATCGTAAAATGATGCAATATGGGATTAAATTGCGCACAAAGCATCCGCCTGAAACCAATAACAATTTTGAAAATTCTTACTTAAAATCAATCATTTTTCAAATAAAAATTTAACTTTTTACAATTTTCCAATTACGATTAAGATATTTCGTAATCAAAATACTATTGGTGTTAAATATTTTGCCGATATCAGGTTTGGTATGTTTTTAGTCCAAATCGATAGACAAAAATAGAATATTCTCCGAAATGTAAATTATGCAATGTACTCAAAATGACATAGTTGTCAATTTCAATGACGTCATAAGAAATGCGCATTGTGCTTTAAATATTGAATCGACACAACCTATCGCCATTCTTACATTTGAATTGACATTATAAGTAACAAAAAATAAAATTACATAGCAGTTTTACTTTGTAGTTTTAAAGATGCGGGGCTTGAAAGATTCAGATTCAAATAATATTATAATTATATAACATGAAAACAGGCCAGTGGTATGGAGTGGACCATATTATATGTGTTGTAATACTAAACGAAACAGTACAGCGAGAAAATACAAGAATCATTATAAAGGTCAACGCTTGATCGTTTGAAAGGTGCATGGTATGTCTCTCAAAAATGTCTCTGGCCAAAGCTACAAGGTAACGATCAGAACTTTTGGATCATCCCTCGTATGACACTGAAATCCCAAATTCAATTTGTGTCTACATGTTGGAGACGCGGAATGTCACATACCGTTTGAATGTCTTGATTTTTTACTATATTTACTGCACTGGGTCACATCTGACCATTATGGCAGGTGTACTTTTGGCCTCAGTTCTTGACCACATCTCCTTTATTATTTGAGGTAGGAATCCCAAATTTGGTGTGTGTGGATACATTTTGGATCGTAGAGTGTCACAATCTGCTTCTAGGTCACCTTGACCTTGACCTCTGGCCTACTTTTTATAATAAAATATCTTAAAAAAGGTATGCCCAATGATGTCAAATAGCTTTCTACAAAATTATTGCATGCTAGACCTATTCCTTTGGGGGCATTTGTCAAGTAACTGAGATCCTGTTTTCTATTGACTATAAATGGCCAGGCATAACCCTATGGCCTAAGATTCAGCCACCTTAAAAGAGTAGGTACTTGCTGGAGGCGGGGGTAGACTTGTTTTTCACTATTTACTCCCTAGAATTATCGATGCTTGGGGTGGACTTAAACAGAAGCTACGGAATTAGTACTTCACATAAAACATCTTCTTAGAAGCTACTGAGCAAATTAAGCTGAAATTCCATTCAGGTCTTCCTAGGCATGAGGACGCAAAAATTACATAAATTGTCCAGTCACATCATCAAGATGATCGCTACAACTATATTTGGTATAAACCTTAAACAATCTTCTTGTCAACCATTCAGCATATTTGGCCAAATTTAATGACCATAAGCATGAAAATGTACCAAAATATATAAATACTCTTTCAATTTCTTCCCACTTTTGGCAGTTTCTTTGGAGCATGGCTCAGTGCTGGTTATTTCTGATACTGATATCTCATTATTGACAGTTGGTCAGTTAGCTGTAGCTATCATCACTAGAGTATCCATGATACATATTATGTGTTTCACTGTCACTGTCTTCGGTAACCCTTCTTCAAATGGTGCACCAGTACTTTCTAAGATTTATAACCCTATAGTGCTACCTAGATATTTTGACCATGTTTACATTTTCGTGTTTGTAAACATTGTAATCAAAACAATGAAACTGTTTATCTGTAACGGGTGGCTGCACACACTTAGGCTTTAAGTGGGCATTTTGAATTTGACTGGTAATCATCATGGATAGTTCAGTAGGTAACGACTCGGAGAACAGAGTATCAATATGTATATTTTTAGTTTAGTAAGGGGGGGGGGGGTCGAGTCTTCGTAAATGAATGATTTTTTTCGCTCGTTATCTTTTATTCTTCACTGTGTAATATTATATTTATTGTGTCTTTATCTATATTTTAATCATATTAGCACAATTATTCATCCACTTATGCCAAGTGTATCTTAAATTGCTCATCAGCAAACAAGAACACCCAGGTGAGAATCCACAGAATATGGCATGTCATCAGGGTCTACACGGTTTGCTTTTACAAACGCGATACACGACAACCGAAGTAATTTGGTCACAATGAGCAGCAGACAGATCCAACATGGTGCGAGTTTTATGGCTTTGAGGCTCAAGATGGCATAAATGGTTAATAACATACATGATAAATTGTGGCAAAATATTGGTGTTTCTTGTAAACCAAACACAATTTCACAAACATATAATATGGGTCCCGTCCCTAGAAAATCTGTCTTTTGGAAGTAGCATTAAAGTCATGCTCTAAGCAGCCAACTCAGCTACAGAGTAGCTAGAATAACGAAATGTTTCCCCTTTAAAATGATTTTAATGCGTGTAAACACGTTTAACATGCTTGTATAAAAAAATCGTGAGCAAAAAAGCGCGCGCAAGTGAATTGTAATCACATTCAAAATAAAAATGATATAAAATACCCTTGTATGGGGATCGAACCATCAACCTTACGGATAACGGTTTAGTGGCATATCCAGTACACTAGGAAACACACGAACAAACGTTTAGATATTTTACTCTTTATTTGCATCAAAATACCTGTATAATTCTATAAATAGTTATCTAAAAATAGCTTTGTTATTGGTAAATATTTACAAAAATACAGATTGTCAACAAAGACAGAATATCGTTGTATTAATTTGTATTTATATACAACGTACATGTGCATGACTGAAAAACTGTTGACTGGGAAGTACAAAATCAAATCAAACAAACAACAATACAGATGACATATGACAATAGGTGATTTGATCTGAAACCATTGTTAATCACAGATGACCTGCAGCTGCAGTTTATTTGTTTTAGCACCATCGATTGGTATAAACATTTATAAAAGTTCATGGGGGACAGGGGGTACGGACTCTCCCTGGAAAATCGCAAAAATATGGGTTTTTTCTTAGCAGTACTGGTCCGGATGGCCTTAAATTCACAAAGTTACCAAGCCAGCATTCAATGTTTGGTCATCATCGGCACGCCAGCGAAACGCCATTTAAATGGCGTTTTGCTGGCGGGCGTATGATGGCCTGCTTATAGTAGTTGTTTTTGGATCCTCTCTTCTCCCCTCATCAACTAAAAAGAAAAAAAAGAAATAAAGAAAACGTTGTCAGAGCTGGGGCCCTCTTGGGAAAGTTTCTGGATCCGCGTTTGAAAGTTCCCACATTAATAGTGCGACATAGATGTTCAATAATTGAATCACAGTTACAGCCTATCTACAGGTGATATGAATTGCCGACATTCACATGAAAATAATGTTTGCAAACGCAATGAGTGGTCATATAACCGTTAACAGAGAAAATCTATTGCAATTGGAAACTGTGAGAAGCATTGTACCCGAATCTGCTACGAATGAGAAGTGGTTTGCAACTTTTTGAATATATATATATATGTATGTGTAAACATTTCAAAGCAATCAACTAGGCAATCCTTCCATTACTTGTTGTTTCAATCGAAAAACATGTTAAATTAATGGAGCCTGTGCAAAAGATCTACCCATTGAAAATAGTGAGTATGATCAGGAAATACCACAAAGCCTGGCACCCTTTATATGAGACATCAGCAAATCGAACAGTGCTGCACCATACCAAACGTCTCAAAACGCGGCATCTGATCAGATTCTGCACAGTTTGCTTACATAATGCACTTTTAAAATTTGAAGGAATTTCAAACTTATCACCAAACAACCCTATAATTCGAAATTGATTCGTTCAATTGACAAGGTTGTGAAATCCCATTAGTCATAAATGGATGTACGTGTGGGTGCGCTGTGTATGTACACATTAATCAGCTGTGTCATCGCTTATATATCATTGGTACATTGTTGCAAAAGGATCTGTGTTTTCAAAATATATGAAACTTCACTAGATGGCACTAGTGACCTTGAACATTAGATCAAGGTCACCAAAATGAATTCATCGATTAAGGTCCTGCGAATGTTGTACATTTGTATGTTTGGTCCAAATCTGACCATTGGTTCATTAGATAGAGTTTAGACAATTTATGAGGCTTGTTTAGGTGTTTTAAGGATGCAGGATATTTGCCATTTTACTTCCATGGATATGGAATACTATCAACTTTATTTCCAAGGATATGTCTTTATTTTTTTGTTTATTTTCATGGATATTGGATATTTAGAAAATTAAGTTATGGGAATATTTCTTAGTTTATAAGGGATACTTGCCTGTTTACTTCAAGGGATATGGAATACTGGTAGCCCCCAATTCAAGCCTCAGGTGACCTTCAACATTATACAAAGGTCATGAAAATCTAATCATGCTTTTCCGCTGTGTCAAATATCTGTGCAAGTTTGGCCCAAATCCATCCAATGGTTCACAAATTAGAGCGCAGTCAAAAATAGGACCCACAACAAAAACAATATGCCCCCCACCCCTTCAGAGGAGGGGTTGGGGAATCGTTTATTTTTGTTCGGTTTGTATATATTTAATAAACCGTTGCGTGTATATGTTTCGCTTAGAACATTTATGTCATCGAGTACGCATTGATTTGCAAGGGCTAAGTACAAGTAACGAAAATCTATTTTTCAGTATTATTGGATCTTCTCCCTTACAACGTGAATCGCATTTGCTTTCATCATATGTATCATAGATCCCCGAAACAATTATTTAGATTAGCCACTTGCTTGGATAACTGCATGTATTTATCAGTTTAGGCGCAGTCTTAACTACAACTACGACGGAGGTTCAATATGTAATGAAAACCCAATATATGACATTCATAACTCCATCAACAAACGCGATAGGATTTACATGTAATGCCATATGCCAAGCGAAAGATCAAAGAGTCGTCGTTAAAATGGTGCATGAAACATATTTTATGTTTCCAAATTCAATAAGTTACTCACTTTTTAAAAAGCACACTAATATACACTGCATATATTTCCTCCGAATTGTATAGACTTTGTAATTGTAAAGACTTTCTAAAACAAACATTTAACATGCATGAATCACATATCCAAAGTTTTCATACTCATTTTCCCTTTATCTGTTTTAACGATACAAACTTTTGACCGGTTCCGATGTCTCGTGCAAACGGTTTTATTACGTTCCCCCCTCTTACGTTGACGCCGTTTAAAGCAATGGACGTAACACTAAAATACGCACGGTTCTCGAAAATCGGAAATGTGGCTTTGTACCAGGAAAGGGCAATTTTGATTGTATCGAAGTTTCAGTAAACACAGTGCATAGGCAGCAGACCAGCTTAACTGAAACCAATATCTAGAGATATCTCATCTGAGTGGTATACCATTTTCGTTTCCTATAATTTTATTGTCTGAAATTAGCCAGCCAGATTATGTACATGTAAATACGTGTAACAATGTCCACATAATGCATCCGCATGCAAACATCGATGCAACGCGTTTTTAAGTGATTTTCTTACTTCAAACGACATACTTTGGGACACTTTATAAGTGAGATTAAATATGGAAATTTCAAAATCGCCTGTATTACTTGCAAATGAACATGGGAGCGACCAGAAAAAAATGTTACAAATGATTTTCGTATGAATTTTTGCTATGTATTCGTTCACCCAAAAACGACTCTGTCAATAGAATGCCATAAAATGTAGCATCAAGTAGGATTTCAACCAAAATGACACCCTCAGTATTTCATAGATTATGAAGCAAATATAAAAAAATGCAGGTATAAATCTCCAAAATATGGATATTTACCTAACGAAGAAGCAGACTGAAAACATCCCTCGTTCATATTTTTATCTGCTTTTAAAAACATTGTTTTATTTCATATCGCAGTGTACTTCAATACCCTATCTTGTAAGTGGCTTGTGTAAATTAGATAATGAGCTGGACAACTGCAATTTTACATATATTTAGCCAAGAAATAGACCTTTTAAAGAAAGTAATTGTGAAGTGTGTAAATATAAAACTTTGGGATATACAGGGCTGTTTTCATTACATATTGAACGCCCCTCGTAACCCATGAAATGCCCTAACAAACATTATTCTGGCAGATGTCGAGTCCTTTAGCTTGGTGGTTCAATTCAAAGAATCGTTTTTTCTGCTATTGTCATGTCAGTCCAGGAAAATGGATAGCATTGTGCTGTAAATTATAGCCAATAACTAAAGATTAGCGTATTAACTATAATTATAAGAAATGACCATTAGGGGAGCCGTTTTAAATCTGATCATGGACAAATTAAATGGATTTGATCATATCGAACATATCGCCTACTTATCGCAACACCCTGCAACCGGTCGATAGAGGTGGTAGTTTGGTTTGAAAGCGAGACCAAATCCCGTTTTATACTGTAAATACGACATAAAAAGACACTCTTTTATACGCCATGCTAGAACCTTTCACCAGACCAATCATCACCTTTAACCAAAGCTACGATGAGGTTAATAGATTGTATAAATCATCCACAGAAAAAATGACAACTCATTATTTTATGCTGTATTTCTTTCCCTCTTACTTTGCTCGAGGTCTTGAATCAATTTACAATGAAACACTTCTTGGTCTGTTATCGCCTTTGCTCAGTTACTCTTGTATACTCCGTCAGGGAAATTGCAGTTTGCGACTATGGAGGAATACAGAATGATATCAAATCTAAAATATATGAGAGTGTTTCGCCTGTCTATAAACAGTTCAGGTCTCGAGGTTATAAAACTTGAGTACAGTCTCAAACTCAAAATAAAGCGCAATGATTGGCTGCTTGCGGACAATGTGTCCACAAGCAGCCAATCATTGCGCTTTATTTTGAGTTTGAGAATGAACTCTAGTTGTATGTGTTTCCAGTAAAATGGGTTAGTGTGCAGTTTGTATTTGTGGTATTTCCTGATCATACTCACTTACTATTTTTATAACCTCGAGGCCAGGTCTCCGATTAGTAGAGCTAATTATGAAATAATTGTATTATTTTTTAACCAAGAAGAATCATTGGAAGTCCTTAGTTGTCTGATCTGTTCAAATGATTAAGATAAAACGTTATGTAGGCTATAACATGGGTATTTTGCGACAGTATACATTTTTGTATATGCCTGATTATAAACCCAATCCTGATCACGGTTTGTAGCTTTTGGTTTCCTTTGTAATTGCACGACGGTGGGTCAGGCCTCATACTAAATGACGCCGCTGATCCTAAAAAATCATTAGATGGTTGGTGTCTGATGCTTGTCTATGACTGGGCCCTCATTGGCGCAACTAATAGTTTTCTTTAGATCTTAATGTCTGTGCATTATAAGCCCTCTTCTTTGTTTCATC
Organism: Loripinus fragilis; assembly: GCA_964019695.1. Classification (NCBI taxonomy): domain Eukaryota; kingdom Metazoa; phylum Mollusca; class Bivalvia; order Lucinida; family Lucinidae; genus Loripinus; species Loripinus fragilis. The sequence goes on along the minus strand of OZ026522.1, from coordinate 86,389,381 downwards.
ACAGCTAGTTAATTTGATGTGTTTCTCTGTAATAATTCATATTGAATAAGTTAAAAAGTATACATATATGAGCTAAGTGATTTTGACGTTTTAACAACAGCATAATGTAAGGCGAAGATTCGGGTCGTTAAAATATATTTAAATTCTCTCACGTCGGTGGCCTTGGTTCAAGATTGTAAGTTCTAAAATAGTAAGTGAGTAGGACCAGGAAATAAATTGCAGACAAACCCATGGCACCGCGAGCGCTGCTCCTGTTTTTTTTGTTATTTCATTTTTGTTGTTGCTCCCATAACTTGTGTTTGCTCACGACCGAACAAGTGTTGGGTCTCACCTGGATTCAAAAGGTTTGACCCTCGGATAGTATTCCTTAACGATATTTTCAAAATTCTTGCAGATGACAAATTCCATGAACAATTACCCAGCTTGCAAAGAGTCTTATAAGTGATTCAACTCTAATTGAAGGTCTTTCTGTGTAAAATCCACCTCTAAAATGTATCATACATTCTTCTGATTTTCCAGGAAAAATATCTGGTCATTGACAGAGAGACAATTATCTCGAGTAGTGGCCGGGGAGCAGAATCAAGATCTCTGCTATAACCTTTGGTAAACCAATAATCACCTTTAACCGCACATCCAATACGCTTAATCTTTACCAAGGCTTTAAGACGCAACATAGCAAACGGCATCGTGTCGTGAGCTCATATTGAAGCAGCAGACTCATCTGCGCATGTATAAACACGGGCAAAAACTGTTCTGATCCTTTTTAGCGAGTTCATACTGACCGAAACGAGTTAGCGCAAAGTCTCTGATAACCCCGACTCTATGCCTGGATTAAGCTGAATGTATCCTTATAGGACAGTGCCAACTAAATTGTTTGCGTGTGTCCCGACTCGAGGGCCTCAGGGAAATGACATTGCATTATGATCCTGTGTTAATTCGTTATGGAGACTGTAAACCGCAATCTGTTGTGACAAGTAATTGTCTTTTCATTTGGACCCAGTTCCAGGAAAACAGACAGTTATTCAGAGGTAGTTACATCGTTCAAAGATACAAACATAATATAGCCAGGACATGACACACTAGCAGATCACATGTTACCCTATGATACTAAGAGGAAGGGGCACAAAACCAATAGTAAACGAATAAGTCACAGTTTCAAGTCAGAGAAAAAATAAAATTATCCAGTTTCAGTGCCCAAGATAAGAGTATGTAACAGAAAATGATTTTTCTTATTTCTCAACCAAAGCATATGTTGTGGGTGCTCTAAAGAACCGTCTCGATGAGACGGTTCTTTTGGGCATCCAAACACATGTTTAAACTGATGGGAAAGAAAATAATTACAATTGCTTAACTGGCCCTATGAGCTTACACGACTGCCAAACTAGAATGCATCACAATATCAGACTATGAGTAAACATGTAACCAACCATGGGCAATAGGAGCAACAGAGGCAAAGCACAATAAATAAAAGAACCACTGGCTTAGACCTGACAGCATTGCAGCCCCTTGAGTGGAAGATCCAGGTGTAAACATACTTTACTCAGGTTCTGCATTCTGTTACTAGTAAACGATATAAAGGGGGGGGGGGGGGGGGCGCTAGAATATATAATTAGAAATATACATAAAATAAAAGGCATTATCAGATCGAACTTTATAAAGCAGTTTGACCATATTCAGACGTGAATAAGGAAGTCATACCAATTCAAAAATCTACATCTCAGTTATAACAGCTGATGGAGGCGGCCTTTTCGAATATTTGATTAACCTCCTGTAACTTTCGAAAGTCTAGCAAACTCCACACTTTCACTGCAACAGACGCAACAATGAAAATGCAAACACAGGTAAAATGTAAAGCAGTCAATTAGATATTTTGTTTATGCATATTTAGTTAAGGATGTGTGAATACTTTGAAGAAAAATCAGAAAACATGTTAGTGTGTCAAATGCCATTCTATGAAATATTGTATTAAAGCATTTATAGAATATTATATTTAAGCAATATCAATACAGTTTATGTATATGCACGCAGAGAGGAAGTAAACGCAAGTGGATGTATGCATTATTTAATATTATGCTGATATCTTAATATCTGATACCACACTACTCTTTTTTAAGTTTTATTAATCATTCATAATGCCACCCAAATGGCGTTCATGTTTGATATATATAATTTTTATTGACAAAAATATGAACACTGTTGTGGGGTATTACAACATTATAAATGAAGAAGATTGCACTCAAAGTATCCAGTGCCAGATCTGTATATTTGAAACACAGGAGGGTCCTTACAATGCTCGTTTTCGTTTTGGTGTCTTATTTTCTGGTTCCATTTTAAAGAATCGTTTTTGCTATAAGAATATTCTACAACTCATTTGCATGCGCGGATCCAGAAAGTTTTGTCAGAGGGGTCCATCTTTGACAACGTTTTTTTGAATGATGAGGGGAGGGAGGATCCAAATACTACTATAAGCGGACCATCATCGGCCACCAGCGAAACGTCATTTATCGTCAGCGCATTATATGATATTGGGGATATTGACGCGATCACTAACGTCAATGTAATGGCGCTAATATATCTATAAAAGTTTGTATGAAAATTAACGGCGGTTACATCGTTGTTTAAAATAAAATTGTAAAACAAGTGTTTTGGCAACTGGTTCCAATATGTACCTTCCTTTTGAAAACGGACTAAATCAACATTTTTTCAAACATTGGTCAGTTGGGAACCAAAATAGTTGAATGTTTAAAAGAATAGTAAAAGTAACAGATACATTCAGTCTTAGATTCGCCAAAAATAAATCGGCTCTAACCAACTGTATGGCAGAAATTTGAAATAGAATATAGAACAATGTGATCTGAACGCAATTCACACATATGAAACGTGAATTGGTGTTAGAAGAGCAGTGCCCTTCGGGATCAATAAATTTTCTACGGATTATGAAAAACATAACTGCGCTTTGCGCTGATATTCGCGGAATAACGATGTCATATTTCTTTTCTGAGAAATCTGACTATTTATAAGTGGTGTGTAATTAAAGTGGCTCACTGTATTTGTGATTTGGACAAGTAAAATATATTGTGGGAGTCTGTAATTGTTTTATGTTTTGCTGTACGTTACTTTATATCCATTCTAGTTTTGTAATCACCTTGATGGGGAAGAGAGAGCTGGTTGCTTTGCTTGGTTCGTCTTCCTGGTGTCTCGTGGTGGTTATGTGGCTCTTCCTCGCGTGCCATGGGTTTGTCTGCGGTTTGTTATTGTGGTATTTCCTGATCATACTCATTTACTGATTTTACTGTCATCTCCGTTTTTTGTTGATGAATATTAGATTGGTTTCCCAATTATTTTTACTGTGGTCATTCCGTGTTAATGCCATATATTTTCCTTCATAGATATATCCTGGCAATAATAATGCAAGGTACTCGTAGCTATATGGATATGCACATATTTACAATGTGAAACTGTATGTCAGAGCAACACTGTGTTTTGTGTGCTGAAAAGGTCATGTGACAAAAGGCATACAAATGAGTAGTGGAATACTAGTAATGGTATGCATCTGAATTAACATGCATGGACCGTTTGTTTTATGTGATCCAAATAATTAACTGTTAAAAGTTTAACTGTGCATATGTATATACTTTATACACAGCTAAATCGGCCACTATCTTAAAAGAACTTCAATTTATATACCCACCATTAACTTATCTAAATAATGCTTGGATTGTTAGTTCCTTCTCAAGGGCTGATTTTATTTTATTATAATATAGTAAACACAAGCCGTTTCCAAAATTTGCTTTGTGGACAGCTATTCTTGCCCACCATCTTAAATATGTCAGTTTCATGTGTACAAGAAGATACTTTGAACCCCACTTCAAGGTCGAGGACTGTCAGGCAATGCTTTGAGATGAAGTGCGAGATTGGAACCAGACCTCCAAATAAGAGTATGTAAATTGTGTGATTGTGATATTTCCTGATCATACTCACTTCCTTTTTTGTTTTATTTCACAACCAGAGCAAATATTGATGGTACTCAGGAGAGTCTCCTCAATAAGACGACTTTTTTGAGCACCCACAACACATGTTTACTTTTGAATGAGAAAATGATCAATTTTACGCACATAAAATGTGCTTATCTGGATCTATGAGAACATAACCTTGACATATTTTATTTCATTTTAAGACTGCATATAGGGGATCAATAAACTTGCAAACATCGGGAGCTGACATTTTCTCATTCCATAGCCGAATTACAACCGCAGAGAGGAAACTAATCTGATATTAAATAATCACAGATGACGTTTTTACTTGGGCAGTGGCGTCAAAACCTTTGCCTTATTCATAACGAACTTTGATTTTTCCGCTTCTTAATTGACATTTGTGATTTAAACCTGGCCCTAAAACTGCTGAGAGGTCCATTTTTGGCTGTCATTACTGTAGGATTTTCATAAATCTTAGCATGTATTTGATTAAGTAACACAAAACTGCGGGAACCGAAGGAAATTAGATAGGACTAACGATTCTCCTCTCGTCATTTTCACACATTATTCGAGAGTAGCCTGAAACTGTTTCTGCTAATATATATTTACGACCTGGGCCTATTCATTTAGTTTAACATTACACTGAATTCCGAGCATAACTACTGTTGTGCAATGGGAAATATGAATAAAATCTTACTACAGTCGTAAGAGTACGTGACAAAAATAATTGTCTTATTTCTCAACTAAAACATATGATTTTGGCACTCCAAAGAACCGTCTAAATGAGACAGTTCTTTTAAGCACCAAAAACATATGTTAAAAATTTGTTTTTGGTACTCTCAATGACGCGGTTTTTAGCACCCAAAATTTTCTTTTGAGCACCCAAAAGGTTTTTTTGAGCACTCAAGACATATGTTAATGTGTTTGTGAAAGCAAATTTGAGTCAATAAAGTATTCTATAGCCTTCCTGCCAATGTTCTGTGCCTCGAGCAGTTTATTAGCTATACCAGGCTTAGCAAGAACACCCGAAGACAAAAAAGTACAGTTCATTGTCCTCGACACTAGAACTGAAAGGGTTAGAAGCCAGAAACTGCCTTTAGTACTTGTTTCACAACATGCTTACAGCTTTGCATCTGAGAAGGTTGCATGGATATTTCATGTCAGTGCATTGAAAAGTTGCTTCAACATATTGAGCTCTGATGTGACGAATAATACACCGGTCCATCTGTAGTACGAAGCATAGTTCTAGCTGCTGAAGCCTATACGATCTCTTTGAGACTTGGCACGGGGTTTACCATTTGCTTGATAATTATGCTAAAAGCATTTCTAGGGCAAAGAACCAATGATAGTTACACACTAAACCCATTTTTCCAGAAGTTCTTTGCATCCGCGATGTGTATCAGACAAATTCAGCAGTGCAATTAGTTACACAGGTACATATTGTGCATAGTTGGTGTGATCGTATGGACAGAACATTGAGCATGACGCATACAATTAGAGCTGATATGCAATTCTAAGTTGAACCAGGTGAGTTGGTGTATAAATTGAAGAAGATTGTTGGCTCTAATAATTTTTCAGCGCAGTTCATTAAAATAATTTCCCATTATAAAAAGATTGGCTATAACAATAATGTATTGCAACAGATTGCATGCTTGATGGTCAACCCAATCACGGTTGACCACTTTGCTTTCCTCTTTGATTGCACGCCGATGGGTCGGACTTCACACTCTATGACGGTTTCGACTTAAAGACTTATCTTTTGATGCGACGGTAGGGACTGATGCTTTGGCTATTTGGTTTCTTTTGCTCCGGTATTAAGTTTTATTTACTGTTGAGTCCTTATCTTTGCTTTATCTCCTTTTTTATATCTTGATTTATATGTTTAGATGATGCATTGATAAGTTAGGGGTCTTTCATGCAAACCAAACATCTATATATGTGTCTTGATCCACATCTGAACTAAGGGTGAGGTTGGTGCACTGTTAAACCGGTTTAAGCCCTCCTGTAAAATATATTTACTGACCGTTCCAAGGCGGTACTTCTTTTGTGGATCTTTTACGTTTTTTTCTGTCTTGTAATTACTATGACTTTGTGCGCGTCTGTTTATATGTGCCTTGTGGTCACCTGCTGGGAAAGGGCTGACCTCTTGGCTCTCGTTTGTGGTGTCTATATGTGAGTTTGTCACTTTACCATTGGTATCCTGGGCCAGGTGTGGTACTTGAGTGTATCCATTCCTGATCTTTGCACCCTTACTTACTTGTTTTTTCTTGTATCCCTAGTCAGTGACAACACCATCTGAAATACATCCATATAACTTGCCCAGATCTGAGCTGTTTCACAGTAATTGTCTTTCAGAACTTCCGATTTGAAAGCATGATACTATTCAAAGTGATTTCAAAAGTCTACAGATTGGATGCTTCGCTCAGGCAGTATATAAAATGAATGTTCCAGTGTGCACGAGAGGGTTCTTTGGCTGAAGGTTTCCCACTACCTTGACCATGCTAATGAACTTCAATTTATTTACGTAGCATGCTTATAAAATTGCTTTAATTAATGGCAGATTTAATACACGTATAGTCAACAAATGCCATCATAGTACGAGAAGCTAGCATATATAATTTGAGTGTAAAGTCATAGCATGTAGTGATGCAAGTTAAAAGTATGATTCCATGTATTGGTCCGAGAATGTGGTCACGGATCTGAGGTTTTCGTGTGTGTTATACAGGATACTTTTGAATGAGTTGGCTAAGATGTGATTCACTTGACTTTTTGTTTAGATTTCATAGCTTTTATTGGCGAAGATTATACAGGGAAACTATTGCCGTTCAATGATGAATATTGGTACGACAATAAATTCTTGGGTCTGTATTTTGTTGCTCTGTCAACTCTCATCTCTGTAGCCGATAATCAGATAATTACAAAAGATGTGTCTTGTCACAGGAGGTATTAACGTATTAACGTAACCGCGTGCGGTCTGTCCATTTTTTGGGACCGCTATATCTAAAAATACAGCACATTTATATATGTTTAAGACTGCATTCAACAAAGCGTTTTTTGATGGGGATTCATTAACTGGGCCTCAACGCGAGAAAACCTGTCTTCGGAGGTTTGCGAACAATAAAGGCGCAGACCAGCCTGCGCATCCGCGCAGTCTGATCAGCGCCAATATTATTCGCTATTTGGAAAGTATCATATCTAGACTAACTATAGGCGAAATTTCAGTATTCTGGCTAGTCTCTGTAGCTGATGAGACTGGTTTGAGTGTCGCTTTGTCGGAAACCCCTAAGACAGGTTTTCTCACGACGAGGCCCATTACTGATTGTTTACTTTCTTCAGCAAATATAAGCAAACATAATTATGCAGTGTAATGTTAACGCGTTAAGCGTTTAGGGCCATTTTCATTATGTTAATTTGATTTGATTGTAGCTAACCTCCAATGAGCCTGACAATATTTGGTTTTAGCAACAGCAGACACTAGGCTGATGATTCAGCCAGTAGGATACACCATACCTTCCGCAACACCCCTGACTTTTGTTGTCCCCAATGCGTTTGGGGATTTTGTGTTTGGTCCTTGTTTTGAAATGTAGTACTTATGTCCACACTAGTTATGCAATCATATAGCTGAAGAAGAAAGAGCTGGTTGCTGTGATTTTGTTGTGTTCTGCTGTCGTTAGGCTGTTGGTGTTCTGTGTCTCTTCTTCGCGGTGTGGTGGGTTGGCCTGTGGTTTGCGTTTTTTAGCATTTGCTAGCCATACTATCTTGTTTTTGGGATCGATAGGTCCAGCTAATTATCAGGAAAAAAATCCGTTTTTTTCAATTCTGTTAAATCTTTAACGAAAACCCTTAAACCATAAAGTGGTACCGACGTTTTGAGTTTAAGAGTCTTCCTTGGTATCATGACAGACTTGCTGAATGGGACGTAGTGCATCACTAAACTGTTGTGCGAAAATCTATGTTAGCTGTTTGTCTGCTCCATTGGATATCATCACCATTGCATTTGAATGTCTATTGGAAATAAAAAGTGTTTTTCCTTAGCCACACAAGTAAATAGATCCACTGGATCATCGTGATCTGCTGTCTTATAAATAAATATGAGCCGCACATGTGATTTCAAACAATGTGTTATTTTGACAAGTGTAGACTCAAGTTTAGAAACTCCAAATGATGTTCAGTCAGTAGCTTACGTGTAACACTCATAAATTATTCAAGCCGCTAGCAAAGGCTCTGATAAGAGTGCGCGTATGCGCAGGCTGGTCTGAGCTTTTGCTGGTCTCACATACAACATTGTTGGAAATCTCATGTCTTCCTATCAAATTGATAAATGACGTTAATTCATTAAACAGTTCTGATTCGGACTCCCTGTCGCAACTTTCCATTTACGCAACCACTTTAAGCCAATTCAAAATTATTATAGGGGTTTACTCGTTTAGCAAATGTGTCTATGTCTTCTTGATCCAAAATCCACACATACATATATGTACATGATACAGGCTATGATCAAAGACGTCTTAAACTTCATCCATTATCTATCTATCTATCTATCTATCTATCTATCTATCTATCTATCTATCTATCTATCTATCTATCTTTGCATCCACCCACCACCCACCCAAAACCAACCCAGCGATCCACCCCCACCCACCCACCCAGCCAGCCAGCCACCAACCCACCCAAAACTCAATCACCCACCCGCCCGCCCGCCCGTCCGTCCGTCCGCCCATCTATCTATCTATCTATCTATCTATCTATCTATCTATCTATCTATCTATCTATCTATGCAGCCAACCACCCACCCACCCACCATCCAGCCAAAACCTACCCACCCAAAGCCACCCAGCCAAAAACCACCCATCCACCAACCCACCCGCCCGCCCGCCCGTCCGTCCGTCCGTCTGTCTGTCTGTCTGTCTGTCTGTCTGTCTGTCTGTCTGTCTGTCTGTCTGTCTGTCTATCTATCTATCTATCTATCTATCTATCTATGACAGTCAGTCAGATCTTCTCTCCGCGTGTCAGTGTATTTAGCAGGACAACAACACAAGCCTAGCATGTCTTTTTCTCTGTGACATGATTCCCGTAAATCAATGCAGTTATGCCGTGATGGAAACGTTCATGTCAGAACCTTAAACCTAAGATTAAGTGATGTTATGATGAAGTTGCTGACCCAAGACCTCGCCTCTAGCTGCTTATTTGCATAAAACATTGTACTGTAATTCTTAGCCTTGCTTGTCAGTATTGGAGAAATCTCGCAGAATCTGGTTAAGCCAAAGCCATTTCCCGTTAACAATGCAACATTTACAGTAGAAAATATACCTTAACCCATATAAGCCTATCTTACTTTTATGGGATGTTGGCAAACCAGATCAGAAGATGTAGAAAGCAGTGTCTGATCAACTGTTTGCTTACAGAATGATATGTTATAATTTGAATACAAGTTGGAAAATGACCAAACAACCCTTAAAATTGGAAACGGACTCGTCCAAATTCATTTGGATTAAATGAGTTAAAAAGAACACAAGGAAATTTATTTTTCAGATTAGACTCGTCTCATTACAAGGTGGCATACATCAAGACAGGAACGTTATTTTTACCCATTGTATAATTATGGATTCTTCCTTCTGGTGTCTTTTTCATACGTATAAGGCCCTATTAGCAGCGTAGCGACTAACTGGGTTTAGTGTTTGAAAAATATTGCTTTTTATAATGAATATTGGAAAGGCAATAAATTGAATGGTCTGTGTTTTGTTCGCTTGTCATCTTTAATGTAAATTATATCGAATAAAGTTGAGCATCACGGCCAGCCATTTTATTGCCATATGCGAACATGTTCTATAGAGTACACGATCTGCATTTGCAATCGTGTATGTACTATTAGTTTAATGTAGGATTATCCTTATATTAAAGTCTCGCAGTTTCATTTTTTGCTGAATTAAGCCTTTCCGCGACAATTCTGGACGACAATTCCTCGCATGCATTACGAAAGCATCCGATCGGATAAGGTCACGCGCGACTTATACGTGTGCTTTTGATACAATACATTGACATGTATAACGTAATCTTTAATAAAAGGTAAACACATTTATTACTGAACATATTCGAATGTCATAAGTTAACTGAAAACAATTGTTGACTGTTGAGGTCTTATAGATATGACATGATATCAGCTATAAACTACCAATATTTATATACAGTATATATTTTTGACCCGAATTTCCCACTGATATCAATTGGACCAGTCCATTTCCGTTTTAAGGGTTACTAGGTGCTATTTTTAAAAACATATTTATTCAAATTTTAATAAAGCATTATATAAGCAAACAATTGAGACCCTGGTAAGACGTCATTGTTTGCCTACGCCCCACAAAAAGGAGGTTGGGCTTATATGGGTATCACATATAATAAGACGACCGACTCGATAGTCAAAAACACCATACCAGTGATGGCTTGAAAACCTCAGTGATCAACTCCTGTAATCATTCATATTTAAGACAATACCTCAAGATGCTGCTAAAAATAAGTTGCTTTCTTCTGGGAGTAAATTCTCTTCTTTAAGAACAGTGTCATTCTAAAAAGGGAGACAATTTAGGATAATGACTCCTCAATACAATACTCTCCCTTTGATGTGCATTAATAAAAGTAAAGTGCCAATTTATTATAGTGTCACTCCTATTGAAGGGTCAGCAATTTCTGACTTACATGTATGAGACACCTCAACTGGTCACATTTATTTCCCAAATCTCGTAAATGTTGACGTTCTTGCAACGCTATTGTTATGATTTATAAGACATCATAAATGCAAACATATTTCAAGCTCTTAAGAAAATTACCTTGTAATCCACATCCTCTTAGTGCAAATATACAATATCTTCCCAACCAGCATCAAATCTTGGTCCACTATCGGCCCTTGGATGACGTTTCGCTGGCGGGTCGATAGTGGCTCGATTTTACGTGTTTAATGGGCTAGCTGCCGACTATTCTAAAAGTGTTGTTTTCCTCTTAAGAGACAGATGGACATGTTGTTATCGGTTATGTCTTTCATGAGAGCCATAGTTCTATTATATCTAACATATAATTGTTCCATTTAGCTTTCTATAATAGCCTTTGATAAAATAACTGTCAAAATGAGGAGAATTTACACGGAATCCTGGGATAATACTCATATCCACAGTGATCCCATCAAACACCAAACCAATACGAAACCATAATGAAGACAAGACAATATCAAACAGCATTGGATAGTCTGGCATTTGAATATCGGCCATCATTTGGACGGAAGGCACGTGTTACTGTTGACGTTATTGCGTTTTAAATCCTCTAACAAATAGCTATTGAAACCAGAATGTAAATTAGTTCAGAGCTTATTAATTACCCTCGGATAATGCTAACACTATTCCAAAAGAAAACAATTGTTTAGGGCGTCCCTATATATCTGGTATCTACAATATTGGACACTGTGCTATGACCTGGTAAGTTTCGAATTGTGAGCAGGGATCAAGTACTTGTGTTTCGCCATCTCCAGCCGGTCCATCAGGCTGCTGTCCTCCGAATTTTCTGAAGTTTTGAGTAAGAGTTTCCAATCCATGTGCATACTCTAGTTTAGGTCTGACCAACGTTTTATAGACAGCTTCCTTAGTACTCTTAGGTGCAAAAGCCAAGTTTCTATGAAGGAAACCAAGTTGTTGCTTTGGAAGAAATTTCAAAGATGTGTTGACGCCTATCCATGCTATCAGTTATAGTATCTTGCTAACTAGACATTCTCCAGTGTTTGGTTGTTTATGGAATAGAAAAAAAGGATTTGTTTGTGATGCTAAGCTGAGTCACTCACTCGTCCGCACAACGACATTTCGTCCATTGTCATATGCTCGCACCAATGCCGCGTTATTTCATCTGGCATTCACTGTTTGCAAAAAACACATTTGGGGGTTACCAGTATGCAACTACTCACTTGACCTTGAACTGACATAATCAATGGTTGCAGCCAACCTAAGCCCCGTTAACATAGGTAGACTAACAAGTAAGGGATAATTAAGTAATTTAAAACTAGAAAGAAACCCAAGCGCTGCATCACAACACGAGCACCAAGCCTAGAGCTCTGAACATAAGTGAAGCAAACTGAAGACCCAAAGGAACAAACATCAATATAACCACTGTCTGCTAAAGGACATGAGAAACAGACATTTACCTAGTTTTTTACCAATGATTCTGATGACGTTTTGATATAACATGAACTTACTTATGCTAAATCTTTCTAACTCACAAAAAAACAAATTGGGCGACTGTAGACTCAGCAGACTATTACAAAAACGGAACAATACATCTATAAGACAATAATAGCAAAGCAACCAGCCTTCTCTTTCTCTTCAAGATGATTGCAAAACTAGAATGGACACAAAGTAGTGCATAACAAAACAAAGACAAGCACATACCTCCCACAAACAATGGAAAGTACATTAAGCAATAGATCAACAACAACAACAGATCCACCGCCTTAGAACAGACAGCAGCCTAAGCCAAGGGGGGGGGGGCTTAAATGCATTTTACTAGCGCTAAATCATGACCCTAGATTTTGTTGTAGTTAAAACACAAAATTGTTCAGCTCGCATGGAGGCTTCCTAACTAATGCAATGTGTCATAAAAGATAAACACTCAAATCAAATTAACATATTATAATGATACAAAGAAAAGGGCATATGACTCACAGATAGTCAGAGCTAACGGTAAGTAAAATCAGGGTCTGTACCATTCGGTAGGAGAAAACTTATCTACAAACAGCGAAATGCGTACACATATTAATTAGAACTGTCTAAAAATTGACCCCTTAATATGTACAATCTTCCCTTTCGGATCTTCGATGCACATTAATAAACCATATACTAAGGACCTATGTACACGTATTTGTACGATTTTCTGTGACAATAGTACTAAGTCCATTTCGTTCTGTGCGCAGTGTGTGTTGAACGGAGTGGATTTAGTACCAATGGCTTGCGAAGATGGGACACCACTGTTAATACTATTATCCTTTAGAATCTCTTACGTCTTTGGGTACTGAAATTCAAACCTGGATTTACCGAGCATATAGTTCCTGATCAGCAAATCTTTTGGGGGAGCAGATTTGTCTTGGACTACTTTGTTAACATATATATCCCTGTCTGAGTGATATATTTGTTTGTTTGTTTTGTTACTTTAAGTCTCAAGTCAACAATTATGGTCATGGCGGGACGGTCAGTTCACCTAACCACACTTTTTCCTGGGCAAGCTTGAACAAGTAGTTAACCAGTACTTCGTGCACATACGTTCGCTTGTAACTGGCAACGACCCTTCTTGAATGAATCAGCGGAAAGGAGGAGAATGATCGTAGAAATTAATTCATGGTCCAATCTTCACGAAAGTATGGGACCGGGGCGGAATCGAACTCGCGACCCCTGTTGCCAGATACGTTACCGACTGCGCTACGCGGCCCGTCTGAGTTATATATAGTTGTGGTATTCAAAGTGTTAATTTTATCGTTATTGTAAATCTGTATAACATATGTTTAGATGATAATGACAGGTTTTCATATCTCCGAGTGAAAGATTCATCACAAGCACTATGATATAACTAGTTTCATGCAAATCAGATATCTTCGAGGTCATATTCAAGCTAAAAGCCTCATAAATAACATCTTCCCGTATGTGTTACAATGATGTTACTACAATTGTCGTGAAAAATGATTATACAGTAAAACCTATGTAAAACGGCCACTTTCAAAAAGACCAAAAATTGTTTTTCACGACTAATTATCGCTTAATGCAGGTCAAAAGTATTGCAGAATGCTCCAAGGGGAGCATTCTGCAATACTTTCGACCTTCATTAAACTACCATTTGTCATAAAGATCTTTGTTTTGTCTATTTTTAAGTGGCCGTTTTACACAGGTTTTACTGTATAAGAAAAGTTGTTGAATATAAACTCCGTCCTCAGGATCATTATGTGATCTTATCTGCAGGCTAGACGGAGGGTGGCCGGTAGTAATCCTGAGAGACTGTGCTACTTTCAGCCAACAAAAATACACGAATTCTTTGAGAGTATAGCTAACATGCATACTTAAAAAAAGTAAGTGGGTACGACCAGGATATTGTCACAATCACACACTGCAGACCAACCCTCAGCACCGCGAGGAAAAGACAAGGAATGATAAAAGAAGCACATGGTATTAAAAAGACAAGTCCAGCAAAGCAACCAGCTCTCTCCTCCCCAGCAACATGATTGTAAATAAGGAAAGGACACAAAGTACTGCACACCAAAACAAGGACCACACTCATACACAAACACACACTGAGAGCAACAATAAACAATAATCAAACAACAGCAGTGCCACTGCCTTAGAACTGACAGCAACTAAAGCCGCCCAGGGTGGGGTGCTAAGATTAATTACACTGGTCAAATCTTCGCCCTAGATTCTGCTGTTGTCTGAACATAAAACAAGTTTAGCTGGTGCCAAGTCTTCCTAACTATGCACTGAATCATCACAGGGAACAACCAAATCAATAAACATACTGTGAAGAAACATAGAAAATGGCTCTTAACATACCGACTGTCAGAGCTACAGAAAACCCCACAGTGGAACATGTTTAATTGAAAAATGGCATGCAGCATACCCATCTGTCATATAATCAATATTATAAAAAGACAGATAAATGGTGTACTAAAGTACAATCATGCAGAGAGAGAGAGAGAGAGAGAGAGAGAGAGAGAGAGAGAGAGAGAGAGAGAGAGAGAGAAAAGTATGACCAGAAAAATGCCACAATCACATGCCACAGACCTACCTACGGCACCGCGAGGAAGATACACACAACGCAGACGCAGACAGCCAAATCATAATTAAAGCAAGAAACCAGATTGCTCTTACAAGTTCATATCTAAACTATTAAGAGCACCAAGAACCACCTCCAATATTAGTATCGCACATACCATCAATTCGTTATCATAGTGATATCGACGAGGCGAGGGTAATTATATTTAGTGTGAATATGCAAGGTCAGTGCGCTTGCTACACATACATAATATTATTATAAATGTACATTTTACTCATAAAGTAACTGAACACTGTCAAATATATTGTCAATAAAACACAACAGCGTCCATCTCTGTACAGACTGTATAAGGTCTCTGACATTGGTTAGAAAAATGACATCAAATGTCAAAAAGTAATTACTCAGACCACGGCCATAATCAAAAGTTCTGTGATCATAAAAGACGGATAATCTACGAAGAAGCGTACGAACATGTTTCATCTAGGCGTTTGTTTTGTGCTGAGTTCAGAACGTTTGCCTAGAGATCAGAATGTTAATGGAATTTTATATGAACATGACAGCAACATTTACATAAAGGCTAGAAATTAATTTTAACCTGATTCTAAAATACTCTTCATGTAAAGTAGTTTGTGTCAAGACAAATGCTCAATTGTGCCATACCGCCTGCCAGGTACATGCCTACGGTCACACACACACGCATGCACACACGCGCGCTCGCACACACACACACACACACACACACACACACACACACACACACACACACACACAACTATAAAGAAGAGCAACCTGCTGTCTTTTCCCCGGCGAGATGATGGACACAAATACTGTATATTCGGAACTTTTCACGAGGCTTTTATTTTCACGAAGTTTGTGAAACTATAACCTTCGAGAAATGGCGAAATCACATTGTCGTTTACTGATGTAGACGAACATTTCTGTATTTACAGTAACTTTACAGCAAATCGTGTGTAAAACGGTCACTCTCAAAAAGACCGAAAATTGGGTTTCAATACCAATTATCGCTTAATGCAAGTCAAATGTATTGCAGAATGCTTCGTATAACGTATACTGTATAAAGAAATAATAACAATTTAATTCCGATCATTTTTAAACATTGCAGGTGTTTGTTTGGTTCATGATCTGAAGCTGTGCATGAAGTTTGGACAAATTCGTCATATTTTATTAATATTTTTCTTTCATCTTGTGAACTAGTCGTTTTTCGGCATCTCAGATGCAATATTTGGGTACTTTACGAGCGAAATTCCTCCTAAAATTTTATGCTGATCTTTTTGAAATTTCGCTGGTGTTTTTCTTTTCTTCAGAATTTTAAAATGTGCATTTGGCCTTAAACATTATCTTTAAATTGTGAACTTTGTTAGTTTTAGGCGTCGCAATTCAATATTATTATGCACAGTAGGTGCATTGTGAGGGCAATTCCTCATATAGCTTTATACCGATCTTTATAAAACTTTGCATGTGTTATATTTATTGAATGAAGATGTGAGGTGTATGTTCTTTACTGTCTTCATAATATTAAACAGTCTCCAATCTATACACATTGGAACTGTGACGAATATCGGGCTTCCCAATCCAACGCAAGTATTTTTACAGCATCGCTTTTCTTTCTTTTTAGATTCCAACGAAGTTTATGTCTGGGGAAATGGAAACAGTGGTCAGTAAGTAGACTCCTCTACGTCTAAGGCTATATGGGCGCCAACGTGAGAAAACCTGTCATCAGGCGGTTTGCGAACAACAATGTCACAGACGCGAGTCTGATCAGCGCCTTGTTATTCGCTTTTTAGAAAGGATCTTATCTACACTTGCTACAAGCGAAATTTTAATATTCTAGCTAGTCTATGTAGCTGAGCTGGCGGGTTTGAATCTCACTTTGTCGAAACACCGAAGACAGGTTTTCTCGCGTCGAGGTCCATATATTATAATACATGTGAATGTTCCTGATTTCCACAGTTCAGCACAAGATTGTATTTATATGACCTCCATATATGCAAAGATATGGTTCCTCATTTAAGCCAACGATTGAACAGCAACACGTACAGAATCCAACCATTATCAAAATATCACATGAAAAACAAACTAGATAATTTAAGCGGGTAGCCTACACCCGAGGATGCAGAAATTATCGTAGGGAGGGGTCCGGTGCAACCATTGAAGTTACAAAACGTATGACAACGGGGTTCTCCTTTACTTTTAGTCACTAACTTAATCGACAAAGGGGGGTACGGTTCCCCTCGAGAAACAAATTTGACCCCTTACGGACCCCCTCGAAAATCAATTTATCCTTCTTAGGGGGGACCAATTGCTTCTCGATGGGGTCCGCACCAGTGTTTCTAAGGAAACCTATAGCCACTTGTGAATTTCAAGAGAGTGGGGAGCGAGGGGGCGAACCCCTGCCCCATCCTCTGTATCCACGCATTTTGGTATTATATTATATTATATTGTATTTTATATGTTCTAATGGGGTCTATGGGCTGAATGTGTAGAGTAAAAACTCTGTTCTGTTTAAGCCAATGGCCAGAGTGATATAAGTCTGCTATAAGTCTGCTGGTCACAGATAATTTTTATTTTGCTATTGTCATACTGTACTAATTTTTAAAATCTTACCCAACTTTTGATTGACTAAATGGCACATGTCCTTGAACAGTATACATGTATGCAGTATGCACTAAAACTCGTTAAATAAATAAACTTGATGGCTTATACAAAGATCGAATATGAGAAAATAGCAAGTGGGTACATGTATGACCAGAAAATGCCACACACAAGTGCCACAGCGTGAGGAAGCGAACAAGACAGCCACATGACCGTTAGAACACGATTGAAGCAAAGAAATCAGCTCTCGACTAGAAAGGATATTAAGAACTGCATCACAAAACAGCACCAAAATCCCACCACACAATGGGAGCAACAAAACACAATGAATAAACAATAACGGATTATCCGCCTTAGAATAAACAGTAGCCAATGCCACTGGGGCTGGGGCTTTAACATATACTATGCGCAATAAGTTTAGCAATTTTTTACGTTTCGCATCTTTTTGCGCTCATCTAAAGTTGTGCAATATCGAACAATTTCAATGGCAATGACGAGAAAGGGATCGTAGGCAAATGAAACCACGAATATACAGACGCCATCATGTAAATATGCATTAAGGGAGAGCAAGAACTGCAGGAGGGGTCAGTAAGCAAAAATCACATCCGTTCTAAATAATGCTAAAATGATAAGCATGCGATTTTTCATTTGGTGGTCTTTCATCGTCCCCATGCATCATTCGCCTATAAAAACTATTGTTAATGTGACAGCTGCAATTGAGATTTCATGCTGAAAAAATCAGCTTCCATCAATGACGTCAAAACGTAGTCATCGTTTGGTTAAACTTCTAATGTTTATGGTGTTTCAATTCCAAAAGAGAATCAGTTTACAAAGATATCAAAGGCTGACAATGTAACTCATCTTATGGTTGTTACTGAAAAACTGTGTGACGCATTTGCGAGATAACCGTGACATTAGATTTTATCTTTCGGCTCGTGTTCTATAGCCGTGAAGATGTTTTATTCAACAGTATTTGTCTTAATGTACTGGAAGACATCATTAATGTGGTTCAAGAAAAAACCTAGAAACGTCGTTTAAAGGTGATGACATAAAAGGATTAATAAAAAGTCAAATTGTGAAAACTTGGTCCTTTATTTCTCTGAAAAGTTAAGAAAATTGCAGTACTTGATGTGCTGTTTTGGTTCTCAGTGACCAAACAATCGCTTGAAAATGTTCTTGACTTCCCCAATGATCAGAAATACACATGTTACCCGCTAGCCTTAAAGTTTAACGTCACTTTAGCACGGCCGCTGCGTTTGGTAATTCTGTATTTTTTTTTTAATTCAAACTCTTGTCAGATGATCGGCACTTGTATCTTCATGACAGCGAATGAAATTTAAGGTATGATGTGGATGGGCTCACCCATACAAAACAATTTCTAAATTTATTGTGCATAGTAAAGTTTATTGGCCGAATAGTCACCCTAGAATATGCTGTTGATAAATCACAGAAAATCTTACCCGCATAACTTAACGGTGTAACCGTCGTCAATTTCTATTCATTAGTATGAGCTAGCAGTGATGCTCTGATGAGACTGCAGACTCGTTTGAATCAATACTGCTCGCCTTTGTTACATGTATACATACATATCCAGCCAGCATGCCATCTCGGGCCACTGTCGGTCCACCAGCGAAACGCCATGACAATGGCGTTTCGCTGGTGGGCAGATAGTGGTCCGATTTTATACTCTTACTGGGAAGTCTCATCAGGTGGATTATTTTACTCACAGGCTAGGTTGCAACAACCTTGATACTCAAACCGAGCCCAGGAAGATCGAGTTATATACGTATCAAACAGCTCCACCGAAGATCGCAGGGGTAGCATGTGGGAGCAGACATACCATGGTGTGGCTGGAAAATGGACATGTGTTTAGCTTTGGTAATAATTTCTTTGCTCAGCTTGGCTACGACTTCAAGGAAAAAAACTATAAGGAAAATCAGGTAAATGAGTGTCAATAATGTACGGCAAAACTTGTGTAAAACGGCCACTCAAAAATAGACAAAAGAAAGATCTTTATGACAAACTGTAGCTAAATGAAGGTCAAAAGTATTGCAGAATGCTCAAAGGGGAGCATTCTGCGATACTTTTGACCTGCATTTAGCGATAATTGGTCTTTAAACCCAATTTGTAGCCTTTTTGAGAGTGGCCGTTTTAAACATGTTTACTGTATTTTGATTAAATTCGATTTGAAATGCCGTTGCAAAATGATGTGATCCTCGTCGTGAGACAACGTGTTTTGTTGCATCCCAATATAATCCTGCGAATCTGCACAGTCTGGTCAGCGTTTTTGTCGGTTATTCTATAGAAACAATATTATCTAAACTTGGTGCATGCAAACTTGCAGTATTCTGGCTGATCTCTGCAGCTGAAAGGACAGGCCTCTTGTCTCTCTTGTGTGTGATGCTTTTGTGTTTTTGTCACTTTCCCATGGGATGTCCTGGGTCAGGTGTGGTACTTGACTGTATCGATTCCTGATCTTTGCCTTCTTACTTACTCTAGCAAGTTTATTCAAATTATACCACATGGGTCAAAAAAGGGCCCGCCCCAGGGCGTCACATGTTTTACATAGGCTTATATCGGGAAAACGTGAAAAAAATCTTGTTTGACATGTAGCATCATCTAGTGAACCTCTACCAAGTTTGTTCAAATTATGCACATGGGACCAAAACTGGGCCCACCCTGAGGTCACGTGGTTACTTAGGCTTATAGACAAAAAGTGATAACAACTTCTTGTCTGAAATCACACTGCATAGAGCCTTGATATTTGATATTTGGTATGTAGCATCACCAAGTGGACCTCTACTAAGTTTGCATAAATTATGCCTCTTCATCCAAAATTGTCCCACTAGAGGGGTCACAAAGGTAATAGAAAATCAACTTTTTCAGAATATGGTCATGTTGCGTATGATATTAAAGGGAATAAAGCCTACAATAACATGCTAGCAAATATGTTGCCCTTACACACATCCTTGACTCCTGGGGTGGGGTTAAAATGTCGTATTTTTTTTCTTTTCCAAAAGTAACTATGTTGCATATCAAATTAACAGGAATGAAGCATGGTCCACCATGCAAGCAAATCTTCTGCCCTTTTACACACCAGCGACCTCTGGATGGGGTCAAAAGGGCGAGACATTTTTTTTGCTGAAGACGGTCATGTGGCATGTCAATTTAATAGGAAAGAAGTGTAAAACATTATGCAAGTAAAACGCATTGAAATTGTGCAAATAAGTATATTTTGATTGAACTTAGCGGCTTTATAGGCTTTTGTTATGATATGAGTAACACCAGAGATGGGCTAAGGTGTTGGAGAAATTGAATTTATATTTTATGGTTAACATCCTCTTCTCGTGACAAGGATTCAGGTGAGCGATCCAGGGCCCAATGGCTCTCTTTTTAAAAGTCTAGTAACGCACATGATATGCATTGTAGTTGAAAAGCATTTTTTTCAAAAGTTAGATTAGAACAACCAACAAAGAACTAGCATTAAACATGGATAAAAGGTACTTTAGCAACAGTGACGACCCAGATGAAATGCCACATAAGGCGGCATTTCATCATGGTCTGCAGTTTTTGCAAAGATAAAAAACTACAGGGACAGAAATAAATTATTTTAAGGAAAGTTTGACTGACAACCCTTTAAATACAGAATGGACAATTCCATACACATTGTATCAGTATGTCTTGGATAATCCATCAGAATAAAAAGTGTTAATTGTTTGTTTATTTTACTGATAAAATCTGATAATATATTTGATCATGACGCTGCATACAATATTCACAGGACACTTATAAATATATAGCAAATACTTAAATAGTATACCCTACTTTACATATTTCCTTTACTCCTTTTAAATAATGGGTGACGTTTAACACTTTTACATATACGAGGGCAGTTCAAATATGAATGCAAGTAGCTTAGTAACTTTCTTCACATATATGATACAACAAAATGGTTAACGTTTCAATAAAAGTCTATATGTCACCTTTATACTGGCACCAGACTTAAAGAAAATAACAGTGTATTTATTGAGTTATAGCCCTTTGAATGAGGGTCACGTTAGTATACTAACAAACGAAGTTCTTCGAACATATAACAGTGATAGAGACGAGCGTGATAAGCAGGTGAATTTTCTTGAAATTTTTAAGGAATTAACCCCATATTCTTACATAATAATTCTGTGAAAGTTGCGAACATACGAAATAATTCTGTTAACTTACAACGAATCAATTTCACTAAAGTCTCCGTTTGCTTGCAAATAAATGGTAAACAAAACACCACCTTTCAGTTTTCAGTTAAACTTATCTATAACAAAATGCACGAAGCAAGATTTAAACTAGTTTTAACTTAAAGACAATATGTTGATCGCTCATACTGAGTTGTTGCTACAAATTATTAATGGATAGTGGGTAATTTTTAAACGCTGAAAAGCATTTTTACCAAGTCAAAATTGCCTTAAGTGAAGGGGTTATAGAATTTATACTTAATTTTGTTGTCATAGCATTGCGGTCTTATTCTAAATTTGAAAGTAACCTTTAATTTTTACCACTATATGCTTTATTTACAATAAAATTACTCACCTGGTCCTGAGACAGATTGAACATATTTTAATTAATGTAAACAAGTCATTAAGAAGCATAAAAATGCTTGAAATGATATAAAATGTGATTACTCTGTAAATAGAGAACGGCGCATTTTGAAAACTCCCTTATGACATATTTGGCATGTTTTCAGCAAAACACAAAGAAAACGACACAGCGATGTTCATTATTCCATCCCCAGTAGATAACTCAAAATGACGTTTATTATAAAACTAATGAAGTCACAAACGTGCCTGTTTACTCGATATTGAAACAGGTTTATATGAACTTTTTCCTGCAAGCAAATTTTGGAATGTTACTTAAACCTTCACTTGAAAATTTGGTGCCATTTTGTCTAAAATTTACAAAGATATTACACAATGTCCGCACATGTACCAAAACGTGCATTGCAATTTGCTTCAGAAAAACTTCAGTATACAGGAATGGCCTTTATATAAGAACCTGTAACTAGATAAATATAGTGAGTGTTTCTTTATGTTTGGTGCCATTTTAAAGGCGACAAATAGTTCTTTCCAGGAAGGTATGATGTTTTGTCTTAGCATATATGTGAGGAAAGTAATGAAGCTACTTGCATTCATATTTGAACAACCCTCGTATACCGAAGTGATGGCTACATGTTTATTAGTTTGCCTCATTGAGGTTACTGTTCAATGTATTGTAAGAATGTCCGATAGCAAAGACTCTTAACCAACTATGCCTACTGGATTCACATTTCAATGTTGACTTTTGAATTTCGTCTCCCCCATCAGGGTTGGGAGACATATTGTTTTTCCTCGGTGCCTGCCTGTCCGTCTGTCCGTTTTACTGTTGGTCACAAAGTGTGTCCAATCCTGTGAACGTTACTCCTCTTACAGTTTCAGTCGGATATTTTTGAAATTTGCAACTTTGCAGTGTTTTTGGTCAAGGTCTGAAAATGTACATGACGTCTGACTGTAATCCTCAGGTTAATGTTTGTTACTTTTTTTCGCAGTTTAACTTAGTCATTTTTTGGCTTAAATTTCAGCCAAAGAATATAGAAACTGGGTAACTTGTAATCGCAACTCCTCCAACAATTTTTGCAGGATCATCTAAATACTTTGCATGTGTTTTGATCGTTTCTGAAGATGTGCATTTGACTGTAATCCTTAGATTCGCAGTTTGAACTTAGTCATATCTGCCTCGACGTCTGACCTAGTATATCGATACTGGGTATCTTGTTGACGCAACTCCTCCTACAAGCTTACCCAAATCTGCTTGAAACTTTTCAGTTGTTTTTTTGTCAAGATCTGAAGCTGTGCATGACGTTTGACGTTAATCCTAAGAATAATTATAGTTACTTTTTTGCCGTTTGAACTTAGTCAATTTTGCTCAACTTATACCAAAGCATATAGACACTTGGTATCTTGTGAACGCAATTCCTTCTACAATATTACCAGATCTTTTTGAAACATTGCAGAGGCTTTTTTCATGGTCTGAATATTTGCATGTCGTTTGGCTGTAATCCTCAGATTAATGGTTTGCAGTTTGAACTTAGTCAATTTTGGCTCAACTTTAGCACATAGGCTCTGGGTATCTTGTGAATGAACTCCTTCTACAATTTTGCCCTTATCATTTTGAAACTTTGCAGATGTTTTTGTCTAAGTCTGAAGATATGCGTGTGACTTAGATATAGCATGGCTTCGCCATTATAATAGATACTATATATGAAATAACTGTTTCCCAAATGATAGTTGTGCATAGTTTACTGCGTTAGCAGCTGGCCCCAAGGTTATAAAACATTTTTCATTCTCAACTCAACTGAGCACAAAATTTATCCTGCTCATAAATGTTAAAATGCCAACAAGTGTTGGCATTTTAACTTTTATTAGCAGGATAAATACACCAACTAAGAGATTGACAGCAAGAAAAATCATTATTTTTCAGCATTTTAGCTTTACTAGTAGTTGAAATTTCATGCTCAGCTGAGTTGAGCGCGGAAAAAGTGTTATGACCTTGAGGCCTGATATATGTATCTTTGCTGGATATGAAATCGAATTTTGCTTAAAACAATCACCATTATTCCAGTTTGAAATTGCATTTGAATAGTGATCTTTCTAACCCCAAAGGAGGGTGGGGGAGACATCGGTTTTTTGTAGAGAAACAATTCTATAGTTGTAACAGAAATTGTGTTAAATCGAACAGTGCGATTCCCGAATAATTGCATATATGTATGGCAAGCTACAAGGAAATCAAGGTGTTGCTATACATTGACAATTCTCATTCATGGAAATTAAATTTGAATATACTACATCATAGAGCCAGTTAAGCAAAATATTTCAGAGTAAAATTGCGATTAATTTCTTATATATCAGTTTAAACATGTGTTTTGGATGCTCAAAAGAACCGTCTCATTGAGACGGTTCTTTTGAGTACCCACAACATATGTTTTGGTTTGGAAATAAGAAAATAATGTTCAGTTAAGCATTTTATCTGGGGGCTTGCTACATCATCAATACTTCTTAATGTCAGGTTGACAATTTCTGGGATATTGACGGGGAAACAGAAGACCACTATGTAGTAAGTATATGCACTGGTTCATGCCTGCCTGCCTGCCACGTGTTCAGAATCAGCTCCGCCTTCCACACGGATATTAACAAAATGAACACCATTTAACTTCATCGATGCTATTGCTTGTTATTTTGTTTTATTTTCAGTGATTTTGTTTGGATGTGTTTCTAACTACACCCAAATGGTTAGCAATACACATAGACCCCTTTACGCACAAACACACACCTATTTCCTTTATACAGTTGTAGTTCAATAAATTTGTAACAAGTCTGCTATGGATTTGAATGTCGAATTTCCATGTCATACAAAACTTTGCTAGACATATCAGTTAACTTGATTCGAATTCGATCAACCATGCTAACCCTTTGAGATGAGTGGCCCCTCAATAAACCAACATTAAGAAATGACGACATTTAACTGTTTGGTTTGCTAGCCTATTTCATATATTGTTAATTTAATTTCCACAATTTGGTTATGATTCTTCCATTATTGTAATTATGCCACACTCATAGCTGCTAAAATTCATCTTGCTCGTCTTGGTCTGCCAACAAATCTCTAAAGTGTGTACTGTCTGTTATATAGGAAATACGTTCCGATTCATCTTTGTATACAGCATTTCCCAAACAATAATACTGTTCGCCATCTAATGTTTGAATGTGTGTTTTAACGTTTTGATTTTATTTAGTCACTTGCTGTGTATGCATGTTTTTACTTTGCTATTCAGTTTCACATTTCAGGACATTCAAATAAAACATGAAATATATTACACGCCACATTTATGCCGCTTCAGTGCTCTGCCATTTCACAAGGTTTGAGAAAAAATGAGTTTGAAATAAGAGAGAGCTGGTTGCTTTTCTTTTGTTGTATTCTGAATGTCATGTCACTGTTATCGTTCGTGGACTCTTCATCGCGCTGACATGGGTTGGTCTCATTGGTGTAGCCCCAATTACGCAACTACGCACATGCATACAAATAGTTACATTCAAGGGAGCTCACCTTATGTGGTAAAACTGATTTTCCATATCATAAGCAACTGCTCTTAAAGGTAGGATTTCGCTACCGCTGGGAGCAAATTCTTTCCTCAAAGAGAAGTTCCCATTTTGAAAAGGGACGCAATTGAGGCGAACCACTGCTTGACCCAGTAGCCTCACTTTGATGTGCGCAACTATTTCCGCGCTCTGGCTACGCCATTGGGTCTGTAGTATGTGATTGTACGCTGAAAAAATTACGCACATCAAAGGGAGACTACTGGATCAATCAAGCAATGATTCTCTTCAATTACCCCCTTTTCAAAATGTGAACTTCTTTTAAAGGAAAGAATTCGCTCCCAGAGAGAGAAGTTCCTTAAGGTATGGAAAATCACTTTAGCACTCCCATGAGTGTAACTGTTATTACGCACGTGCGTATACTCTGTAATGGGCGCTACGCAAATGGAAAATATGATCATACAGTGAATACGACTTTGATTTAAAGAATATTTCGTAGTATTTTTCTTCTAATTTCCAGATAGAACATTATGCCCACATAACCGCCTTGTGCATTCAGTGCTATAGTTGTTTATCTTTTTCTACACCTTATTATTCTATCCATGGAGTCATCTTACATAGTGTGTTGGACGGAACTAATTATTTGTATCTCAAAGTAGCAGATTTTGTCATGAGTTGGCAATTACAGCAACAAACCGCTTGGATTTAGGCTGTGGAAATTATGTAAGGGAGGTAATATTTTTCTACAGCTTATTATTATGTCCATGAAGTCAAATATTTACGCATTAACTGATTATTTGGACCTAAAAGTTGCAGATTTAGCCATGATATAAGATTAGCATACCAGCAGCAAACCTCTTCTATTAAGGCCGTTAAAACTTGTGTGAGTGGGGTAACTGTGGATTTTACCGATTTTGCCAAAGAAGGTGTCTGTTGGCTGTTAACACCTGACTCACGACCATCGGTCATTAGATGTAAATCACTTAGACCACAAAATTGACTTTTTGGAGATTGAACAGAAAAGTAAAGCGAAATTAAGCTTACTGAGAGGAAATAGCCAAAATTAAATCATCATCCGTAGATAGAACATTTAATTTCCTTTCCGACGGTATTCGTAACTCAATTTTGACTCAAATATCACTTATAATGATGCGATGAAAATCTAAAAGTTAGAAAATTATTGTGAGATTCACAGAGCGTTATTATTAACCTAGCACAACCTATTTGGAAGTGTGGCTTTAAACGAAAGAAATTTTCTACCATGAAATATGCTACATTTTTGTCTTATTAGAAAACGTTATATTGAAATAACTTTCCTTTGCCAATGTCACTTCATTTAAAATATAACGGTTCATTAAAGGTTTATGATGATACACTACTGTAGATTGTGGGAGCTCAACTGTTATTAATATATGGGCCGTGCACAAGATTTCGGTACATATCGCATCAGCGAACAGTGAAGATTCAGGCGAGTCTGCGAATAAGCGCAGCATCACCAGCTCATTCGGTGCAAGCACACACATGTAGGATCTAATAGATGAAAATAGGTGATAACTCCAAAATTTAGATCTAAGCCCCTCTGGATACGTCTGATCAGGCGTTCGTTAAAGCCATTTGTGCATATAATATGCGATAATAAATGAAATATCTTTCACCGGTCCATTTGAAGATTATTTTATGGATTAAACCTAAACATATTTCATATTTTCCTGGTACAATTAACAAAGTACAGAACATGAATCAGACCAAAGGAGGGCCCATCTGATCATATGTAGTTTTATTCATGCAAGCTATTATAGGTACTAAAACTGGTTTAAGTTGGGTGCAAATAGTTAGACAATCACTGTCACATAGCAATATATACATAATCATCAAGGCACATAAAGACTAGGTAAATGTGATTAAAAGCGTTTATTGCCGTGCTGGCAATAAACGCTTAAATCACAATTACCAGGAACTCAATAGAACTCATTGCAAAGTTGGTATGTAAATATTTTAGAAAATGTGGAAGTTATGAAATTGTGTTACTTTTGGTGCTGAGGTTCATTTACCTGTATTTTACAGACACAGCCAACTTTACTCAAATTTCTTACACATCGTCCAGTGGCACAAATTGCTTGTGGGGATAAACATACACTCTTCCGCTTTAAAGATGGTGCAGTAGCTGGTGTTGGGTAAGTGTTTGATTAAACCCATTTATGGTAAATTGACATTCCCATCTGTTTCAATTGGAAGAGTTCATTTTCAGTGTTATGGTCGATGAGCTAAGACTCGGCTCATCCTTCATGTAAGACATCATAAAAATAAAATATATAAAGGCTCATGTCACTATATTCACAGTAGACAGCATATCTACAGACACACTCTTAGTAATTTCAACGGTAGATTGCAATGAATTTCATCAAGGGTTTTGGTCTGGGAAAACACATCTTTAGTCATTTCGACGGTAGATTGCAGTGAATTTCATCAAGGGCTTAGGTCTGGGAAAACTGGACGGTGTATTACAGCATATCTATAGACACACAAAGTAATTTTGATGGTAGATTGCGGTGAAGTTCATCAAGAGCTTAGGTATATGAAAATTGGATGGTGAATTGCGATCAATATCTACAACACACTCTTAGTAATTTTGACGGTGAATTGCAGTCGATTTCTGCAGCACACTCTAAGTTTTAGTAATTTCGATGGTAGATTGTGGTGGATTTCATCAAAGTAAGGTCTGAAAAAATTGGTTGGTATTTTGTGGTGACCTTCTGTAAAACACTATCAGTAACTTCAATGGTGGGTTGAAGTGAATTTCATAAAGGGCTTCGGTCTGAGAAAATTGGATGGTGAATTGCAGTGAATTTCAACAACCAACTCTTTGTTATTTCGATGTTGAATTGTGGTAAATTTCTACTATACACTCTTAATAATTTTGA
Source organism: Loripinus fragilis (assembly GCA_964019695.1). Classification (NCBI taxonomy): domain Eukaryota; kingdom Metazoa; phylum Mollusca; class Bivalvia; order Lucinida; family Lucinidae; genus Loripinus; species Loripinus fragilis. The sequence continues at coordinate 86,360,974 of OZ026522.1, read as the reverse complement.
TGGTGAATTGCGCTAAATTTTTATAACGCAATCTTAGTAGTTTTGACTGTAGAATGTGGTAAATTTCATTAAGGGCTTAGGTCTGAGAAAATTGGACAGTGAATTGCAGTGAATTTCTAAAACACACTCATGATAATTTCAGCGATTGATTGTGGTGAATTACATGAAGGGCTTAGGTCTTAGAAAATTTTATGGTGAATTGCAGTGAATTTCTATCACATACTCATGATAATTTCAACGATTGATTGTAGTGAATTACATGAAGGGCTTAGGTCTAAGAAAATTTGATGGTGAATGCATTGAAGTATACTACACATTCATTGTAATTTTGATGGTGAATTGCAGTAAATTTCTATTACACACACTTAGTAATTTTGACGGTGAATTGCAGTGATTTTTTAGAACACACTCTTAGTAATTTCGATAGTAGATTGTTGTGAATTTCATGAAGGGCTTAGGTCTGAGAGAATTAAATGGTGAATTTCTGCAACACACTCTTACTTATTTTGATGATGAATTTCTACAACACACCCTTAGTAATTTCGACGGTGGATTGCGTTGAATTCTATAAAGAGCTTCGGTCTGAGAAAATTGAATGGTGAATTGCAGTGAATTTCTACAACACACTTTTAGTAATTTTGATGGTGAATTGCAGTTAATTTCTACAACACAGTCTTATAATTTGGCAGTGAATTGTGGTAAATTTTACAACACACTCTTAGAATTTACATGGCAGATTGAAGTGAAGTTTGTATAAGCTTAATTTTGAGAAAATTGGACAGTGAATTGCAGTGAATTCCTATAACACACTCGTAGTAATTTTGATGGTGACAAGTGGTGAATTTCTACAACAAATTCTTAGTTATTTTGACGGTAGATTGGTGAATTTCGTCAAGAGCTAAGGTATGAGATAATTAAATAGGGAATTGAGGCGAAATTCTACAACACGCTTTTAGCACCTAACCCTAATCAGTCTTGATCAGGAGCCTTGTCATTTAGTCCCAATGTGAATAAAGACTCTCACTTCAGAGCCTTGTCAGACTGGTGGCATGTTTATGGAAGCAAAATTTAAAAAAGGGGGCAAAACCTAACCCTTATGACCCTCTATCAGAGATTGATTGTGGTGAATAACATGAAGGGCTTAGGTCAAAGAAAATTTGGTGGTGAATTGCAGTGAATTTCTACAACAATTTCTTAGTAATTTTGATGGTGAATCGCCGTAAATTTCTATAACATACTCTTAGTAATTTTGATATTAGATTATGGTGAATTTCATGAAGGGCTTAGGTCTGAGAAAATTGGATGGTGAATTTCTGCAAAACATTATTAGTAATTTTGATGGGGAACTTCTTTAACACACTCTTAGTAATTTCGACGGTGGATTGCGTTGAATTTCATAAAGAGCTTAGGTCTGAGAAAATTGAATGGTGAATTGCATTGAATTTCTACAACACACTCTTAGTAATTTTGATGGTGAATTGCAGTTAATTTCTACAACACACTCTTGTTATTTTGACAGTGAATTGTGGTGAATTTAACAACACACTCTTAATAATTTACATGGCAGATTGCAGTGAAGTTTGTGAAATCTTAATTTTGAGAAAATTGGATAGTGAATTGCAGTGAATTTCTATAACACACTCTTAGTAATTTTGATAGTGATTTGTGGTGAATTTCTACAACACATTCTTAGTCATTTTGACGATAGATTGTGGTTAATTTCATCAAAGGCTAAGGTATGAGATAACTGGATTGTGAATTGCGGTGAATTTCTACAACACGCTTTTAGCACCTAACCCTTATCAGTCTTGATCAGGAGCCTTGTCATTTAGTCCCAATGTGATTAAAGACTCTCACTTCAGAGCCTTGTCACACTGGTGGCATGTTTATGGAAACACAACTTAAAAAAGGGGGCAAAACCTAACCCTTATGACTCTCGATCAGAGATCCTTGTCAGTTGCCCAATGTACGGAGGGCAGTGGCCCAGTAGTAGAGGGCTTGACTCAAAACCGAATTGCTGTGGGTTCAAGCCTCACCGGCGTCACTGCATTGTGTCCTTGGGCAAGACACATTAATCCTTGGCTAGTACTGGTTCTACACAGGAATACCCATCCAAACATGACTGAAAAATCGCTGACTGGAATGTAAAGAATCAAATCAAACAAAGGTTGCCCAATGTGGTTAATGACTCCTTTTGGAGCCTTGTCACAGTGGTGGTGTGTTTATGGTAGCATAGGTTTACAAAACAAAAATGTGCAGTAAGCTAACCCCTATTGACTCTCGATTGAGAGCCTTGAAAGTTGGTCTTGATGTGTTTAATGACTCTCTTCAGAGTCTTGGTACAGTGATGGTATGTTTATAGTAACAAAGTTTCTAAAAAGATGGACAGAAGCCTAACTCTAATGTCTTTCTAATGAGGTTATTGGCTCTTCTTTCAGAGCCTTGTCACAGTGCTGGCGTGTTTAACAAAACAAGATGGACAAAAACCTAACCTATTGACTTTTGTCAGTTTGTGCTGATGTGGTTAATGATTCTACCTTCAGAACTTGTGACACTGGTTTATGAATGCAAAATTTAAAAAAAGACAGAAAAAACCTTACCCTTATGACTCTCGATCGGGAACCTTGTCAGTTTGTCCCAAAATGGATAATGACTACCTTCGGAGCATTGTTACACTAGTGGTGTATTTATGGTAGCGAAATTTAGAGAGAGAAAATCTGGTAGAACCTAACCCTTATGACTCAATCCCGAACCTTGTCATTTGGTCCCAATATGGTTAATGACGCCACATTTGGAGCCTTATCACACTGATCGCGTGTGTATGGTAGCAAAATTAAAAAAAAAACACCAGCAATATCTTACCCTAATGACTCTCGATATGGAACCTTGTCAGTGGGTCCCAGTGTGGTTAATGTCATTGTGGCACCACAAAGATGGTTTCACCAAAGGATCATCACTTAGATAGCTTTGCCACAGGGGTATGTGGCCCTGATTTACCAGGGGTCTGGCTCTGCACTAGTGCAGGATTAAAATCAGTACTTAAGTTACCTTTTTTGAGCAGTTTGCCAATACAACACCAGCTTTGTCAATAACGGATTAAAGCTAAATAATACTCCATAGTGCCACTGCAAAAAAAAACTTTGCCAAAGGGCTGCCGCCTTGATAGCTTTTCCACAGGGGCCCTGATCTATTAGGAGCCCTTTGGGTCCCCTCTGGGTCCACACTAGTGTAGGATTAACATCAGTACTTTTTAAAGTTACCTATTTAGCCTGATCAGTTTGTCACTACAAAACCAGCTTTGTCAATAATGGATTAAAGCCAAAGTCATCCATTGTGACACTGCAAAGATGACTACGCCAAGTGTCATGGCCTAGATAGCTCTGCCATAGGGGTTTGCCGCTCTGATCTATCAGGGACCCTTCGGGCCCCTCTGGCTCCGCATAGGTGTAGGATTCACATCAGTACTTTTTCAAGTTATCTGTCTTAGCCTAGGCAGTTTACCACTACATCACTAGTTTTGTCAATGAGGGATTAAAGCTAAAAAAATCCTCCATTGTGCCACCGCAGAGATGGCTACATCAAAGGGCCATCGCCTAGATAGCTTTGACACAGGAGCCTGCAGCCCTGATCTATCCGGGCACTTTAGGCCCACTCTGGCATTGCACTCGTGTAGGATTAACATCAGTATTTTTTTCAAGTTACCTGTCTTAGCCTGAGGAGTTTGCAACTACAACACCAGCTTTGACAATGACGTATTAAGGGTAAAAAAATTCCTCCATTGTGCCACCGCAAAGATGTCTACACCAAAGGGCCACAGTCTAGATAGATTTGCCACTGGGGTCTGTGGCCCTGATCTATAAGAGGCCTTTTGGGTCCCCTCTCGCTCTGCACTAGTACATGTGTAGGATTATCATCAGTACATTTTCAAGTTAGCTGTCTTAGCATGAGCAGTTTGCCACTACAGTACCAGCTCTGTCAATAACAGATTAAAGTAAAACAAAAGCCTCCATTGTGCCACCACAACGATGGCTACACCAAAGGCCACGGAATTGGACCAAGTGGCCTACATGTTTAGTATTTTTAATGAAATGTATCACAATCTGCTGCCTTAAGATATGCCATAATTCATTATTCAATGTATCTGGACCTTATGGCTTGATAAAACCTGCTGCAATCAGACCTAAGCCCTTGATTAAATTCACCGCAATTTACCGTTAAAATTACTAAAAGTGTAATGTAGAAATTCATTGCGATTCACCGTCGAAATTACTAAGAGTGTGTTGTAGATTTACCGCAATTCACAGTAAAAGAAGACAACATTCTTCTAAAATATAGACTTATAGTACCAAGCATAATTTGCATGTATGTATAACGCTTTTGTTACAACAAAGACAAGGAATGCATGTGCAAACACAATTGTCCCAGATAAGAATTTAGTTTTATACTTAATGTCCCCGTCAACAGCTGTGGTCATGTTTGCACAGTAAGTTTACCAAACCACATTTTATCTTGGGCAAGCTTGACTAAGCAGTTAATCACATATTTCGCTTGTAACTGACAACATCCCTTCCTGAATTAGCGGAAAACCTGATAAATATCAGAGACAGTATGGGACCCAGCTGGGATCGAACTCGTGACCCATGCATCTCCAGTCAGACACATATCTAAAGTTTGAAAGCTAGACAACATAGGAGTAAGAAGATTCTAATTTAGAAAGTAAGTGAGTATGACCAGGGAATACCACAGTCACAGACCACAGATCCAACCAAAGCGCTGCAAGAAATAGGCTCATAACACTAACAGCCACACAAGAGCATGATCAAAATGTATAGCTTCTCAGCGAGATTATTGCAAAAAAAAAGATAAGACACAAATTAATGCATTGCGAAACGAGGACCAAACGCAAACCCCTACAACATAAACAATGGATCAATAACAACATATAACCACTTCCTTAGAGCGGAAATTAGCCTAAGCCACCAGAACAGGGGAGGGGGCTAAATTTATTGTACTACAATTCTAGCTCTTAAAGAGTTAGAAATGACTTTACGTGGGTATGATAAGTACCAACCACTTATTATATGTTTTTTGGTGTGTGAAAACCTGTATAGATGGCACGTGAAGAACAAAGACAGATCAGCCTGCAAGTCCCTACAATCGTAATTTGCTCTCTAGTCTACTAGTTTCACGCGGGACGTGAACAATAAACTATTTTAGCTAGACTCTAGCTGAGCAGGCTTGTTTGAGTGTTACCTGGATGAAAATCCAAAAGACAGAAATGAGGCTTGCGTCGATGCCCAAACGTTCTCTTTCGGTTCAGCATGCTGTATTCTGTTTTGGCTGACAAGTTGCATGATGAGTAATGAATTATCTTTATCATATGACATCGCGTCTAGGAGTGATATGACGCCATGTATTAATATCGATAAACAGCTAGTGGTTTACATATTTTGGTACCGTTATGAAATGACATCCAGCCACGCAATTTAATGACAAAACCTCAACTTCTACACAGCAAAATGTGATTTTGACGTTATTAAGATTGTCATATGATAAATAGAATCTAACGTTCTTGCTCTTGTATTATTATATTTATTAAACTCGTTGCGGAAAAGTGATTAATTGCTCGATAAGCCTCACATTTTGTCTCTTTTCCTGAACTCATCTAATAAATTCAGTAATACATGAGCACTCTTGCAAGATCCTCTATGTTCATGATTGCAGCAATAACTCTAATGGTCAACTAGGAACAGATAACAAAGAAGACTCCGTTGTGCCAAAGTTGATAGGAAGTTTCCAACAACCCATTAAAATGATTGCAGCTGGTTCACACCATTCTCTTGCTGTTACTGGTAAGCACGTTCAAGACTAGTATATTAGCCATTATTTCATAATAAAAACTCGAATAACATGTTTTTCCCAAGAGGAGAGAACCTAATAAACTAGAAACAGCAGACTCAAGACTAAGTTTTATTCAGCCTGGCCCCAAAGTTATACATTTTTTTTACATGCTCAGCTCAACTGAGCACGAAAAATCAACTGCTCATAAAACTAAAATACTGACAAATGAAGGAGTTTCTTGCTTTAAGTCTCTCAGATGTTGTATTTATCATGCTAATAATTGTTAAAATGCCAACAATTATTGGCATTTTAACATTTATGAGCAGGATAGATTTCGCGTTCAGCTGATTTGAGCAACCATAGTGCAAAAGCTATACTTATGTATAATAAATTTCCCTAAAGCTAATATATCTAGCAACTTCACTCTATTGGATATGATTGGCTGCCTAGCACAACAGTACCAAAACATTTACCCAACCACTTACCCCTTGGGCAGGGTCAAAGGTCAACTATCTGAATTTCCAATAACTTACTTAGTTTTCAATGTTTGTATCCAAAATCCTGCATAGGAGATGATAGGGAAAAAGCATAAACACATATAAAAATGAATTCTAAGTTGGGGGCTGGGGACAAAAGTGACGTTAGTAAGAATATTATATTGTTGCATATCAAAGTAAAGAAAATGAATCGTAGAACATCATGTAAGGACTTATTTTGTAATTATAGACACCCTTGACTGCTATGGTTGGGATCAAACGATTAAACGAAATTCTGAAAGTGTGTGTGACCTTATTCACACGCGTTAAGTTAAGCGATCAAATATTGAAATTTTCTATTTAAGTATAATTTCCATCAAGCATTCTTTAGTTTTGGCCTATGAATGATGCCCAAGGTTGACTTAGGAGTAAAGGAAATGGGAATTATATTTTTTATTTACTCTCTCCTTACGAATAAATTGCCTGTAATGAATATGATGCATATAAAAAGCAATACACAACCAGAGGAGACCTCCTAGAGTGTATTTCTCATCTGGGACTACACCATTTATTTTCCCCTTGTTTGGGTTATTAGCTGTAACTGGTAATATCATATGAGCCATAACATGAGCTTTCCAACAATGTAGTATGTGCGACCAGCAAAGGCTTAGACCAGTCTGCGCATACGTGCAGTCTGATAAGAGCCTTTGCTAGTCGCTTAAATATTCTATGACTGTTAAGCTACTGACCAAACACAATTTGGAGTTTCTAAGCTTTACAGGAGGCTGCACAGGCTCGTCTGAGGCAAATTGTTGGAAATCACCTGTCACAGCTCATATGCGCCTCGTCGCAAGAATACCTGTCTTCGGTGGTTTGCGGAAAACAAAGGCGCATACCAGCCTGCGCATCCGCACAGTATAATCAGCGCCTATGTTATTTGCTTATTGTAAAGTTACAAATTCAGACTTGATACAAGCGAAATTTCAATTTTCTAGCTAGTCTCTGTAGCTGAGCAGGCTGGTTTGAATCTCACTTTTTCGAAAACCCCGAAGACGGGTTTTCTCACGACTAGGCCCATATTGTATTTCAGACTCTGGGGAAGTTTATGTATGGGGATATGGTAAGGCTTGTGGAAGTAAGACTGACGATATATTAATACCAACCAAACAAATGACGCACAGAAACAACATTTTAGCAGTGGCTGGAGGCAGTACTCACTCTATGGCCCTCACTGGTAAGTCTCAACACAGACAAAACATAGACAAAACATTATTGCAGTGACTAGGGGCAGTACTCACTCTATGGCCCTCACTGGTAAGCTTAAACACAGAAACACCATTTTAGCAGTTGCTGGAGGCACTACTCACTCTATGTCCCTCACCATTTAGTTTTAACATGGAAACAACATTTTAGCAGTGGCTTGAGGCAGTACTCACTCTATGTCCCTCACTAGTAGGTTTTAACATGGAAACAACATTTTAGCAGTGGCTTGAGGCAGTTCTCACTCTATGGCCCTCATTGGTAGGTTTTTAGTAGTATCATCTTTTAATACTTTTATACAGAACATCACTGTCCATACTTATACATACATGTAGGTTACATCCCTTATGAATTACTCATTATTCAATATAAGGTATACCTGGTCAATTTTCCTGATTATTTAAGGTTTCTGGGTTATTTTATACGATAGCAACCCGTGCAGGCGTTGTTTAGAAGTGATGTTAGCACGCCTACCAAACCGTCAGATACTCAACCTCTGGTTGAGCGAGAAAAAAAATTCGAGTGTCTCCTGGTTGAGATTTTGAGGGGCTAAAAAGGTAAACAAATGTTGCATGTTCTGTATGTTATAATTAATATTTCTTGACCTAGGAAGAGAATCAGAATCGGGGAATGTCATGCAACCTCTTACTGGTCCCTACGTTTATGGTTTAAATAGGAGATTAGAGAATTTTCTCCTTTTGTCAGATTTATTTTTTTCGCGAGGAAGGTGTACCAGAAACAGATATAAACGTTTAGAAAGTCGTGTTGTATTTGGCTGTGTATTCAATTTTATGATGTGCTCGAAGGTGATATATACAGGCCTGATCAAGACTGATATCAGCAACAGGATTTCAGATGGCTATTTTCATTAAACGTGTGCAATATGCGAAAAATCTTTGTGGAAAGTCCAGGAAAATATGGTTGAGCATCAGATAATGAAAAAATGATCAGAAAATTTAATAGAATCATTTGAATAGTAAGTCGGTATGGGCCCATGTAACAGACTGACTGCATTATGGGGTGCGAAAAAACGACAAATGATGCTATAAAATTTTCTTTCATTTTTTATAATCTGATGCTCAACCAGATTTTTCCGGGATTTTCTACCAAGATTTTTCACATGCAACATATGTTTACCTTTTTAGCTCCTTGAAATCTCAACCGGGAGGCGCTCGAATTGTTTTTCTCGCTCAACCAGCAGTTGAGCATCTGACCGTTTGGTAGGCGTGGCTAGGTATTATTTCATCTAGGTATATACTATTTGCGAATGTCCAATGTGTGCGACACTAGGTTTAAACAGGTTAAATAGCATCACTTCCAGTCAGGGCTCCAGATAAGAGTGCGTCTTGGTACTTGATTGTATCGATTCCTGATCTTTGCACCCTTACTTACTTTGGAAAATTATAATCTTTCAAAACATATTTTGTGGGTACTTTGAGCACCCAAAACAAATGGTAAAATTGATGGGTAAGAAAATAATTACAATTTTACGCTCATAATATTTCCTTATTCTTAAGTGAGCATGATGGATCAAAGGCGGGTCAATGGAAGATGCATTTCCTTATATGAACCTTATTTGGAAAGAACTATGTGCGACATATATACTAGGAATTGAAATAATGTCCAAAATGATAGCGTTATGATGTATTTTTGATGTAGGTTCTTATACACAATACTTAACTGTTTAGGTAATGGTAGCGTTTACACATGGGGTTCAGGTATTGATGGCCAGCTTGGTCATGGAGAGAATATAACATTTCTGGAACATCCGAAACGATTAAAGGACAGACATGTGACAGGAAAAGTTATACAGATAGGATGTGGTGAAACATACAGTGCTGCAGTTACAGGTATACAATTGATCTTGTAAAATCATTTCTGAAATATTACACAGAGCATCATGATAAAGCATAGAGAGAATTTATAAACTGAAGTTTAGAATATGACTCATGCGAACAACTACACAGGTTCCCGTAGCTCTAACTGTCTGCATTAAGGTCCCCATAGTTTTGTTTCGTAATAGTGTGTTAAAATGATATATTTACATTTTCAAAGCAAACCTTTAATGAATCTTTAAAATTTTGCAACAGTTCATAGCTTCATGAATGACATAAAATTTGATTGACAGCTGCCCAACTCACTTGCCCGTGCAATTCGCTTCGAACGTCGAATTCATTCGCCTGATAAGACGCTGGTGTGGTGATAGATAGCGAGCCACACCTGAGTTGCACGGGCAAAACAGGCTTCTTGTTTGCTCCATTGGTTGTCCGAATTCACACTGGCTGTTCAGCTTTACCGTTTTGCACCCCAACAAAACCGTTAATGCGATTAAATATTAAATACAATTTTTATATCCCAAATTATAAATAATTTCTATATACTAGTTATTTATAATGAAATGTAAATATAAGCGATAAATTCAATTTTTGGAAGGTTCATGGAATCATAAATACTGCAGGTCTCTATCAAAGTTAACGTGAGTGCTTCAGATTTTGTACAAATCACGACGCTATGCACATTTAAACATTTTGCTATATACCAACAGGAAAAGGGCTATTGTACCTGTGGGGCAAGAATAGTCATACAATCTATCCTGGTCAGCCTACAACAAAGAAGATATTTCTACCACTTGGTATGAACAAGAACTTCCGAGGTGGACGAGTAAAGAAAGTGTTTTGTGGTTCATGGCATGCTGCTGCAATACTGGGTCGTCCGGGTTTGTACAGACTAAAAAGGAACTAAAATCTACCAAACTCCCTCCCACTTTCCTACTTTCTATATCCCTCTTTCTGTTAGAGTCAAACGCCTGATATATCTCATTAATAGTTGGTTTACTAGATGCATTGCACTTCTAATAGCTTAAATATTGGCAGCTAAAAATACGGGCCTTTATAAAAAAAGACAAATTATATTCAGGCTTCATCCTGATTTTACGAATATTTTCCATAGACGATCTTACAACTGTATTTACTAAACGGATTGGAACATAATAATACGATGTTAGGCTCTACTTACCAATGAGTTCGATAAATGCAAATAATGAGTGTGCACCAAAATTAACGTATGTTAATATTAGCAAATCGCTTTGAAATCGTAAGACCTTGAAACTTAAAGATTTACCAAAAACTTCAAGATTTACGACGTTGTTATTAGATAACGTCATCTAACTAATATGAATGTTAAATGCACTAGTATATTATCAAACTTGAAATATGACATTATTACACTCCTGGATGCGTTATTCTATGATACATTAAATATACTCAAAAACAAAAGTAACTTTACACTGTTATTATATATACATTTCCTTGGTAGTGGTATTTTAAATGTGTTAAATTCATATCAAAGTTCAATCAATTATTTACTCGACAGTTGGATTTTATGTTTTTGCTGTCATAAATGCAACCGTAATGTCCTAATAAAAGAATCAAGGGGGCACGCTAAACTTTTCCAAAACGCATCACTTTTGATGTGGTGCTGTAGCTTTGTGATTGGGAAATTTTTAACTTTAAAGAACCAGTCTGAAAAACAGGCTGTTGAATTGCTGCTTACAGTTCAAATCAGCGCAGATCACCCTTCGTGTAACAACAAATAGAGTTGTGTTTTTACGTACATACTTCTTTTTGTGAACTTTACAGTGCTTTCAATGGAATTTTGCATAAGAACTTGTTTGCCATTTTTCTTCCAAACAGATGGGAATTTTATCAGATTATCTTGTCAAATAATCAGGGCAGAAATTTCAACAAAGCGCTGTTTAAAAAATTCAAATGTAATCTAGAAGGGAGTAAAGTTTACTTTTCTTTTAATTCAAAAGGAGATACATTCAAAGTGAACCAACATAAAGATGCTGCCAAAGACTAACTATACGTCAGAGACAAAATGTCTTGAAGTATATTAAATGGGCAATCGATGTCCCTTAAAATAGCGCGTTCAAATCCTAGGTTTACTTTGTATTTCGTTAGGGAATGCTGATTGTGTGCTTTTAATGAAAGTACAGATAGCTCGAAAGAAGATTAGTTTACCTAAGTTGTTTTTTTGTGAATTAGGTTTGGGCGGGTACCAGCAACTCATTGCATTATTTAATTTGGTCAAAAACAAAAACAGTAAAGATATATATTTGATTGTTCAAAGTATGAAATTACTTTTGGTTTTAAGTATACATGTTTTTGATACGCAAAATTAGATGCGATTCTATTATGTATATACATTGCTTAAGTAAAATTTATGCTTTAGCTCACATGAGCGATTGGCTCATGGTGAGCTATTGTGATCATTGGATGTCCGTCCTGCATCGTGTGTCGTCAACAATTGCTTCAAAAGACGTCTCCTTTTAAACTAGTGGCTGGATTTTTATCAAACTTGTCAGGAATGATCCTCATATAGCCCTCTTTAAAAATTGTTTAACTTGTTCCAGTCAATTGCATATTTCATAGGCCACAAAATAAGAAAGGAGGCAAAGATCAGGAAACAATACAATCAAGTACCACACCTGACTTAAATAGATTTTCGAGATGAAAACTTTCAAAATCTTCTTGTCTGAAAATATAAAGTCTGGAGCCTTAATATCTGGTATGTAGCATCATCTAGTAGATCTCTACAAAGTTTGTTCAAATTATGCCCCTTGGGCAAAAAATGGCCCGCCCCAGGGGTCACATGTTTTACAAAAGCTGTATAGTGGAAACAAGAGATCTTCTTTCTAAAACTACAGGGACCAGAGTCTTGATATTTGGTAAGTAGCCTCATCTTTTAGCCCTCTACCAAGTGTGTTCAAATTATGTCCCTGTGGCCAAACTTGGACTCGCTCCAGCGGTCACATATTTAAAATAGGCTTATATTGTGAAACCATTTAAAAACTCTTCTTGTCTGAATCCACAAGGCCTAGATCCTTAATATTTGATGTGTAGCATCAAATAGTAAACCTCTACCAAGTTTGTTCAAATTATATCTCTGGGACCAAACATTGACCTGCCCAAGGTGTCATATATTTTGCATAGGCTTATATAGGGAAAACATAAAACAACTTCTCTTGTCTGAAACCACCAGGCCTAGAGCCTTGATATTTGACATGTATTATCATCTAGTGAACCTCTACAAAATTTGTTCAAATTATGCTCCTGGGGCAAAGAAGTGCCCTACCCCTGGGTCACATGTTTTACATAGGCTTGTATAGGGATAAACATGAAACTATCTTTTTGTCTGTAACCACATTGTCTAGAGCCTTGATATTTGGTATGTAGCATTATCTAGGAGACCACTACCAAGCTTGTTCAAATTATGCCCCTGTGGCCAAAACTGGGCCCACCCTGGGGGTAACATATTTTAAATTGGCTTATAAAGGCTTATAATGTGCAGCTTGACTTACGAGGTGTTGGGGAAAAATAAAATCGACGGCATCATACTCGAGTTGCTACCAGAATACATGTTTGCAATGCTGAAGAAATTTGATTTCAGCATTAATTATCTTTAATATATCACATTTTCCTTCACATTAACTGTAGTAGGTGTATTACAAAAGCTAAACATTAACATACCATTCTGAGTTTGTGTCATTGTACTGCGGTTATAGTATTGAAAGCTATGTTTTGGTTATAGTACTGAAAACTATGTGACAAGCTTGGGGTTGTCGCTGTGAAACCGGTTAATGCCCTACAGTAAATTATCATTACTGACCGTTCCAAGGTGGTACTTCTTTTGTTATTTATGTTGTCTTGTGTTTTTCGTGCTTTCGCGTCTGTTCATTGCTATCTTGTGGTCACCTGCTGGCAAAGGGCTGACCTCTTGGCTCTTGTTTGTAATGTTTAATTGTGTTTTTGTCACATTCCCATGTGGTATTCTGGGTCAGATGTGGTACTTGATTGTATCGATTCCTGATTTTTGCCACCTTTCTGACTTTAATGCAATATATCGTAACCTCATCCACGTTTCCAGATCATTTGTCTCCAGTAAGTACTTATTCACCTATATATGTAGGGGATAACTGATCCCAAAGTTATAAAACTGTTGCAAGCTCAACTCAACTGAGCACAAAATTTCATCTGCTCATAAAAAACAAAAATTGCGACAAATAAAGAAGTTTCTTACTTTTTAAGTCTCTCAGATGTTGCATTTATAATGCTGATAAATAATAAAATGACATCAATTGTTGGCATTTTAACATTTATGAGCAGGATAAATTTTGTGCTCAGCTGTGTTTAGTATGAAAAAAGTTTTATAAACCCAGGACCTGTTCAAAATTTTCATTTGGGAAGGTATATCGCAGGATACACTGTCGCAAATGTTTGACGTTATCCAATCAGACGTCGCGTTACAAACTCAAGTGCAATTGTATAATAGTTATACTATATTTGAGCCACGACATGTGATTTCCAACAATGTCGTATTTTGACAAGTGTAGACACTGACCAGCATGTGTAGCCTCCCTTTAAGCTTAGAAACACCAAATGATGTTCAGTCAGTAGCTTACCACTCATAGAATATTCAAGCCCCTAGCAAAGGCTCTGATCGGTCTGCGCGAATACACAGGCTGGTCTGAGCTTTTGATGGTCGCACATACCACATTGTTGGAAATCTCATGCAACAGCTTATTTATGTTAGTTTATTGTTCTAATGACAGCCATGCATATTATTTCTATACAGCTTTACTTCTTCGAGATGATGAAGACTCGGGTATTTCAGAAGATGAACAGATTGAAGCTCAGGTTAGTATTGGCTTCAGGACTGACAGTATTTTACATAAATACATGTCCAATGGTAATATTGCATAGGTCAAGATAAGAAATTTTTATTTGTGTAAAATTTTAATTATTTTCTTACCCATTAATTTAAACATGTGTTTAGGGTGCTCAAAAGAACCGTCTCATTGAGACGGTTCTTTTGGGTACCCACAACATATGTTTTGGATAAGAAATAAAGAAAATAGTATTCCAATACACACTCTTATCGGGAAGCTGGTTATATGTATATCTTCACAGTTTAGAATATAAAAAAAGTAAAAAATGTTTGTCACTAATGGTTGTTAATACATTAGAAAACAGTGGAGATCCTCATGAACCTCTGTGACAATTGTGTGGCATTCCAAATCTACCAAACAATGATTTATCTTTGATTTATGATTATGTTCATATCTTTAATAAAGGAATTAAAGCCGTTTTCCTTTATATTTTATTGACCTCGAATCTCTGACGAAACAGATTCAAACTTAATAAATCCTCAAAGGTGATGTCATGATGTTCAGATTCATTAGTGGTGGGGAAGAGTTGATTTTTCCCATTTTATTTTAATTCTTGTTTTAATAATTCGTACGACTTTGGATAATATTGCCACATTTTGACACTGAAAAGAGCCAGATATCTGTGACCACAAATACAACATCGATCCAGGCAATTTATTTAGCATTTAATATAGCATGTTGAAATATCAATACTAAACTTAAGTCTTGCTTAACTTTAAGGAGGCATTGTAATTTCGGGCCCAGATATTTATTCAAACAGCGATCAATATTTTAAGGACGCAATGATTTTTTAAAGAAAACAGTCTGAGGGTTTTATTGAAGTATAAAACACCATGGAATTTTAATCTAAACAAATCAAAAGCGCCTTCGAAGTAAGTGTATACATTGTGAATGCGAATAAAAATGCAGTGGCAATAACAGTCTGGGTTATTTTTTCAGAACAAGCCAAGTTCTAAGCAAGAAATACACCCATCAAGAACTACATCTATGACTCCCGCGGCTATGACGCCCGCCATTCCTGAAGAGCAATCACCACGCAATGAGCTGGAATCTCCTCTCAACATAATACCAGTTAGAGAGAAAACACAGATGAGTCTTGCTGACTTCTACGCCCCTACACCTGATATTCCCAGAGAAGGTACATTGCCCTTTTAATCCAAATGAGCCGCTGCACGAGATTTCCAACAATTTGACAAGTGTAGATTCAGACGAGCCTCTGCAGCCTCCTTTTAAGCTTAGATACTCCAAATGATGATCAGTCAGTAGCTTCACAGTTATATAATGTTCAAGCGACAAGCAAAGGCTCTGATCAGACGGCGCTTATGCGCAGGATGATCTGAGGCTTTGCTGGTCGCACATACCACATGGTTGGAAATCTCATGCACTGGCTCAAATTGCAGTTCACATTGTTATCAAATGTACCTATCCATTTCCATTACGGGTTATTTAGTGCTATTTTATTTGTATTCAAATTTTAATAGAACATTCTGTAAGCAAGCAGTGGAGACCCTGATCATGCGGCGTCTGATCTGGGCCTGCACTGTTTTATAAGGTCCCACAAAAAGGACGTTAGGTGTGCATGGGTTAATAACACCAAATAGAATTACCACAAACAGTTGTAGCGAAGTAAATTTTTGAAATGTTTCTGGGTCATTGTGATGTGCCTGTTCTAGTTTTGCAATCATTTTGCTGAGGAAGAGAGCTGGTTCGCTTTTTTTACTGTAAAGCTTTAACTTAAGCTTACACATACTGTAAATTGGAAATTTTTGCGAGGGTTTCATTTTCCCGAAACTTCGCATACCATTTTCATTTCGAAAGCCAAACACATATATTGAAAGCAGCACTTCTCCCGCATGAGCATAGGCGATTTTGGTCAAACTGTTAAAATCTCTCCCACCACCCAACGCAAATTCTTGTGACTTTTAAAAATATGACTACCCCAGATTGTCAAAGCCCCTCGGAGCAATTTTCTTAATTATGCTTAGCATTTTTCTGGCTATTTTTACTGAGATACTGGCCTATTAGGGCTGCATATGGAATTTAAGAATGCTTTATTTGTTTGTTTGTTTTGATTTTCTACGTCCCAGTCAACACTTATTTTGGTTATGTCAGGACGGGTCTTCCTGGGTTGAACCAGTACTAAGCAGGTGATAAACTGTCTTTCTCAAGGACACAATGCATTGTTTGTGGTGAGGCTCAAATCCGCAACCCCTCGATCTGGAGTCAAGCTCTCTACCACTGATCCACTGTACTCCTCCATGGGATGCTTTATGGCTCTCCAGAAAATGAATAAACATAAGCGGATGGTGGGGATTGTTGTCAAGTATGCAAAGACAAAAGCAATAAGAGCCAGTGCATGAGATTTCCAACAATGCGGTTTGTGCGACCAGCAAAGCCTCAGATCAGCCTGCGCATATGCGCTGTCTGATCAGAGCCTTTGCTAGTCGCTTGAGTATTCTATGATTGTTAAGCCACTGACTGTTACTAAGCTTAAAAGCTTGTAGCATAGGCTCATCTGAGTCGACACTTGTCAAAATGCCACATTGTGGAAATCTCATGCACTGGCTCATTAATTTTAATTATTATGTTTATCAAAACTAAGGCAGTGTCAGTGGAGTAGTTGTTTAATATACTAAAAACTGGTATATACATTAACAGTTTACAAAGATACAATATGCATCAATGAACATTTGTGTATGTGTGTTTTCAAAAAAATAATTTAATGTCGGGATGTTCCTGAAATATATTGCCACTTTTACTTTTGTTTGCAGCGAGGTCTCCTAGTCCCGAGTTTTATTATCTGAACAGTGAAGAAAGCTTCCATGATGCATATGTCCCAGCCAGCGCTCGATCTCATACACTAGTAGTTCAAGTTCCAGGACAACCGGTGATGTCATACGCTGACGCTGCTACGTCACCAATGACGTTATCGACAACAACAGGAAGTAAATCCAGCAGTCAGTATAGCCATTCACGTGTGCCAACACCAGTATTAGATTTACCCAAAACGATTAAACCAGTAAAGAGAAGATATAAGGAATTTGAGCCAACTAAATATGAAAAACCGAAAGTATTCTCACAACCGATTGCTGAAATTGTACAAGTTAGTAAAACATCAGCTGACGCATTCACGTTACCTAGGGAACCAACGCAAATTACACGGAAGCATGTTGATTTCTCAGAACTAGAAGAATCAAGACTAAGTTCTGGTTGGAGATCTGCGGAAATGTTTTCACGTCTGAGCAATAAAAATAGAGATTTTAGAGACCAATATTCTCCAAATTTAAGCAATAGTCCTGCAAGGTTGAAAGAAACGTATGAGAAATTTGATAGATTAAGAAACCTTTCCCCAGTCAGGTCCAGATTACGTCACATAGATAACTCTCTTGCATTTAAAAGTGAAAGTGTGTTAATGGACAGTCCTTTGTTTAAAAGTAATAGAAATAGTAATACGAACAATCAGCCTAAAGTATCGTGGTGTTCCACGGAGCAAGAAGAGGAGCGACAATACAAACATCATGTGCCAAAACAAATACAACGAAAGTACAGCCGACCCAAGCAAGGCGATAGTAACTTCTCTGTAAGTATCTGCAAATCATAGAAGCCAGAATATGGAATTTTGGTACCTATTGCATAGAAGAGCAAAGAACTTTAAGCATAGGGTCAGTTAAGCAAAATAGAATCAGCGTAAAATTGCAATTCTTTTCTTATTCATCAGTTTAACATGTGCTTTAGGTGCTCAAAAGAATGATGTCCAATAAGAACCATCTCATTGAGGCGGTTCCTTTGAGTACCCACAGCATACGTTTTGGTTGAGGTATAAGAAAAATAGTTTTAAGTTACACACTCTTATCAGGGGCATGAAGAAGGCTCAGTCTTACTGCTCGCATACACTAATGAAGACTAAGATTCAAATTTAAATGTGTAGCCTCTCTTTATTGTTTGTCTGTGACTGTAATTGTGGCATTTGTTGGTCATACTCATTCATATTGTGTTGCATAACACAATACAAAGATTAACGCCATTGAAGTGTCAGTGTATCAGACCCATACTATTGCCTTTCGAAAAATATAAAATTGCATAAAAGACCTTTTTTAAGAACATACTTGAATACAATAATTTTAAACACGTCTCACATCATTTTCAAAGAAGTGTGAAAGGTATGTCACGTGTTGCATATTGGTATATTACAGGGCCCCCATGGGTTTTGGGGATCTGGGGAGAATGGCTATTTATTTTCAGGGAGCTGGGGAGAACTGGCAATTATTTTAGAGGAACTGGGGAGCAAGCTCATAATTTGGGGGATATAGGGAGCCTTGCCAAAAAATAAAAAAAAATAAGGAAAAGCCTCCATTTGGTTTGATTGTTTAAAAAAATTTCTGCTTCTGGGGTCTAGCCGTCCAGACCCCCCCCCTTGTAAATTCTAACTGTATTTATTTTCATACTAACATGCTCATCTAGATTGGTCTGAGAGAGAAATATGCCAATTAATTATTCATGATTATTTCTCTTCACTAAAATTGTTGATTTTTAGGTTGGTAATAACATACTTTGGCATGCCCCCAGATTGCACCAGATCACACCATTTTTGTCAAAAAAATTCAGGGGAGTATGCTCCCGGACCCCCCCCCCCCTAGCAACAGTGTGTGTACACAATGTAACGGCGCCACCTACACACCTGCTGTTTTATTATTTTTTTTAAGAATTAGCCCTTTTTAAAGGAATTTTGAAAATGCTTATCAGATATATGCTTACTTGATTTAACTGAAGTTAAACAAGCGTATAGGCACTGATAGCAATTGTAGAAAAGACTTTTTATAGTTAAATGTTTTCACTAAAATGTCTGGAAAAATCAAGTTTAAGCTGTTGGAAAAAATCAGCCCCTGTTCCCCAAAAGAAAACTGAATGGTTTGTTTCTAAACCTCCAAGCCTACTCTACCAGGTACAGCAACAACATTTTAAACTTATATATATATATACTTTGAGCCATATATAATGCATTTCATTGAAATTAATTATATGTCTTGTATTCCATGGCCAAGACCTGTCTTTACATGTATAAGACAAAATATTAAGCGATCATTAAGCCATGCGCTCTTATATAGTATCATAGTTTTTAAGTAAGTGATTTTATCCTATGGAAAGATAAATACATTTTGGGGAGATTTGGCTTATATTTTTGGGGATTTTTTGGGGAGACAAGGGAATTATTTGCAGGGAGACTGGGAGATGAATGCATTATTTTCAGGGATCAAGGGAGCACAGACCCCCCTGGGGGCCTCATTACAATGTATTTCATTCTTCCTAACCACCCCATCTCTTTTTAACTGTTTTTTTTCCTGCATTGTCAAACCGTTTATGTAATAAGATGCAAGGCTAATTGAAGTTTCACTGAATGGAGATCGTCAAATTTTAACAGAGTAAGTAAGGGTGCAAAGATCAGGAATCGATACAATCAAGTACCACACCTGACCCAGGATACCAATGGGAAAGTGATAAACTTATAGTTAGCCAAGACAAACGAGAGCCAAGAAGTCAGCCCTTTCCCAGCAGGTGACCAAAAAGCACATATAAACAGACGCGTACATAGACATAGCAAACACAAGACAGAACAAAAACATAAAAGATCCACAAAAGAAGTACCGCCTTGGAATGGTCAGTAAATTATTTTACTGGAGGGCTTAAACCAGTTTAACGGCACCAACCTCACCCTTAATTCAGATGAGGATCAAACCACATAGATTTTTGGTTTGCATGAAAGACCCCTTACTTATCAATGCATCATCTCCTAAACCATATAAATCAAGATTCAACAAGGGGATAAAGCAAAGATAAGGACTCAACAATAAATAAAACTGAATACCGGAGCAAAGGAAATCCAACAGGTAAACTCCAGTTGGCCCGACAAACAGCCAAAGCATCAGGCCCCTACCATCTCATCAAGCGATAAGTCTTTAAATCGGAACCAACATAGAGTCTGAAGTCCGACCCACCAGCGTGCAATTAAAGAGGAAAGCAAAGTTGCCAACCGTGATTGGGTTGACCACCAAGCATGCAGTCTGTTGCAATACATTAATGTTATAGACAATCTTTTTATAATGGGAAATTATTTTAATGAACTGCGCTGAAAAATTATTAGAGCCAACAATCTTCTTCAATTTATACACCAAGTCACCATAGAAATCAGGTTCCAAATGTCCTTGGCGCAAGAGAGTTTTACGTCCAACTTGGAATTTAGAAATCAAATCATAGTATAGTCTATAAAATTTTGAAAATGTTTTGCGAAGTTTATGATACCGATAGCCTTGTTTAAGAAGTTTCTGAGTGAACAATTTATTGCGAGTGTTGAAGTCAGCAACATAGCTAGATGCTCTAGCAAAACGAATGAGTTGAGAGATATAGACTCCATAGGATGTAGAACGAGGAAATATCTAGAGTTACATTAGATATTTATATTCACATCTAGAAAAAACTTGATTCTGTTGTCTGCGAACAGCTATGGCCTACTCATTCCTGCAAATTCGTACAGTCTGCTCAACGTCTCCTAATCCTCTATATATGAAATGTATAATACATATAACTGAATAGGATTTATGCAAATATCAAGTATTCTAGTTTGTCTCTACGGTTCCAAAGACAGGTTTTCAATAGGGTCAAATAAAACTTACCCGTGTTTACAGTATATTTGAGATTTATACCGTGGCAACACACGTCTGGTTGTGGTATAACGGCAGTAACGTCGTGCATTTGCGTTAAATCGACAAAACACTATTCATTTTACATTTTTGGTAAGGTCATGCATATATAGTCATAAAAACTCCACACTTTTTTTGTTTAAAATCGGGATTTCAAAGTACTTTTAGTTTCATATGATAAATATAATCTAATATTCGTGGTTCATTAAACTCGATGCGAAAACCTGTTAAAATGATCTCAAGTTTCCTCATAACCTTTGATAAATTTCAATAATTAATGATCGCTCATGTAAGATCCTCTTTAACCTATTCAGAAAAAGTGAAAATATTGTATTTTACAGAATCACTATTCGTTGGAAGATCTCTTGTTAGTGTGCAGGTAGGACATCATGTATGATGTAGAACAACACATAGCACTTAGTATACAGCTTGTTCTGAGAAATAGTTAAGATTTTACATCAGATACTTTGATAACTTGAATATTGTTATATGTGACCTTGAGATTGACATCAAGCCTTTTTCTACACTTTCTTTAACTCATACAAGCCCAGTGTCCGTTTTGTGGGAAGATGCTAACAGTGCAAACTTAAAACACACGCCAAAGAACGTGGCGTCTGACGTGGGTATCCACTGTTGGCTTGAAGAATGTTCTTTTGAAATTTGAATAAAATGTAAAATAACACCCAAGAACTCTTAAAACAGACATAAACTGGGCCAATTTTTAAGAGTGGGAAATTCCATTTTGCTTAATTGGGTTAACTACAAACAGCATATGAGCCGTGGCATGGGATTTCTAACAATGTGGTATGTGCGAACAGCAAAGCCTCAGATCAGCCTGCGCATACACGCAGTCTGATCAGAGCATTTGCTAGTCGCTTTGATATTCTTTGAGTGTTAAGCTTCTGACTTAACAAAATTTGGAGTTTCTAAGCTTAAAAGGAGGCTATACAGGCTCGTCTTAGTCTACATTTGTCAAAATGCCACATTGTTGGAAACTATATGTCGCGGCTCAATTATGTGATTAAATAATAGTTGATATATGAGTAATGCAGGTTGTTTGGTGTCACTTGGTTCTAGCAATCTTTGTCCAGCGTACTCATGTGTTATAACTGCCTATGTCATCATAGGGCGAGGAGTTATATATTTTTGTGGCAATACACTGCACGATTCTGTCTGATTCTTGCTTTCTTTCCACTGGTACAAAGCTGAACTGTTCTGTTTTGGTAATCAAATTCAACAATCCATGCACTGCTTTACATCCCTAAATTGTTTCAGTAAGTCGTTGTGCCGAATGACGTTGTTATAGTCTTCAAACACTCAGAATAGAGTGATGAAGCCGATTAACCATTAATAATATGATACGAGTACAGTGGCAGAACTTGACCAACTACATAACTTTACTATGATTGTGTATAAACTATAAAACTTCTCAATTTTTGCATATTCTGATCCTTCAAGAATATCTGGTTCGTGCAGAAAGGTCTCCTAGTCTCAAACCGTTTATCACTCTGATAGTTTAGCGTATATTATGGAATCATCATAACTTGTTTATGGAGTCTTGCTTGTTATACTTGTTCTATGGAACTATAATATTTCGTCTTTGATCTTCATCTATATCCGTTCACATTGGGTTAGTGTGCACAAGCAGGATATACTTGTTTTTTGGCTTTTGCATCCGCACACTACTTCGAGATTTGAGTTGACCACATTGCTTTTGCTATTCAGCTATTTTTGCAATCTGTATTGCCAATGACTTATAGACAAAGCTCTTTATATATAATAGTATAATTGAGCCAGTGCATGAGATTTCCAACAATGTGGCATTTTGACAAGTGTAGACTCAGGCGAGCCTGTGCAGCCCCCTTTTAAGCTTAGAAACTCCAAGTGGTGTTCAGTCAGTAGCTTAACTATCATAGAATACTCAAGCGACTAGCTAAGGCTCTGATCAGACTGCGCATATGCGCAGGCTGATCTGAGGCTTTGCTGGTCGCACATACCACATTGTTGGAAATCTCATGCACTGTCTCATATATATTTACACTAACACACAGTGGAGCCTGAACATAAGGTAACACAAGTGCACTTGTTACGTACTTGGTATGCACCAAATTTTGCATTAAAATGATAGTAAGTTCGTGCTCTTGTAGTGAACAAGTAAATTCGTGCTTTTGAAGTGCAAATCCTGTGCACAAGGGTGTAACCTAAAGTTCAGTTGATATTGTTCTTCATTAATCGGAATCAGTTGTGCCTATGTGCAAGTTTTCTCCAACATAGAAATTGCACAATAAACGTTTTTGCTAGACACATGTACATGTAGGATGGCGCGTTGATACAGGTTTAGTCTACAGTTTAATCTAGATAATTTGTATGCAGATCTGAGACAGCCTATGGTGCTGGCCCATATCTTAACCTTTTCCTTCATGAATATTCATGCTAAGCTCCACCCACTATGAAAATTATATTTATATACACTTTCGTGTTGGTACATAGAACAAAGAAATTATTTGTCAGGTCCACTAGTGTAGGAACATATCTTATCATATTTCCATAAACAAGCACAACAAACCCTTAAAAGAGCTGCCTGATCTGGGTCTGCTCAGTTTGCAAAAGCCTATAAAGGCGTCTCTTTTAGGTAAATGGTTAAATATTACTTAAAATAATACTTCATTATGTAATGATTTGAGTTAATAACCATGGAAGATTGTTGATATTCGGCCATGCAGTATCAACATTCAAACTAGTCTCTGTACACAGGTTTAGATAAACAAAAACATTTTCAGCGTAAAATTGTAAATATTTTCTTAACCATCAATTTTAACATATGTTTTGGATGCTCAGAAGAACCGTCTCATTGAGACGGTTCTTTTGAGTACCCACAACATACGTTTTGGTTGAGAAAGAAGAAAATTAGATTTTCGTTAGGCACTCTTGACTAAAGTCCTGCCAGACTATATCGTGATAAGGTTTCGTAGAACTATAGGTGCATATTCACATTAACGGTGTCCTTAGGATGCGGTTTAAATGTTGTTTTTGTTTGTTTTCAGGTTTCTATAAGTCTAACAAATTTTATTAGAAACCTTCGAGTCAACATTTGGAAATAATACCACATCATCTCAGCCAACTGAGTTACTATTTTTGTAGGAGAAGCTTTTTAAACTTCAATATTTTTACATTACTGCTAAATATTAGCATATCGTTTCATTTTACATATTTGTGTTTAGAAAGATATGTACAAGAGGTGTTTCATGTATACTTGAAATTGACGATTCATATTTGTTTCCATTATATTTTGCAATACTCAATTCGCAAAGGTTAGTCTAAATTCCAGGAATATGCAGTCACAGAGAAAATAGCGCTTAATTTGACATGCTGAAACAGTCTCTGCAGATGGGTAGTCAAATTTAAGAGTTCAAAAACGTTCTCGAATTATTATTTTAAAGAGATGAGGTTGTTTTTCTTGGAACCCCTTATAACTTGAACTCCAAATTTAATGCTTTGCAGCTGTCAATGCAATACTTAAGGGTATGCAAAATACATAAATACAATATTTGGTGATCAGTTATATGGGCGATGTATACTTAAAGTTGCATAGTCTGTAACTTTTGATATTTTAATTTTAGAACTTATGTTTCTATTTTTCAAGAACACAGTAAAAACTAAGATTCAGGTATACATTTTACCAATTTCGCAAATCTTAACACATTATGAGTATCAAAACAACAGCATTTATGTTAAAATTACCTGTCTATAATTATTGGAGGGACGCAAATAATTACCAACAAGAAAAACACACACCTGTTTTATAAGATAATTCACTTTTCCGTGCAGTTTTCAGCTATAGTGAACATATTTATTATGAAAACATAACTTAATTCTACTTTTACAAATGATTTAAAAAGAAAATAAAAAAAATCCAAAAATGTTCATAGTTGCAGACTTAGTCTCTTTAACATGTCTTAGTGCTTGAGTTGGCTGCGAGCTTTGGTATTGTGTTTTTCACATTTCTTCAAAGACCGATTTCATACATTGAATACCCATTTGGGCCCTTATAGGGCAAAGCTTGTAAGCAAAAACATTCGCTAAGAAGCTGGTTTTAATTGGAATAATATACTGAATACTCCTCAAAACTTAGAAGACAACTGCACACTTTAGTACGCGTTTTCATGAAGCATACACCCGTTGTAGCTCTTTACATCATTTAAAGGGGATGGATGGGTATTTTGGGCTCTGTGTCATGGTTATGCTCTACATTGTCATCTTGTCTATTTAGCCATACCTGGAAATGAGAAAGCAAATATTGGGTTGTTTTGATTTATATGAAACAGCAAAAAGTGAAATTTATGTTCGTTCAAATAAACATGAAACATATCTTTTATAATGATATTATTAACCTTTTCTTTTTTCTTGTTTGATACGATGATCAAGGTTATAATTTCCAAATTATGATGTACCTCACACCCTGGAGATTATCTTTATATTAACAGACAGTGCTTGGCCTGATGAAATGCCACGTTCTGGGTTTCACGGTTTGCTAAAGTACCTGTTAAGAGACTTCCAGTATAAAAAGTGTTTATCATTTAGCGCAGGAAAACAAAATAACCAGTGGTCGAAAAAACAATATTTGAACGTAAAATTGAGAGAAAATTTACTTATCGATCAGTTTTAGTATTTGTTATTGGGTGCTCCAATAACCGTTGAATTAAGTTGATTCTTTTTAGTACCCACAAGATAATAAGAAAATTAATTTCAAATGCGCATTATTCTCTAGAGACCTGATAATATGTAAATGTATTAATGTGATGAAATGTGTGTGGTCATTTAATGTATTTATCCCACAGTCTGATAAACACCAGGAGCTAGCGTGATGCAGTTGATACTCACACACCTTTAACCCAGGGGTGCCGAGTTTGATTCCCAGCTCCACCAGGCTGTTGGATAATACTTTAAGCGGTTGGCCACCGCTTAAAGTCTCTTGGACGTTTTAAACCAGAACCACTGCTGGTAGAGCCTTTGGGTGCCCGCAGACATTAAAAACAACACAAAACCATAAACCCTACGCCCCACTACTGGTTACTGCCAAGGAACAGCCAGATATCTTTTTTATATCAAGTGTCCTGAAAGTTTAATAGGTAAAAAAATTAACAAAACATTAGAAATTGATTATGACCCTTATTGATAAGTAATTATAGAGGAAAATGAATATTATTTCCCAACTAAAATCTTTTGGTACGATTCTTGTGAGCACCAAAAGCATGTTTTAAACCAATAGATGATAATATAATAAATTGCTTTAAGTACATAATGTTTGCTTATTTGAAACTATGTATTTGATTTATTTCAGCTTCAAATCTCAAGGACAAAGACCATAGTTACACCAATGCTGGCAGACCCTTTGGAAAATGCAGACAGAATTGCTCAGCTAAAGCGCTATGCTGCAGTGCATAATCCTCAAGGAATACTTAACCGAGGTGTAGATAAACCTGATAAACTTCGACCTGTTAAACCACGTCATGTGAGTATACCAACAGGTCGACCAGATTCACCTGTGGATGATGTAGATAAGCTATGTATAGGTAGTCCAATACAGACAACTAATAAACCTCCAAGTTTTAGTAGTGGGTCAGCATGGAAGGATAAAAATGACATTGATAAACTGCCAAGCACATACAGGAAGGGAGTAGCTGCGGGTATTGTGAAAATGTTTATTAAAAATAATGAAGTAATAGGAACTGTTGAGAAGCCCTTATACACATCATTGAGTGATGGAAGAGGACACGTCGACGATCTGACTGATAAAGATCCCTTTATTGTTCAGTCTTTACTGAAGAGTCCAATCAAACTTTCCAATGACGAGATAACGATAGGACTGCCTAATATTACACTAGGTGATAAAAAGAGACGAGACAAACATAAAGGTGAAAGCAATGTGACTCTACCAACAAGTTCTAGGGTAGAAGCTACTGTAGATTCTAGAGTTAGTTAGGGCTTGAATAGGTCACGGACACCAAGTCCGTGGCTGGGGTATCCAAAACGAGGCAATAATGCAAGTAAACGGGCACCAAAGATGGATGATCAGCTTAAGAAACTAATAACATTGTCTAGCTTAAAAATGTGTGGCCATTTTTAACATGACTAATAACCATATTTGTGTGTTGGGCATGGGTAAAAAAGAGAATAAGTGTAATTGGTTACTGCAGATTGATCAATTTGCATATTTGAACTGTCCGGTACCCGTAGAATCCCATTGAGAGGGTTCTGTTGAGTACCCACAACATATGTTTAAATTGAGAATTAAGATAAATACATTTTATTTACTCTCTCTTATCTGGAGGCCTGGCCTGCGAAGTTGGAAAACAGTTGACTCAGTTTCATTGAGTCCGTTCATGCGAATTAATTGAGAGGGCAACAACTCTCATGCACCCTAACACCGGTGAAAGTAAGAAAGGGTGCAAAGATCAGTATCCTTTTGAGTTCTGTCAGAGCCTAACATTCCCGAAGGATCAGCATATGAAATAAACAATAGCAGTTTATTGTAAGAGGTGATGTTCAACCACCTCCAGGCTCCACACGGCACAACGACAGTCTACTGCCTTTATTGAGATATTTTACCAGGTCATTTTGCAAAGACTGTAACAAGGGATGCATTATTTTTAATACAACTTCCATCTTATGTTGGAATGAATGCGTTCTTAACACAGATACAACATTAACCCTTTGCAGACCAGAAACCCCTAAATGCAGGGGTAACAACCTACGTCATAGCATGGATGGTGCAAACACGTAGTATGGCGCCATCTTTGATTTACATGATAAGTTTTTTCCTTCGTAATGTTATACAAATAAGTGTCTGTCAGAACTAAGCACTTGGGCCGAAAATATAATGATCACACCCAGAAATGTCGTTGCCGTTGTAATCATTCACTCACAAGTATCGAAGCATGAGACACAAGGATAATTTTAGCAGTCGCCCGCTTTGATTTTTGTGGGTGAATGATTATAAAGGCAACGACATTTCTGGGCGTGAAATTTATATATTCTGTATGAAAGTGTGATGTTAGGAACCGCCTGCACTGCTTAGATTTTACAGACACTGATTTGCATAAAATTACGAAGAAGAATACTTGCCTTGTAAATCAAAACTGGCGTCATACTACGTGTTTGCAACATCTATGCTATGACGTAGGTTGTTACCCCTGAAATGGTACTTTTAAAAAAAGTGAAGACCCAGATGAAATGTCACATGATATGGCATTTCATCAGGGTCTGCACTGTTTACCAATCTTCAAAGAAAGAAAATGGACATTTTTGGAAAGTTATAACCTTTGACCCTCAATATATACAATTGACCTTCCATACTTTATTGTATGTAGCTTTATGAAAATTCCATTGGTATGCAAAAGGTAATTCCATAGAATATATGATTTCCCCTCACAGCATGAAATGCCCAGGAGTTATACATCTATGCCACTGTAAGGAAGTGCTTGTCTGTTACAGACGATCAACATAATTATTTGTGTGGCAGTGAATCTTCTAGGTAGTTAACTGAAATAATGCTCTATATGTCTTAGTGTTTTATGTCATACGGCTATAAGCTTTCCATGTTCTTAACCATCCGTGTTTGTCACAGAACTAATGGCAACCTTTTAAGAAATGAATCTAATTTTTGGAATGTTCATTGTAATCATAAATACTTCGGGTGTCTAGCAAAGTAAGTGAAGCCCCAAGGTCTCCAGGTTATTTTTGTAAGAAACCCAAAGTTTTCATGATTTCATGAACAGACCACAAATTGAATTTATTGCTTATATTTACAAGTGTCACGTCCTGTGAATGATTTCGATTTTCGAAGCGTATATCATTGTCAAGTGAGCTTGGCAACTGTCAATCAAATTTAGTGCCATTCATGTTGCTATGAACGGTAGCGAAAATATAAAGATTCATTAAAAGCTTGCTTTGAAAATGTAAATATTACCAGATGAAACATTTCTACTGGGAATGTTCTTGTTATTAGATGCTGCACGACAATAATTGCTGAATATGTTGCATAGTTTCTAAACAAAACAATCTTCTAAACTCCATTCGAGTGTTAAACAATTTGGATCCAGATATGGAACGAGGTTCCTTTCGTTCCTGATATTAGTCCAAACTGTTTACAAATGTATCAGCCCTAGCATGCAAAAAGTTAAATTTATTCAGCATAGTACATGTAATCAAACATATTGACATTTAGGGCTTGCTTATGGGTATATATTGGCTTGAGATAAAGGTAAAAGCTACTGTAATGCAATTCAGAATTTAAGTAAACGAACATTATATATGAAGCGCTTGATATTGAATAACATCTATGACTTCGAAAAAATATTGGTATTTTCTTTAAGTAGTGAACAGATACAACCTCTATCCATATCAGGTATTTGTAGATTGCCCAACTATATGGGATGTTTAAGTAATAGTATATGTTATTGTAACCAACTTCTGCTGTGATATTCTATGTGTGCCAATATTTTGTCATTGGGTTTTGCTTTCTTAAAGAAACGAACGCAGACATGCAACTGTTCTTGATTTTATGTCAGACAAGGTTTGTTTGCATCTTGTCATCATCTAGTCAACATACTCTATATTTCTACAGGGCGTCAATAAAGTAGTCCTTTTTTTAGAAATATTGCGGTTTCTTAGCTCTTTTATAATAATAAGGCAATAAAACGTGTGTGCATCAAAACATTTATATACTCTTAGGGGCTATATATTAAAACGATTTATGATACTTACAAACGTAGTGCTCTTGATTCTATTATGCATAAACTTTTTTGTCATCATTGGTCTGCATTTTTGGTGTTTTAGGCAAACAGTATGTACATTGTACTTTTTTATTTGAAAACATTGCAATTCAGCACTTGTATGACCACCTGAATTAAATATCACATAAAAAGTATTTTACTGAGGTATACTGTAAAGGTGATGGTTCCATTAACTTAGTATGAAAATAAAAGGAATTACAATATTTTTCTGAAAGGTCTACGATGTTTGGGACACCCTGTTTACTTGCTGAGTGTATACATGTGCTATTTCAAATATTCATTGTAATAAAAACTGTATATGTGGTGTATATGTTGTATATTATGCGTCAATAATTGCTTTTCTGAGGCGAGCTCCACAAATCCAGATATTGCGAACCTGGTCGACATGTACCACGTTTAATGTATGGCACAGCACGTGACTTTATGGTACTGAAAACATTGATATTAACATGTATCCTTACTGTACATGTTCGCTAAAAGTTTGATTTAACGAATGTGTGATAAGTACCATTATGATATTGCCATTCAAATAATAAGCAAGCATATACATTTTTTATTGTTGCATATGCGCAAAATCCACCAATAAATGCCCATGTTGATGTATCCAGCAGAGATAGACGTTCATTTTTGTGTATGAAAGCATCAAAGGCGCTGGTGAGTATGCGCATATGGACATGCACCCCTGAGCCTTCATTGCACAACAAAACGTAACAAATTTTCATATATTCATGCTAATAGAAAGAAGACCACCAGTTTGTTAACAAAATACAGACATTATTACCGCCATCTTTATGAATCCATTCTATGAGGCTTTTGTGCATGTTAAAAGAAGCCTGGGGTTGTACCCCTCCTCTTGTGGAATACATTGACATTATTCAACCAGCAAGTGTTCCAATTCTGGAGATGCGGCAGCTGGAAAGGGATATGATCATGTATCCATCGGCCTATAATATCCCAGTCCAGGACCACCATGTCTGTTTGTTTTCCATTGTCTAAAGAAGAGGCTAGGTCATTGGTCAGGGGTGGCTGATCGGAGATGGATCAGGACCTGGAAAGCCAGTCAAGGGGGTATGACATGACCAGCTTGCAAACAGTTTCTTGTCATATTGCAGGTATGCTGGCATTGTCTTGCTGGAAGAAAATATTGTTTACAACAGTCTGATAAATTTGCAGGGCATGTGGGTGAAGAACTTAATCTGCATACTGTTGGCCTGTAAGTGAACCCGAATTACTAAACAAATTAACCGACCTTATACAAAGCTCAGGGTGGTCTTCGTTTTTTTAGCATGAGTATATGTTGGCTCAAGCATCACTGTATCTTTGCAGCCTAACTTCGTAACATTTTGCCACTTAGGTATAAACGTGTTTTACATGTTTTTGTGGGTTCATCAGGTGATTTGTTTAATCTTCTGTGATATTTGTGCTTGCTACTTATGATGTAATGAGCTGATACCCATTTTAGGCAGATTTCCACTATTTTACCATTATTGCAATTTGTAGATGCCAGAGCATCTTCTAAATACTTTCGCCAAACTAATGATCATACTTATAGCTGATGTCGAAGTTAGTCAGCCACTGAGTCAAAATCTATTTCGTATTAGTAACGGTTATAGGCTATTTCGAAACATCACCCCTTACACCAAAACGGCTGCACCATGAAGCAAATGCAAATGTGATACTATGCCAACAGTATTTGGACCAGCCCGCGAATAATTTATAGCAAATACGTTAAGTCATTATTCAAACTTACATATGGGAATAGAGGCCAAAAATTTGACTGGTACGTGATAGACGTTTTTTCCTTAAGATGAAAGTTCTAGCAGAAAAATATCAGATGAGACTGCATTGGTTTTGAGCACTGTGCAAGTGTGCCGACTCTTTTGCCACATTTAGAATATAATACTAGTACATGCCAGTGTTTGAGGGTGTTTGCTTTTTACGTATGTCAATGAAAAACAGCAACCTTGTCGACTTAACAGATAAAGGGGCATACCAAACTTTAGACACGGTCTCTCTACATGTTCCATCCTGTTATTTGAAAATGTTTCAAAGAGTTGCTTTGACTTTCATCATATTTATGCCTTCACTTATTGTATCGCAAAAATTGCAGACAATAGTGAGACGTAGCACGCACGTTGTGACGTTTCATTAAGGTCAACACAGCTGAACACTAGACATTATTGTGAGGATATTGTTGCATTTGCGTCATGAATCGGCCTAGTAATCTCCACCACGTACAGACCTAGATTAAGCTTCAATTACTTTCGAGTCTAGAGCCGCTTCTTCATTGTTATTTGATTTGTCATATGCAACATGATTTCTTATTAAAACTTGCCATTCTGCAGGACCAAATGAAGAGTCTGTATTTTTGTTTAAATCACCTCAGTGAGTAGGTTTAATGTATACTGAGGAACTTGTTAACATGGTCTTGACAACATAATGATGCAATGTATTAGCTAAAGTCACTTCAAGTAGGTGGTATTAATGTGTACTTGACACAATGTGGCCTTACATCCAGACAAAGTAATGATTCTATGTACTATTTTAAACATTTCAGTGTGGTGAATATATATTGATGCATGTGTTACCAGGTGAATTCACTTCAATGGGGTGGTTTTGATGTTTCCTCAACACTTGTTACCACATGTCCTTTCTCCTTGACAGCACAATTATTAGATTTATTTGTTAAAATATCTCAATGTGGCTATTGTAATATGTTCTGATACACTTGATACAATGTTGTATTTCTCCGGACAAAGTAATGATTCAATGTATTAATTTAAAAATCTGAATGTAGTGGTTTTAACTTAATGCACGCGTTACAATGTGTTTTTCTTCTGGACAAATTAATGGGTCTATATACTTTGTTAAACCTCTCATTTATATGGTTGTAGTAAGCACTAATACACATGTTAACATGTGACCTTTATTCCTGACAAGTTTATTACCTGTTTAACATCTCAATGGTTTGATTTTAATATGTACTTATACACTTGTTACCATGTGACGATACCTTTGGACAAGCAAGTGATATATGTACATATGCTTTATCTCAATGGGATGGTGTCAATATGTACTTATACACGTGTTACTATGTGGTCTTTCATCTTGACAAAATAATGAGTTTATGTACCTTGTACTTGTTAAACACCTCAGTCGTATGGTTTTAATGTGTACGTATACACTTGTTACTATGTGGTCTTTCTTCTTGACAAAATAATGAGTTTATGTACCTTGTACTTGTTAAACACCTCAGTGGTATTGTTTTAATGAGTACCTAGTCACTTGTTACTATGTGGTCTTTCTTCTTGATAAAATGATACGTTTATTAACATTGTACTTGTTAAACACCCCAATGGTAAAGTTTAATGTGTACTTACACACCTGTTACCTATTCACCTTTCTTCTTGATACAAAGATGAGTCTTTTCTCTTCTTTAAATCTCTCAAGGTATGGTTTGAATTAGTACGGATACACGTAGTGCCATGTGTTTTTTCTTCAAGACGACATATTATTATTACTAGTTAAACATCTGAATGTGGGGATTTTAATGTGTTCTAATATATGTGTTACTTTTTGGCATTTTTCTAGACAAAATAGCGATTATATGTGCATGTAAATTATTTCGTTAGGGTGGTTTTAATGTTTACAAATATAACTTTTATCAACGTGGCCGTTCTTCTTTAAACATTGTAAGTCTATGTACCTGTTAAACCACTGAACTGGAAGGTTTTAATGTGTTCTGAAACACTTGTGACCTTTTGTTTGGATACTAAATAATGGGTTTATGTACTTGTTAATCCCCTGCATGTGAGGGTTTTAATGTGTACATATCTGTAACTCTGGATCAAATGGCCGGAATTGAAAGCAATATACCAGACATTCTACAAGAAAGCTAAATAAATAATAATAATAATAATAATAATAATGATATTAATAATAATAAGATACTTTATTTCTAGAGGGTGACACATGTAGCAAAAACTAATCTTCCATGAGTCCCTCACTAACTACAAATATGCAAAAACTGAAGTTACAAGGATATGAAGTAAATAAACATGAAAAAACTAAAATATGAAAATTGATAAGGATAAAAGTAGGTATATAAATGTTTGTATTTAATAGATCATCAAAGTGAAATCATATCAAATGAACTTGCAGAATCAACAGTCAATAAATAATCAACACGTGTATATGTTTATTATAAGCTACAAGGTGCAATACATTTGATCCATTTTATGCATTGTCTATGAAAAGAATCAAAGGAGTTTTTTAACCAGCCTGGTAAACTGTTCCAATTGATTGGACCAGAATAGATTAAACTTTGCTTGAAGATTTCTTTTCGTGGTCTTGGAGTTTGAAAAGTTGATGCATTTTCAGATCTGAGTGATAGAAGAATTCATTTAATGTTCCGATGGTGAACATATTAATCGTATAATATGGGATGATAGATTTTGAAATTTTGTACATGAAGTTTGCTTTTCAAAGAAAAAGTCTTTCAAAAATATTCAGAATTTTAGTTCATTCATACTGCATGCAATATCAGTATACTCATAGTCTAAAATGATTTTAACAGCCCGTTCTGTAATATGTAAATTATGCTGAGGTTGCAATGAGAAGTTCCTCAATAATCAATGTGATTGTGAATATATCAATATAAGTCTTATAACATTATACTCTATTCTCAAGTGAGAAAAAGTCTTTAAGTTTTGATAGAAGGCACACATTTGAAGAAATTGTCTTTGCAATAGACTGCATATGGATTGAACATGCTTGGCTATTATCTATAAGGGCTCCAAGGTTTGCAATAGACTGCATATGGATTGACCATGTTTGATTGTTATCTATAAGTACTCCAAGGACTTTATCATTGCCAACATTATTTAAGATGTCACTATAGTAAGTTAGATTTAAACCATTAGCGTATCTGTGAGGTAGTGATTAGCATCACTTTGGTTTATCAGTGTTTAAAAGCATTTCATTTTGTGTACACCAAAAAAATGTTTGTAAAGCCGCCTGTCGATTTTGTTCAATAAAATGTTGTGAGTTGCTGATCTGATATATTGTGGTATCGTCAGCATAAACGTCTGAGAAGACATTTTCTGTATAAAGGGACAAATCATTTATGAACATTGAAAATAACAGGGGTCCCACAATGTGGCCCTGAGGGACACCAAATATATTGTTTTCAAATTTTGATTCAATATTATTTATGACAACTTTTGTTTCCTGTTTACCAAATAGGAGGAATACTAGAGAAGAGTTTTATTTGAAATTTTTATAATGTCTGAGTTTTTTAAGCAAGAGTGTATGATCTACTACATCAAAGGCCTTTCTGACATCTACCATGACCATGCCAATGATTTATTCATTATTTATGGCTCCATGAAATTTATTCATCAGCTGGAGGAGAGCAGTTTCACAGGAATGATCAGGTCTGAAACCTGATAATGGTGAATGAAGTGCATAATGAGAGATCAAAAAAGTCATAGGAGAGTCATAAACAATACCTTAAGGCTAGAAGTACTGAAATAGGCATGTAGTTGTTTGTATTATCCTTAGGGCCATTTTGTGCAAATGCCTTACTTTTCCTTTTTTCCTTTTATCTGAAATGTGGAGTTGTTTTTTCTTTGATTACAAATGTATGTTAATCTCTTGCAATAAAATGTGTTGCTAGCTTTAATAATCTCCATCCAATATTATCAGAACTAGTGGCTGTTGTGAGCTCAATATTTCTGAGATATTTCTCCATTTTTCATATGACATTTCTGGTATTGAAAATAGGTGTCAGTTGATTTTTTTCATTATAATACTGTCGCAATTTATCACAATTAGAAGTCTCAATTAGCTCTTTGAGTTTTGATGTTACATTTACAAAAAATATTGAATTCATCAGCAAAATGTAACTGTCTTTTGAATTTTCAATATTATAGTCATTGATTTTAAAGAAAAAAAATCTGCACTGTTTTTACGCTTACTTGCCCTTATTTCAGAAACAATTTCCACCATACATTTGCTGGATTTTTAGCATTTCATTCAAAAAATTTCCAAGTACTGTTCGCTTGTTTAATTGATAAATCATATTACAATCTTTATTTCACCAATAATTGTAATGTTCATTATCATTGTTAGATTTATTTTTCATGTATTTTAATTGCAACCATAACTTTACCAGTAAGCCACTTTGGTTGTTGATGATGTTTCACTTTTTGCTGTTTCAAAAGTAGATGCATGTCAGCAGTGTCCAAACAATGACATCCAAAGTAAGGAAGAAGGCAAAGATCAGGAATCGATAAAATCAAAAGTGAAAAAATACAAGAAAACATCACATACAATAGCAAAGAGGTTAGCCCCTTTCACAGCAGGTGGCCACAAGGCTGCAAAGAACAGACATGACAGAATGACAGAAACAAAACATAAATAACATAAATGATCACACGTTTCAACAACATACTTTGTGTCATCAAACATTTTGATAATGTCCCAGGGGATTGATTTTACATCATTTCAAAATTCATATCATTTAAGTTCTTAAAAGACCTATATGATATAGTAAAACGTGATAATCTAACAGCAGATAATGAAGTAGTTTTCGATGTTACAAAACCAAGAAAATATCAAGTATAAATATAAACCTACTGAAATTATATTGTTTGGAGTCTAACAATATAGGTGAATAATTAATTCTAGAATTATCGAAAGCTCTGTGACTCTTGTTGGAGATTCAATGATATGTTTAAGGCAACTTGATTCCATATATATGCAAGACATGTTTTCTTTAGATTTTCTCGAAGCAAGTCACAATTAAAATCTCTTCAGGAATATTTCTTTTTTCACATTCAAGTACTTTATCAAAAAGTTTTTCGAATTATTCATTCCACTGAATGCCCTTGTGAGGATGCCAGTAAGTTTCACCGTCTAAAAAGGCTTTGCTGCTTTTTAAATATTTCAAGCCATATACATTTAATATTCACACTCTAAATCAGATCTTCTTACACAATTTATGTCATATTTTACATAAACAATTATTCCTCCATCTTGTTCTCTATCAGCTGATAGTATCCTATCTCTCCGGAAAAGTTGAAAATGTTTGATTGCAACGAACTGAGCTCTTTAAAAACCAGGCGCTAGGGGTATTGTCAGTTTCCATTATGTACCTATATAAAAAAGCTTCAAACGGATTCTCCGCTGAAACCAGTTGTCAGATTGACAATACTGTTAACTAAGTTATCCTATACTAACATAGCAATAATTAATTTGATCCGTCAAAACATTACTGCAAGGGGAGGTTTAGTATATATTGTGGCCAAGAAAACTTTAAAAGTCTCTCAGAAAGCACTAACCATAGCTTAAATTAAATTAAAAGAAATGGCAACTAGTTGTTTTTCTACAAACATATATCAAATTGGGTTCGCTGAAAACACTAGAAACCTTCCAACTTTTCCAAATCAAATGGTCGGAGTTGAAAACGATATCGCCAAACGATTATAGGTGACCGTCTATAGAAAAAGCGCCAACGAATTGGATCCGTCATGACTTGACGCAAGTGGGTGGGTAGCTTATTGCAGCTAAGGGATCTTACAAATTCTTCTCTTCTGAAACTGCTGATCAGAATTGAGGATAATGTGCAGAATTGGGCGACTTTCTACAACCATAGCTTAACTGATATGTCAAAAAGCTCGACCAACTTGGGGGTGGGGGTAGGGGTTGGTCCCCTTTTATACCTCTACAAGAAACTATAAACATCTTCTTCACTGAAATCAAAGGTCAGAATTGGGCCGAAAAAATAAGTGAGTATGAATAGGAAATGCCACAATCACAGATCACACCCAAGGCTCCGTGAGAAGAAGACACAGAACGCAGACATCCTCTAAGCAACTGCATGAACACAATCAACAACGGCGTAGCCAGAACGCTGAAAAAAATACGCACATCAAAGGGAAACTACTGGATCATGCAATGATTCTCTTCAATTGCGTCCCTTTTTCAAATGGGAACGTCTCTTAAAGGAAAGAATTTGCTCCCAGAGGGAGCGAATTCTTTCCGTTAAGGGCAGTTCCTTATGGTATGGAAAACCGCTTTTACCACATTAGGTGATTTCCCTTAAATGTTTCTATTTTTATTACGCAAGTGCTTAATCTGCGTAATGTGTGCTACGCCAATGACCAAAGTAAAACATCAGCTCTCTCTTCCTTTGTAAGAAAATTGCCAAGCCAGATGTAAACTAGATAACCGTTCATGGTAATAGCTAAATTGAACTTGATCTGTTCAAAAGCATGACCTCCAAGGGGAATGACTTATTGCTGCTAGAAAAGCATTAAAAATCATCTCTGAAACTGCTGATCAGTATTAAAAATAGTTTGACAGAAATAGCTATTAGGTCACCTACAAGCTTTAACGAGTGTTTTATCTTACGTGCAGGTGGCCAATCATGCTATAAGTATTTTATGCCACATACATCACTGCAGACCTTGCACATAACGAGATATTTCGTGCTTAAGACGGTAAGGGTGGTATAAAATAGCTTAAGTAATTTTGATGTGTCGAAAAATATGTCGCAAGGGGCGTGTGCTGTTTCCTCTATAAGACACTTTAAACAAAACTCAGTCTATCGACCTCGGGCCACTTGGTCCTCTTGTTTGATGAACTTAGCCCAGATTTATTTCAGACTTGAGAAAAAACAAAATTGAAAGGCAATTACCGAAAAAGTATCACAGGTCTGCGTCGACTAAGGTACTGAAGAATATGTCACAAAATTCAAAGTTACCCCCCCCCCCCTCCTTCAAAATGATAATAACCGCTAGGTTGAAAAAAACAACAACTGATGTCTACAAGCTTAAAAAAGCAAATGAACCTCAACTAGGAAACGTTTTAAAGGGTGTAGCCAAACATGTTGTGTGTGGTCCTTGTTTTGTAATGCAAGGTCACTGTAGCTCAATTTGAGGGTTTCTTTAGTTCTGACTATCTATCTGTGAGTAATCTGTTTCCCCCTAAAGATATATTGGATAAGTTAGGATGCCTCCACAATGTGAGTTAAAAATCTTTTTGTTTTGACATCAGCATAATCTATGGCGAAGTTGCCAGTAAAATTAATCTGTGGCTTAGGCTGGTGGTGGTTCTGTTGTTTGGTTCATTTGTTTAGTGTTGCTCCTATTTTGTATTTAGTCGGTGTATTGTTGTGCAGTAGCTAGTGTCGTGTCTAGTTTTGCAATCATCTGGCAGGGAACAAGACAGCTGGAGAGACCACAGACCAACTCATCGCACCGCGAAGAAGAGATACAAAACAGAGGCAACCACGCGAAGCAGGAACACAATTTAAGAAAAAGTAAGAAAGAGGGCAAAGATCAGGAATAGATACAACCGAGCACCACACC
This sequence comes from Loripinus fragilis, assembly GCA_964019695.1. NCBI lineage: Eukaryota > Metazoa > Mollusca > Bivalvia > Lucinida > Lucinidae > Loripinus > Loripinus fragilis. Next base: position 86,321,803 of record OZ026522.1, on the reverse strand, counting down.
TGACCTAATTGGGAATTCTCTAAATGAACTGAGCTGAAAAATTATCAGAGCCAACAATCTTCTGCAATCTATAGACCAAGTCACCTTAGAATTTGGGTACGAAAGTCATTGATGCAAGAGAGATTTGAATCCAATTTGGAATTTAGATATCAAGTCATAGTACCATCTATAAAATTTAGAAAAGGTTTTGCGAAGTTTATTATACTGATAACCTTGTTTAAGAAGTTTCTGAGTTAAGAATTTATCGCGAGTATTGAATTCAGCAACATGGCTTGTTGCTCTAGCAAACGACTGAGTTGAGAGATACAGACTCCATAGAATGTAGAGCAAGGAGCATCACCATCTAAAAATGGGAAATTGACAATTTTAAAATCAAAGTCGTCACGTTTATCATAAATTTTGTCAAAATAAACATTATTAATGTTTAAAATATCGTCCAGATATCTGGAAGTAGTGTTAAAAGCATCAATAATATCAGCCTGCTTATCATTAGAAAGGGGCATCATAAAGTTCCTTTCATAACAAAACAGGAATAAATCTGTAACAAAGGGAGCACAATTAGTGCCCATAGGAATTAAACTACTTGTCTATACAGCATGGTGCCAAATCGAATAAAAGTGTTGTCCAACAAAAAGGTCAGCGTATCACATACATTTAGACAAGACCATGCATGATATTTACTAGGTTTTTCTGAAGTTAAAATGCGTTTCTGTCGTTACATGCATGGTATTGAATGCTCTTTCAATAAGATCAATACGTTTATCTTAATTAAATTATGAGGTGTAGTGTAAAGAGTAGAAAAATCATAACAAACTGGTCGCATTGAAATCTCTAGCTTTAAGTTTATCTAAAATTTCACCTAATTTTTAATAGACCAAAATAGATTTTTACCGGATCTCTCATATACCTTTTCACAGTACTTGTAATATGTTTTTAACAGCTGTAAGACACGAGGTTAAAAATTTAGAAAGTTCTATAGTCGTACAGGAACTATAATTAGCAATACATCTTGCTTTATAGAGTTTTTATGGAGTTAAGGTAACCAGTAATACGTAGAAACTTTGTCTTGGTTTTCTTTAGCTTTGACACTTAAATGTAGGGCTGTATGACATCCATGCCCATAGACAGCCACCCTCTCACTCAGAGAAGGCTGCAGTTTATATGCATAGGTCTCAAAAAGCTCACACTAAAGAGTAATGATATAATACAATCGTCAAACAACTACAACATTGTTGGCAGCCTTATCTGCTGGAACCAAAACATAGTTCATATGAAAATCCTAGATACCTCGTTTAAGATGACGAAAAGAAGATTTAGCTCTATGGGGTAAGAGATGTGTATTACAAGAGTAAAATGAAATACGAGTATCAATATCAAAGGTATCAATTATTTTAAAAATATTGATTTTATAATCCTTCAAGAAATCAGCATTCTCTCCATCAGCAAGATAACTGCAAAACTAGAAAAGGACACTAAGAGCCATATTACAAAACGTTTGGTCCGCCAACAATCCTACCTTATAAATAAAGAATACTAGGTGAGTGTCATTTAATATCAAGTTTACCAGACAAGGCTCTGAGAACGCTTGTTGAATCGCGAGGCTTGCTGAGAGGGAGCGCAGTGGCTCAGTGGTAGAGTGCTTGATTCGAGACCGAGGGGTCGCGGGTTCAAGCCTGACCGGCGTCACTGCGTTGTGGTCCTTGAGCAAGAAACATTTATCCTAGAATAGTACTGGTTCAACCCAGGAAGACCCGTCCCTATTTAACTGAAAGATTTTTGATGGGGCGTAAAGAATCAAATCAAACAAAACAAACAAAAAGGCTGGCTGACCCATTCGACATGCGTTTTCGAAGCCGAGCCTGGTAAACTTTACATCAGTTGACTCATTGGTTCACTCTTCAAACTAACGATTATGGCGTAAGAATCGATTTTTGTGTCGATTCAGCGTCATTGCCCACGTCAATGAAAACGTACACGTCATCATGACCTGATAAAGACACATGCCGTGAGATAGCCAGCGATTATCAGGTCAGCGTGCAACAATGCAGTTAATATGAAAGGTAATTGTAATTCAAAAATGTATTCATTTGTCACGGGTTATGGTGGGGCCGATGCAAAGACAAGCATCAGGCTCCAATCTGAAAGTTTAGGTAAAGGTCGTCATTAAGTTTCTTCCCTGACTCAACTTCGTGCAATTAAAGAGGAAACTATAACTAAATTGTATGTACCGTGACTAGGCATGCATACAGTTGCATAATATCCATCCTATTTCCAGCTCTTATATAATAGTGAATTGATTAAGAAAATAAGGTTTTGAATATATAAACTACTAGTAAATCACCATAAAATATTTGTTCTGGTACACCACTGGCGGATTCAAGGGGGGGGGGGGGGGCGCACCCGGCGCCCCCCCCCTAAAATCGCCAAAGCAAAGTTGTTTAATACGATTTTTAGTAGCAGATATTGTTTTTGGTTGTTGATTTTTTTTCAATTTTAAACAGTCTGATTTTTTTCTTCCTCGTTCACTCCCTTCCATATTTCTGAATGACGTCTACTGGAGTCCTCTGCTATGTATTAATGCTCACATCAAGTATTGCCAATTTTATCATACAGACAAACATTGTGGCGCCGGATCAGAGCTGTCTGATCTGGGTCCGCAATGTTTGCAACAAGGACTTTAAATGTTCTAGCAGACTATATAGGGATAATGAATCTTAAAATCGGCTTCTATGCCTTCTGCGCCCAGCAGATAATAATGGATAGAAACACATGTGTGATCTCTATAATAAAGGATAAAAACACCCTAATTATGCAACGCAGAAATCAAAATATCGTAAAGCATTTTTTTTTAAATTATAAATGTTCACTGACGGATTTAGGTGGGGGGGTGGGGGGGCTTAAATCGCCAAAGCAAACTTTTTAATAATATGATTTATAGGAGCAGATATATCTTTTCAATTATAAAAATGTCTGATTTTTTTTCTTACTCGCTACGCTCGCAAACGTAGATATCTGAATTCAAGTATGCTACATGGGTGGCGCTTCACTAAAATACCGTCGTTTAATTGTCTTTCTGCGTTTACTGCCTACCTATCCGTTATTTACAGGTATGAATACCGGAGCGCCGGATGTTTTTTTCTTGGTTGTGCTCGTTAATGCGAGAGGGCAGGGTAGGTCACATTGAGGAACTGTTGAAATGTAATGCTTTCTGGACAAGAAATAAACTACAGGAAGTTGGACATCGCGCCAGAAGTCACCAAGAAGCACATATTTTTTCAAAATTGTTGGAAATGTTTAGGATATCATACGCAAACATTAGGTTGTTGTTTTTTAAGGTGGACTAGAAAGCTTTGTGCACCGGCGATGACAAGCTAAATCATTTTGCCCTCCCACACAGAGTGGTTGCACGTGCGCGATGATTAGAATTACGAAGGACCGTAAAAGTACAACTATCCATGACATTGCATGACACACTTTTTCATAACAAGCGGCGTCGCGAAAAGACATTTCCTCACTGTTTCCGACCATGTCAGACTCAAACTTGGGTGTATATAGCTACAGGGGATATGTAGAGATTTGGAGAGATTATACATACTATATTTTGGAATTAGAGTGATCATATAGAGGAAAGGATCAGTCTGTGCAGAAGGGCAAATAATTATGTTCTTTGCATATTCACAAAACAGCTTTTCCAATCACGCACCTAATGTAATCATGAACTAGTCTACAAGTTCGTTTAGAAAACGATTTGAGAGTTTAAGAAATGACACCGAAGTTCATTTTACCTATTCATTTCAAAATTTTATGACTGCCTGTTGAAAAATGATGCTTTCGAATGATAATTAAACTGCATGAAAATGTGGCAGAAGGCACCTAATTGAACAAATTTTTCGAAAATTTCCTGGGGAAGCATGCCCCCAGACCCCCTACCCGTGCTTGCCTCCTACGGTGCTCGCGTTCATGCATTCTGTGCTTCAAACCGTCACACAAACTCTCAAACTCCATGCTGAGGCCCTGAGTATAGATTGGAATTGTTTTCGGTGTGTGAAGTGTGCCAAGTTCATAACGACAGCACTGAAATTATATTAATATATTTAATTAAATTTAGTTACATTGCAGTAGACATGTGCCGGTAGCGCGTCAGGTCTATACCACGAGGCCCGAAGTTCAAGCCAAGCTGGAACTCTTTTCTTTGAAGCCAGAACGGTATACGTAGGGGAGACCGGGGCTAGTTCGGCCTCGGGGCATGTTCGGCATGTGGCTATATTAAGCATGTAAACTAAGATATGGGGCTGGGAAGCCTATTTGGAGATTACTTGTAACGAGTTTGTCTACATCAGTACACAATGGCTGCACTGTTGAAGGGTACATTGATATTGTACCAGAAAATTCGTCTTCTTGCATGATTAGTAAATTTTCCAGAGTAATTTCAGTTTTTATTTATCTAAAGATGTGTTAAGATTCTGATTTAAATTCTATATTTTTATTACGAAAGGAGTATGTGCTTCGATATAAAACATCCTGCATCTTAAAAGGAGTTGTCAGGTGATATTTGGAAACAGTCTGTCAGGGGCAATTTCGGCCACTTAAGGCGGGGCAAGTTCGGCCCCTAGCCAAACTTGCCCCACACTTACATAAAATATTTGCCATTGTATTTTAGGTCACCTAGTTCGTAAAGGGTGTTCATATCATAGATCCTAAATACCTCCGTGTTCATATTTAACACTACGACTGACTGCACAACGATTACGTTTATCATGTTTATTTCATCGAAAGTTTCAGATCGCCATTTTACATTGACGTCAAAAGTCAAAAACCTGTCTAAGATACATAATGCAAACTTTTCCTTTTCTGTTTTATTTTTATTATATTTTTTTTTATCTTATTTTGTTTTACAGTACAACAACAAAAAAAAACGAGATGTATTCAAAGATTAGAAAGAAAGTTTAAAAAAACCTGTAAACCCATTCAAACCTAACGCCTTTCACTGGGTCATTGGTACACAGTAAAGACCCAGATCAGACGCCACAGAGTGTGGAGTCTGATCATGGTCTCCACTGATTGTTTACAGATTACAAAATTTGATGAAAGTTACTATGTTAGCCCTTTGATTCAAAACATGTTCGTCCATTTGATAAGGGTGGGACATTTTATTTGGCATCAATGGGTTAGGCAGGCCCGAAAGCAATTCAAAGAATAAATCGGCCAAAAAAGCAAGACGAAATCTCGGACAATTTAATACGACATTTTCAGGCTCATTTTTGGTTAATTAGTATTCCGAAGAACCAACTCGGATAGTTCATATGTTAGGTTAATGTCGTTACATTTTCTTGGCCTCTTGCAATTCCAACTACAGAAGTTTGACTGTAGAATAATAAGCCAGGACAGTTCCTTTGCCGAACTTGCCCCAAGGGGTTGCCGAACTTGCTCCATAGCGGGGCAAGTTCGGCCATCATGACCTGCTCTCCTTGAATGAAGATTACCCTTTATTGTACAGAGATACATGGTGGGGGTTGCCGGGATTGGTACCACCCTATTGTGCCTTACTTCGCAGACCAAGATGGTATAGTCTTTCGAAAATTGCACGTTTTCTAAAATGGGGCCGGACTAGCCCCGGTCTCCCCTACTGTCTCATCTGAAGTCGGTACCGCTTTTAAAACCATTAAATCACATTTAAGGTTCTTCTTTTTCTTTGTTTTCAGACTTGTCTGCAAAGGCAACATTAAAAAAACAAAACAAAAAAAATCTCAAAAACTGCAAAATTTTGAAGGCTAAAATGGGCCCTATAATGCACCATTTTTTAAAAAAAAAATCCGGAGGAGCATGCCCCCGTACCCCCCTAGCATGGCTTCGCGCCTTCTGCGCTCGCATGAAAATACTTTATGTTTCCAATATTGCGCCCCCTCTAACATGGAATCCTGGATCCGCCCCTGTTACACCATGATGCTGACGAGTTTTCAAACCAACAGTTTATCTAACAATCAACTCTGAATGACTGCGATAGAATTTAGAAAACATTCTACGATGTTTATGATGATATTGATAGCTTTTTTTTTAGTAACGTAGCCGTTAAATATATATTGCTTTTGCTGAAGTCGGTGGAATCAGAATGTACTCTCGCCGAACAAAAAATCTGGGAAAGGCAAACAATAAGAAGGGGAGAGAGGAACATTATTCAGAAATGTGAAATAGACTATTTCAAAATTAAATCGTTTGTCATGAATCTCAGATGAGACAATGTCATTTGTCATTATGGAATTTGGTATACTGGATCGTTTGCGTACTAGTGTAGGCCCCCGTGTCGAAATTGGGGCTCCCGTGTGCATTTTTTGGTAAAAGTAATTCTTATCGATTTTAAACTACAGAAATATATGCAGTGTAAGGAAAATGATGTTTACAATTTTTTTCTTGCAGTATTAACATCACAGTGACGTCACAAAATTGGGTACCGTCGTTTCACTTGCATCAAAGAGCTTATATATGGTGGGGTTATTTACACACCTTATATAATCTATTTTTAATGTTTGTGGCATTGCAATGGTTGTAAACATCTATAGAAACACTAAAATGAAAATTTGATTCAATATGGACTTCAATTTTACGTGAAATTAACGTCGATTTGACGTCAATGTGCTGGAAAAACACATTGTGTACGAAAAAAATAATTTTTGAATTTCACGTGTGCCTTGTGACAAAAATCAGATCTTAGCATAGCTGTCTGTTCCTGGCTAAGCTTTTTAAAACAAGTTAGCTCTCTGATGGTCGGGGCGTTAAGCTGCTACAGCGTGTTAACTACGTTACCCTACATTTTTTAAACAAAATAAGTGTAATACTTGAATTATTTAAATTGGACAAACATTCATTGAATAAACAGCACCATTCATTCCTTACATATATTTATGTTTATAAAAGTTATATGGGCCTATTGTAATGTCCTTTATGTTACATTTATAGCTACTATCTTTAATATCACTGAAATTCTGTTAAATAATTTTCTTTGATAAACTTACCCTGTTAACTTTCAGGTTTTAAATACATTTTCCAAAAGACAAGTAATGGACCATTATATAGCTGCAAACAGTTTGTTTGTATCACAAATTCTTGAAGAGTAATAAACTGTTAAATGATAGGACCCTGATCAAAAAGTTCATTCTTTAATTCAGCATAACATTCAATTTGAAAACCTTCTGACACCATATATGAGCATTCTGATGATAAGCAAGAGTGAAAAGTCATGCTCAACTTCGTTTCTTGTGTAAAATATTAGTTATGTTTTTGTTTGTACAGCATCATGTAACGTATATTACAACTTTCAAGAATACATAAACATTGCTTTATTCCATATTTTATACGTCATACTATATTTTATTTCGTCTCAAAACTGACTGTGCTTGTTAAATAGATATTAAGATACCAGTCTGTCTGAAAAAATGATTAATTAGAATTTATTAAGTTTCTACTAATTATCCATGCACATTTATTATTATTAAGTAGATTTTACAATATTTTTTGTTAAATGCCGGATAGAAATGTGAAATATAAAAAAATGCAATCAAGAGATTAGATCTGATTTAGTTTTAGCAATGATTGTTTATATGCCTGATGTTAATTTCCACTAAACAGACCGTTGGCAAAATATCACAGGATCCTCGCAAACATGATAAATGTAACCATTAATCACAATGTTTAACATTAATATGTGTACTTAAATTAGAACGAGTTGCTAACTTGCCAGGACATAGATTCAAAGGGAGCATGCACAATGCTAACTGTTCACCAATAAGATAGCACTCTTCTCAGTATCAACATCGTCATCAATGATAGTCGCAAATGAAAAGTTTAAACAAATGTGCATGAACTTATGCATATCTAATTTGGCATGTATACTTTTATTCAATTATCTCTTAAAGAAATCATTTCATTGAAATGTACAGGATATCATTATAAATTTCAGAGGTTGATTTAGCAGTGCATCATTGTCAATTTTGTAATATGTGTGTATGGTATAGTTTACGAAGTGTTGAATGCTATATTTCAAATATGTTTTTGACAGTAGCGCAGGTATAAATCACGTTGCGTTTAGATGAAAAATATTTTAGACTCTTTTACTGTAATTCATAAATAAATATTTGGACTAGCAAATGAATTGTTTAATCACTCATGATGATGTACGAGCAGCGAAGGCTCTGGCAAGTCTACCTACACATATGTACAGGCTCACCTGAGCCTTCATTGCTCAACACTGCGACAAGTATCAAAATTAAATGGGCTATTTCCTTTGATCTGTTTTTCGTTACTAGTAAATCTATTTTATTTGATTTGAAATATGCAAAGATTTTATTAGGCTGCAATTTTATATCAACGATAAAGTTCAAATTTGACATGCTAAATATCAATTTGATATTATCTTGAACAAAATTCCACTGTAAGACCAATGTGACTAATAGACAGAATAATGCAAAACAAATAATTTATTAAAAGCAATAATTTATTGAGAGTCAGCTATTTTTGCAATGGCTACGATACACATGTTATACTAACAGTGCCTGAGGGATTTTATTAGTGATAAACATATCTCTTTCAACTGTATGACTAATATGAACCATTAGAACAAATATTGTTCTGTTTAGATGCTTCACAATAGTTTAGACCCAGACAGAACAGATAATAAGACACGCCCTTAAAATTCTCTTGTTACGCATTGGTATTCTTTTATCACCAAACTGGACATCTTTCTAATACAAAGCAGATATAACCATAGGGATAGGCTTGGCGCGTGTGTCATACCTGTGGACAAAAATTGTTAAGTTTTTTACTTAGTTTAGTTTATTTTTTCAAAAGACAAAGATATAGGACTGTTTAAAATTCTCAATTCTTGATTTTGACATATGCTTGAATTGACCTACAATTACAAATTCTGAATAAGTAGTTATAATTAATATCTGGCTGAAACAATATGTGATAAATCTTACTAAGCTAGTCCATGCTTGTGTTATCTAAAATACAATACAATATATTTCATTAGCATTAAACATATAACAATGTTTATAACCTACACAATAAGTTAACATGTTCATGCAGTGGAACAACAACAATAATTTTCCTGAGGAGCATAAAACATTTCTTCTGATATGTTTGATGATATAATATGCATCTTTTATCTATCATTTCACGTATAAAAGAGGTCAATATATCAGTGTCAGTGAGATTAAATATATCATTTAATAAGCATTTAAGAAAATGAAAATGCACATACTTAAAAAATTTCGTAGTATGTGAATAAGGTTCAAATTTCATTCTTTTATTCACCCATGCGTTGTTGGTAGCTTCCTTTAATGACAATTAATGGCAGTTAAATGGTACTAAATAGCCCACTAGCAGTGTAAACTTAAATAGTGTCCATTGTAATTCAATAATGAATTTAAAAGAAAGTAACGTATATCACAGTAATAACGAATCCTTCTACTTTGATAACATCATATTGCTAGCCATTTGCTTACAATTAAAAGGTTATATTGGCATGCAAGAATAAGGAGTAATTAGATAAGATTTCCAATTATTTTACAGTAACGTAGAAAAGTTTGCTAATGTGTGGTATCGCCTCAACCGCTTAAGAGTTAACATACATTATTGTGTGGCTTATAGAATGTGGTTTTAGAAAATTAAAGAGTATAAAACTCCCCTATGAGGTATTTTGGTAGTCCAATGTCTAGTGACAGTAATGCATTAAATCGTTATCCGTTTAAGGTAACTTATATAACCGTAACATCATAGTGGTGTATTGATTAAATGCATACCCGTAGTTCCCACCCTTTAAAATGTTTTAAGGCAAACAATATGTGGATAAATAATAATTAGGTATAACTTTGTATTTGCAAAACAGGATTTAAAACTATAATAGGGTAACGTAGTTAACATGCCTGTCTAAATATAGGTCAGAGAGCTAACGTATGCCATTTCGCACCTTATATAATGTAGTTTCTTAAAATTATATTGAACAATATTTTCCCTGTTGTGTGGAGAGGAGGGTCTAGCTATTTGAGTTTTTACTATAACAAAATTTTCATTTTGGTACTGACGTCACTTTTCCATATACAGACATCATTTTGAAGTTAATGTAACCTCTTTAAAATCCAGAGTCAGGGCCTATGCTCCGAAATCAACATGTCGCCAGTAAAATTACCACAATTGATCAAACAGTTTATGTTTATGCCTGCTGGAATTCATATTACTCGACTTTCACGCCTTAAATAAGCTAAAAATGGGTACGTCACTTTATGGCGTCAGAGTGACGTTAAAACGCCAAGGAAAAATTGTAAACATCTTTTTTCTTAATCAGGATACATTTTTCAACAAGAAAATATATGTTTGACACTTTTACCAAAAAATGCACACGGAATTACACAGCGGCCTACACTATACACCTAATGTGTATATTCACTGGAATATTAGTTGATGTCAACAGCGCATTTCTCAGGTCCTTCGACTGTGTCGTGATGTTCCACTTGAATTATTGTTATACCGCCAATTAGCTGAGACAACTGCTTCCATTATCTGACAAACGACTTATATTATGATGTGTACAAATGCACCAGTTATGGACCAGCGAATCGCGTTGGTTTCTCTATGGGGAGTACGCCTTCTTAATGGTCAACGTCCTACAAAAAAACTGGCAATAATATGTACCCTTGATAACCCCAGTAAGAGGCGATATCTCACGCTGGGCGAACTTTAAGAACGAGAACCTATGCATAGTCAATTTACCGAACCTTAAATTGGTTATTTCCCTTAGATATCAAAATATGAATGCTCAAAAATCGAGTCTCGTCGCAAAGAAAGTAAAGTTTAAAACTGGAAATCCTGATTGTTTTGCATGCGATCACCATAGGCTCAGACCAGCCTTCGCACATGCACGGTCAGATTAGTGCCTTTGTAATTAATAAAACAGCTAAACCCATGAATCCTGCCTGAAAAATTCAATATTCCAGCGTACCATTCATACGCGGTTCCAGAAAGTTTCGCCCTCGACCCTGACAGCGTTCGAATGGTGGGAGGATAAAATTCTAACTAAAAACGGGCTATCATCGGCCTACCAGCGAACGCCATTTAATATACATAATGGTAGCACAACATTGAATGCTGGCTTGGTAGATTTGTGATGGGATCAGGATTAGTGTTGCTAAGGAGTCCTATATCTTCGTGATTTTTTCAGGGAAAGGGGTCCAAATCCCCTGCACCCCTCTCTGGATTCGCATATAGCATCATAAACTGTAAAATATAAGTTTGGCTTCAAGCAAACTTTGGTAGCAGCTAGCCTCACTGATCTTTAGGTAAACTTTCAACTGCTTAAAAAGCTATGTTCTGTTCAATTGTATTAATATGGAAAAAAACTACACCAATAACAGGGAGAAATGTTTAACTTTTCAATGGAGAAATGTAGGGATCATATTGCTACTTTTTTTTGGGGGGGGGGGACGTACACGTATCTTTATAGTGAAGCTCAGTAGGCTGGGTGGAGCCTCATATGGTCGCAAAAACAGAAGACACGTTTTCTCGCGACATGGCCAAATTATGGAGCATTTTTATCCTTAATGTAATATTTCTTCTTATGGGGCCACGCTTAGATAAAAAAATTCATATCATACATGTACGTCACGAGCAAAGGTAAGAGTGGCGTGTGTATTCTTAAATGGTGGTCAGCGTTTTAGTTGTGCTCTCGTTACATAGGAGTCTAAAACTTATTTGCTATTTTGAAAATTTCAAGATCGCTACAGTCTATGTAACTGTGCAGACTGATTTAAATCCTGTTTGGAAAGGCTAAGGTTATTTTCGCGTCCTGTGGCATTTATCAGTGTCAGGCAAACGTGTCAGCTAGCCAGAAGGTGGACGGCTAAGTTAATCACTGGTCTAAGAAAAAATAGATGTCCCACTATAGAAACTAGTCTTAAGAAGACAATTGATAAATGAAGGTCCGTCTTAGACACATCTCCTTGTTCGGAGCGGCGCCTTGGAAAACTATCAACCTAATTACGAGCTAATTAACAGAAAATCTCCATGGACAGACAATCCCCAGGGATGGGTGATAATTCTATATTGATCTATTTTTTACGCAAAGCGCATCTAAGGCCAGATAAGATATAATTTATTTACGACTTATGACACCTATATGCTTCCGTAATTGACCATTCGTTTGAGCTTGTTCTTGATAAAACCAACAACAATGAGTTCTGCGCACATCAAGCACTCATATAAGCCTGGGCATCCGCCCAGTGTGATCTGAGTCTTTACTGTTCGCAGTAAGAAGCCATAAGTCATTAGCTCCTTAGTGAAGTTTATCATCTAACACAGTTCATATTGTGAAAAAGATACATGTATCAGCTAAGCACACTTTGAGATGCTGGTACCTATTGTTTACATGTTCTCACAAACCGTCATACGAGATACACCCAAGCAATTCCTCGCCGGACTCAGACAGCTCAGACTACTGCTAAGGCTTTGTACTGCTAAGGCTTGTTCACAATGGATTGCATGGATTCGGGTCAGGATTCATAGTGATCAGGGACACAACTTTGAGTCAAGGTTGATTCTGAGCCTTTGCAGTCTGACTGGGATCAAGAAAAACCCGTACAATGCGATATCATCCGATGAGGAATGGCATGGTTGAGAGGTTTAATAGAACACTACTGAATATGTTGGGGACTCTTGAATAGAGTCAGAAACTGGAAGTCCCATGTCTCGACCATGACTCATGCATATAATGCTGTGGTGCATAACAGTACTGGGTTTTCGTCATTTTTCCTCATGTTTGGGCGTCATCCTCGCTTGGTTATAGATGCCTTCCTTGGAATACACCAAGACACTGAGAATACCAAGAGCCACAATGACTATGTTGACAAACTCAAACAACGCATTTACGCTGCTAATGCCATAGCATACGAAGAGTCAGCAACAAATGCAAACAGACAGAAGGGATACTATGACGCTAAAGTCAAACACTCCAATCTTGAAGTGGGAGTATGCGTTCTGGTGGAGAGGAAAGGGCATAAGGGGATACACGAAATTGGCGTACATCTGGGAACACTGTCCCTAGTTTGTCATAGGAAAGCCCGCCACTGACAAACCTGTGTATGATGTCGTGAATGAGAATGCAAGAAATACAAAACAGAGAACCCTTCACAGAAATATACTTCTACCTTTTACAGGATAACCCTGCCCACGGACACACAAACCTGCACAAGTGAGGAAAGAGAAAATAGAAGGAGTAGTGAACTCATGGGAAGAGATACAATATTCAGACAGTAGCAAGTCTTCATCTGATGATGAGAGTGAACCACCTAAAATGGCACCTATGTTCCTCCTAGGCGTCGAGCCCCTGGGAAAAAGGTGCATAGCCCCCTACTAGAGCAAAGAAAGCAACAGCAGATTCAAGTTTACCAAGGGCTGCAAGAAACAGAAGACCGTCAGAATGGCTTAGAATCGGAAATGGTACTTGATTGTATCGATTCCTGATCTTTGCACCCTTACTTACTTAGAGGTGATGCTTGGGTAAGAAGCCAGCACACCTTCACAGTTCCAGCCCATGAGGTAGGTTATCTTTGAAAGGTAACAACGAGCTACATATGTCAAAATATCCCCATAAAAGGTACGCTGTGATAGTAGAATTGAAAGGTATACAATTCAGTGAACTGAAATGCAGAAAAGCCGTAACAGGTAAGTAGTGCATACTATTTATTGATAGTCAGAAATATTGAGAGAAAGAACGTATAGTTTCAGATAGTAAGCTTAGTGAGTATGTTGAGAAGTATGGTTGCATGGCACAGACCATTTTTATGATGATTTCGTAAACAAAAAATGAAGGTAGTAAGAGTTGAATACTATATCCGTACAGGAAAGGAAATTGTGACTGTAAGACTGGGGTAAATTCATAACATATAAGTTGTATAAGAATTACATGAAGTTATGGGGTAATTTGTGGACTGGGTATTAGATTCAACCCATTACTTAAATATATTTCAGACTTTTGTCTTTTATTATCACCCCATTTGGTCTGCTCCATATATACGAAATAGGCCTATTCCTATATCCAATTAATCCTATAGCCATTTTATTTCCATCTTTTGTCATTTGAATGGTTGCTAGAGTGTGTGACTTTTTTTTTTTTTTTTTTTTTTTTTTAAATTTCTTGCAGAACTATTTTCTTTCTTTCCCTTACATTTTAGATATTGGAAATGTGGGACGCCATTTCACGGTGTGAGGATATGTGTAACAGGGGTGGTTTTTACCATAAGTGTTTCACATTTGCCTTCATAGTGGAATGCCTTATACAGGTATAGTAATTTTGCATTAGAGCCTAAATCCCATTGATATGCATAAATAGATTCCTGGGAGTAAAACATTTCATTATCTGTTGTGTTCCAATGCATTCGCCATATTTGTGTTGTTGTCAACGTATATCGTTGCCAATATTTGAAATATGTTTCTATTAAAAGACACTTTTCCATTGTTGTTTTTCAGGTATTTGAAAGTTTAATACATGTATATCATATTTTAGAAAATGTACCATAGGCATTTGTTACATGTTGGAAAATAGTCATTATGTCGCCCTATTCTGTGAGATATGCATGAGCCAGGTGTAAGTAGCTGTTAACTTATGCATAATGTATACAATGCTTTTATCATGAAGATCAGCGATTGCATAGTTGCAGCTCTCCAACGGTGATCTGCTTCCAATGCAACGATGCAATGCACTCGTTATATTTGTGTTGTTGTCAACGTATATCGTTGACAATATTTCCCAGTGCATGAGATTTCCAACAATAACGTATGTGCGACCAGTAAAGCCTCAGATCAGCCTGCGCATACGCGCAGTCTGATCAGAGCCTTTGTTAGTCGCTTGAGTATTTTATGATTGTTAAGCTACTGACTGAACACCATTTCGAGTTTCTAGCTTAAAAGGAGGCTGCAGAGGCTCGCCCGAGTCTACACATGTCAGAATGTCAAAGAAGCTCTAGCGATAAGGCGTATATTTTCCCTAGTTGACATGATTACAAAAGCTAAATTTTCAAATTTTAAAATTCGTCTATTTGGGTAGTATAATATGTATAGTTAGCATCAAAATACGTTTCAAAGCGATTCATCATTCACAAAACCTTGAAAACTTGCAATTTCTACTCCCCCCCCCAGTTTACGTCTTTATACTGGGTGCCGTTAAGACCAGAATTTTAGCAAATTCATGATAGGTTTTCATAAAGTAAAAGTACTAAATCATTAAGGATATAAATGCTCTTCGTTTCCAAAACTTTGCAATATTTCTTCTGCGCATGCGTACGAAATATACTTAAAATTGTGGTGTTTGTCATTGAAAAGATGAAACTGGTGTCTTTCAGTTTGTTTTTAGATGCTTTCACCCCAAGACCCAAGATGCCCTTTGAACAATTGAACGTCATTTTATAAATTTACAACCTGTGTAAAGGGCGTCTTGGGTCTAGGGGGCGACGGGGTTGTATACGCGACAGAAGACATCAATCATCTGACAAAAATAGACCATTTTGCAAGATGGTCGTTTTTATTGTACATCAACTGTATAAATATATCTAATATACTCTATCGTGATGAATGTAGGACGACGGTTTACCTTAGTTTAAAGCTGCATACTCTGTAACTATGAAAATTTTTCAATTTTTTTTATTTTCTTTTTAAATCATTTTTAAAAGTAGAATTAAGCTGTGTTTTCACAATAAAAATGTTCAGTACAGCTGAAAACTGCATGGAAAAGTGAATTATCTTATCAAATAGGTGTATTTTTGTCTTGTTGGTAATTATTTGCGTCCCTCCAATAATTCTAGAGCGTTGAATTTTAACATAAATGCAGTCTTTTTGATAGTGATAACTTGTTAAGATTTACGAAAATGGTAAAATGTTTACCTGAATTTGAGTATTTTTACTGTGTTCTTGAAAAATAAAAAACATTATTTTTAAAATTAGAAGATCAAAAGTTACAGACTATGCAGCTTTAACGGTCTCTATTTACTGAATAGCGAGCACAGTTAATGATCAAAATAAATTCTCATTCAAATCGAAGTGGATATATTACACGCATTTAGGAAAACCCGTTATAAATATACGAACTAGCGGGCAAGGGTACATAGACGGCTCGTCAATATGCATTTGTTGAGTGCGCCGAGTGTCTCCAGTCGTTATTTCAACAAAATAAAACGAACGCTTATTTAGGGAAATAGCCCGCCTTATCGCTAGAAATTCTTGTTGGAAATCTCATGCAGCGGTTCAATTTTATTTCTATTAAAAGGTGTCTTTTCAGTCACCAGACGGATCATTAAATCATCTATATATACTCCATCTACGTGTTGTTTTCATTGGTCCATAGAACCCAGAGATTACCCGACGAGTATACACTCTGCTACATACAGAAGAAAAGTGAAATCCCTGTCAATCTTGAGCAGGCGTGCAGTGTCTCAATGGCCCTAACTGCACCCTCTGCCTCACACGCACGCACGCAAACACGAGCGCGCTCGCGCGCACACACTCAGGTCATTAGGCCACACGTAGGTCAACCTTAATGGCTTTCTAGGGGTCATGAAATAATTTGACTATTTGACCATACATTTAAGCAATGCACAGACGTCGAACATCAAGAAACCCGAGTCGACCAGAGGAATTTTAATTTCAATAAAATATGCAACCAGAGCCATGCCACTTGAAGCATTGTCTTTTGAGAGTGATAAGGAAAGTCCCTAACTAGCCTTCCCAGCCAAGGCAAACTAGAATATTTCACAATTGGGCGATGCAACATAAGCATACATTTATGTACCACCAGAGTAGCTAACCGTAATGGAGATGACCAGGGATCAGACTGGTTTACTCATTTGTTGTTCATATTGTCACAAACATATTGTCTCATATTTCAATGACCTGCGTATTCTTTGTAACTCTTTCCCTGATATTGTCGACATCTGTCGTCAACTTAAAGCATTTGCAAACAGTTTGGACCCAGATCAGGCCCGACGTTATGTCGGGCCTGATCTGGATCCAAACAATTCGACGCTTTAATGACATTCAGGATAGAATTATTTGATACCGTATTTTTTTAAGAAAAAATAGCAGCGGATAAAAGAGCATGCTAAGAGTTAAAAATTTGAAGTGGGCATTCAGCGTCATTAGTTTGCTCACAATCACAATGTGGCGTTTTATTTGCGTTAAATTGAGATGGGGACAGCAAAACATATTCTTTTGACAACTGCGGTCATCTAGGGTCAAATCGGGTGTAAAACGGGTGCGAATGTCAAAGAAAGGACATCGTTTACTGTTGTTATCTTCTCAAATCAAAACAAACTCTTTTACAAGGTGACCTTAGTCACAAAATGAAGTGCAGCGTAGTTTTTAACAACCCTAATTTTAAAGAAATAGATCGGAGGTGATAATGCGGACGACCTCAGGTCATTTCGACAATGGGTTTCTCTTATTGCAATGCCCATACCACAAGACAGTTAAGGTTTTACAATGCAGGTTTCATATGCACATGCATATTTCATTAATGAGCTGAAGATGATCCAAAACAAGAAATGTTGTATACGAGTGTCTTTAACTCTATGTCTGAGGTTGACAACGTTTTGCCGTCAGCTAATAAACTGGATCCAAATCAGGTATATGTACGTTTCGTCGGTCCAAACTGCAGACTGAACAGTCAGGGGCATAACTTTATAACACATCTTAGACTCCAGAAAGACACTTAGTTTGGTTATGTTTGAAATTATTTAGACCATGGTCAAAATCGCAATCTCCATGATATAACTGGTTAACGTTAAGAAGTGGCCCTTTTCTGATCTTCAATGACTATGCATACAAAATTCTAGACGACGCGTACATATTTTTTTTGCATTTTCGTTAAGTTGTGTAATCGGGTAATAGGTATTGCGATAACTGATGAAAAACACAAAAAAAAAAAAAAAAAAAAAAACACTTTCGGTCAAACAGGTTACTTTTGCTACTGTTGCAAAAATGCTAACTTCTTCAAGTTATTATGATTTTACATTATATTTTTACTTCTAAATGTTATATCCCTGACTGGTGAAACAATCTAGCATATATAGTTTGCATATAATTAATTATTTTTGCAACAAAATCAATAGTAACCTGTCTGAGTGAAAGTGTTTTTTTCATCTTGATATTCTGGAGTTACACCAATTTTCATGGTCATGTGTTCAATTTTATCTGAAAAACCTATAACATAAGTCTACGATTGTGCAATAAAATTCCGTATGTATCGTCTAGAAATGTGTACGCAGGGTCATTGAAAATCTTTTTAACTTGAATAAGTTATATTTTTAAGCTTGTTAAATTGACCTTGGCCTAAATAATTTCAGATATAACCTATATAAGTTACTTTCTGTAGCCTCGCTTTGAAATCATTGATGAAAATACAAAATTTTAACTTCTTTTTACCTTTCACAGGTTATGCCCATGATCGTAGGTCAAGTTAAGCAATCTTTCATAGCATAGACATTGTGATATTTCCCTAATCAATAAGTTAAAGAGTGTGTTTTTGGTCTTCAGAAGAACCATCTCATTTAATAGGTTCATTTAATTACCCACAACATATGCTTCGGTTGAGAAATAATAAACTTAATTTTCCATTACGCACTCTTATCTGGAGGACGGGTATGAGAAGCCGTTTGACTGTCCGATAATACAACAATACACTATCAAAATTGCATTTAAACGTATGGGCAGTCATTTGTGCACAAACTATTCTTTCTGGGGACATTTATAAATATTGTAAGAATACTATGCCAATTTCATTTCTGCATCTCAAACGGGACGGAGCTTTACGAGTTCTTCATCTGTTAAATGAAACTAATGTTTTCAGTGAAAAAATCCCCATTGTCCCTACACTAACCATCTGCACCAAAGCTGTTGTAAATATGGAAGATAAACATCCTTGAAACTTTGATGAATTTCGTATATGAGTTAAATTGTTATTGCGTTGTCCATAGTATTTAAAAAAGGAACCAGCTGACATGTACTTAATTACTAAGTGTCATTTTATATTGTAGTGTAGGCAAAAGCGACTATAACCATAGGTATAGGCTTGGTGTGTGTCATACTCGTATGTTGGGAAATAATCGTTAAGTTTCCAAAACACTTCAGTTTATTGTTTCAAAAGACAAGGATAAAGGTCACGATTTAGACATAAATCTGAAATAACTTACTTTTCTTAACGAATTCTGAGTAAGTTTTTGTCTTTAACAATACAGTTGGTGTACTCAATAGTAGGGTTACACAATGTGTGATAGATCTTACTAACACAAAGCTACTTGATGCTTAATATTATTGTGTTATCTAAAATGAGGTGCAGTCAGTGAAGAAAAGCGTTTTTTTATCATTTCATGTGTTAAATGAAGCAAATACACGAGTGTCAGTGAGATATAAGATATCATTTTTGCATTAAAGAAACATTAATGGATGATAAAATAAGCAGCATCTAAAACGCTTTTTATAAGTTTGATAGAATACACAGACTTGTTATGACGTTTTATGTGATTTAGGCTTACATTTTTTTTCTCTCATTATCAATGCTTTGTTGATATTTCAGTTAATGTCAATTACTGGCAGTTAAATGACAGAAAATAAACTACTAGCAGTGTAAACTCATAAATTGCTCTTTTTGCTTTAACATAATGCATTTAAAAGAAAGTAAAGTACATAATAATAGTAATAACAGTTCTTTTTATTTAATAGAATCATATTGCTAGTCATTTGAATACAATTAAAAGTCTAAGCTTATATTGTCACGTAGGAATAAGGAACAATTTGATAGGAATTCCTATAATTTCAGGGTAACGAAGTATCTCTGTAACCGCTATAGAGTTAATATAAATTATTCTGTGGCTTATATATTTTGGTTTTAGAAAGATTTAGTGTACAAAACTCTCCCTCTATGCATTTTGGCAGCCTATCTTCTAATGATAGTACTACATTAAGTAGTAATACATTTGAAGTAAGTAACATATATAACTGTCATTTCATAGAGGTGTATTGTTTAAACGCATACTTGCTATTTGCTGCTATTTGATAAATGCTTTTAAGGCAATCAGCTTGTCATAAATAAGAATTAGATATACCTTGGCATTTGCAACCTAGGATTTGAAAATACAATAGAGTAACGTAGTTAACATGGCTGTTACAGGTCAGAGTAAATTGTGTTATTTTGTATCTTATATCATGCAGTTTCAGAAAAGCATAGTGTACAATATTCCAGCAGTGGGAGAGGAGGGTATATTAGCATATTGTGATCTAATGTCATTTGAGCTTTCACTATAACCTACTTTTCATTTTGATACTGACGTCATTTTTTTCCTCTCTTGACATTATTTTGAAGTTAAAGTAACCTCTTTTAAATTCTGAGTCAGAGTCTATGCTCCAAATACAATATATCGCCAGTAATATTACTATAGCTGATCAAACAGTACATGTTTGCGCCAGATGGAAATCATAGTGCTCAATTTTCAAGCCCTAAATAAGCCAAAAATGGGTACATCACTTTATGACGTCACCATGAAGTTAAAACGGCAAGAAAAAATTGGAAACATCTTTTTTCTTAAACAAGATACATTTTTCTACAAGAAAATGTATGTTTGGCACTTTTACCCAAAAATTCCCACGGGATTACACAGCGGCCTACACTATTGGTTTCATACTTTTACTTTTCAGCTACCGTTTCTAGTTTGTCATAGAAATTAAAATAAATTGTCTTAAACTATGCCCCAAACGTCTGTCTAACTGTAAGCACACAATTTAAAAAATATTATTTGTGTAAAATATATGAAACGCAGACCTCTTCAGCGGGAGGATAAACATGAATATGTAAGCACTCAATTCTTTACGAGATGTGCTTTTAAGCAACATATATAATTACCAAGTACATTTTTCGGCAATAAATGCAGTTTTAATAACATTTGAAGCAAAGAAATCAGAACTTTTATTTTAAAATCGGGGTGCCCCAATCCACATGCTTTAAAAATCAGTAAGCAGTATTCTGAGATGACCACCACTGCTTCTTGGGTCTACGCCGATGTCGTTTTATTATATAAACTCAATATTTTTCAATCCCGATCTTTTTTGATAAAAATATATGACATTTTGACCAAAAAATATTTGGACATGTTCTTGCTGGGCTTCCGCAGAGAATTGACAGTTCCTGTGTTATGCAAGTCGATCGAGTATGTTATATAGTGGTTTCAGATACACCATAGAATTACCTTTGCGATCATACATACAGAAAACCGCTGTCTACCTTTAGTGTGCAAGGGTTTGCATTATTTCTACCTTGGTTCCCCGACTACCAGGAATCATCTCCTGTATAAGTGGACAATCCATGGTATAACTATTTAACACTGCCTATATCAGTGTAGACCTTGCAGAATTACTAGATATTTCGCGCAAAATTTGCTAAGAGTGATATAATTTGCCATATGTGCATCATGTAATACAAGATATACTTTGTTTTATACCACCCTTTCCAACTTTAGCACGAAATATCGCATGATGTGCAAGGTCTACACTGATGTAGATGGTATTAAATAGTTATACCATGTTTGTCCGCCTGTACGTAAGATAATCCACTCGCTAAAGCTCGTGGATTATCTCCACGTACAGGCGGACAACCCATGGTATAACTATTACTTATAAGCTAAATAATGACATTATAGAGAAGGCCTTTGGCTGTAATGAACAAATATTTGTCAATAGCTTTATGACATATTTCACACCAGTTGCTGCCAGATGTTGTTAATATTTTATGATCTCTGATGTATTACCTTGCAGCATTTATGACATTTATTCTGTTTAGGACAGAGTCCTGAAAAATTAACATGTTGGCAATTCTAAAAAATAAGAATGTGTTTAAGCACAGTTTAGTTTCCTAGTCTCCTGTATGATATTGTGAGAAATAAAACATAGTGGAAATTAAGATATAATTATGCTTTTAGGGTGTATATTAGCAACTAATATCTTATCTATTTAATCTACACATATGGTTTGATTGTATTTTCTAAACTCTCTTATCTGGGGACATGTTATGCTTGTTTTGTCTTGATTGCGCTTGGATACGAGTCACTGGTTTTAACGTTATATGAGAGATCAACTGGGGTCCACAAATGAATCCATTACATAATTTCAGCTGGCGCGTTTATTGACTCTTGGGGAAAAGAAACAGGTTAAAATGCAAGTGGAATTTAATTTGAAATATTGCTATCATGGTTATATGGCAAGCTGATATTTACATCCGTCAGAAAATGTCGCTTTTCCATAATTGCTACTGCATAAGATATGTATGTATATTTGTCTTTCTATTTCTCATTCTTGTGCTCTCTCTCTCTCTCTCTCTCTCTCTCTGATTTGTGTACCATATGTTACAATAAATAGCACCATTTAATTTGGCGTGTTTGACGTCTTTTCATTTGGTGCTTTTGGCATCATATAGTAACGTCATGCATCACTTCCTAGTGACATTATGTACAATCAACCATTTTGCACTAAAGAAGGAATAAAATCCGAAACTAGTTTGCAAAAGAAAACTTTTAGACCTTGAGCTGATAATATAAACCTCTCCCAAGGGGGGATTTTGTACACTGTGATTTTCTAAAACTACACAATATAAGACGTACAATGACACATGTTAGCTTCTGTAACGAACAGCTAGTATGCGTCAAAACAACATAAGCCCATCTTATTGCAGTTATATAAGTTACTTACTTTCAAATATACTACTTTCACTAGACCATGGGCTGCAAAATATATCGGGGGGGGGGGGGATGTATACACTGTATACACTATGAATTTCTTAAATCACATAACATAAGTTACAAAATAATGCATGTAAGCTCTTTAAGGTTGAGGCATTTTCCTACTATAGCAGAGTTAAATTGTTTCTTATTTTTACATATCACTATTATCTTATACTGGAAATTAAATGACTAGCATTATAATTTTAACACATTTAGGCACATTTTATTACTGTTACATACGTTACATTGCTTTAAATACATTATTTTAGTGAAATATTAGCATTGTATGAGTTTAGCAGTTAGTTGGTGTAAATTATTGCCATTTGAGGGCTCAATTAAATGAGAGAAACAATGAATATAGTCTTTTTAACATAAAAGATACGTAAAATTAAACTCTGCCAAAAGCATAGGTGATGGAAATGAAGAAACGTGAACTCAAAGCAAATAAAATGCCGTTTCAATTAAGACTGTTTTATCGAATATTATGATTATAGAAAATGCTAATTTCAGGGATTCAATCATCTGTCTTAAATGCTTAAATAATAGCATTTATCTCTGTTTACTTTTTTATACATGGCATAATATATGCAAGACATGTTTCATCACTGTCTACAGCTGTATTTAGATAAAACATTGTATTAAGCATGTAGTAGTTTAGTAAAATCTATTGACCATTATGTAAGCCAACAAAATAGATATATTATAGCTTATCAGCCATTGATTACAACAACTATATTGATAAAAATCAAGGACGAAAGCTACCTAGCTTAGAAAGTTATTTCAATCATGGTTAAAATTGAGAAATGAAGACACAAAACAGACTTTCATCCTTGTCGTTTGAACAAACAATACAGTTGTTTTAATCATAGTGATTTCTGGCCCACATACGGCACCCACCATGCCTAACCCTATGGTTATATACCACATGGTAAAGCATTTCTAGCATACAATGTCTCTTGGTAACATGTGAAGAAGGATATTTTTAGGAGAGTATTACACTTGTCATCTGTTTCATCTGGATCTACAATTTTGTGAAGCATTGAAATAACAGTTTTGGTTCTAAAGGTTCTTTGTCAGTCATATATTTAAAAGGGATAATACTTAGTAAAACTCCCTAGCAATGTTAGAATTGTATAATAGGCATGACTAGATGCATGATCTTAAAAATTGATTGGTAATTTTGCTTTGAATTATTTCTGTCTACTTAGTCTAACAATAAAAATTTGTTTTATATAAAACTTTTTATTTAGGATGTCAAATGAAAATATGATCATGGACACAAAAACAACTGCACATGAAATGATGCCATTATATGTCGCATTTTTCAACTTGACTTTCAACTCAGGAGTGTTGCCTGTCTCTTGCCTTGAAGGGGCAATACTGCCTATATACAAAAACAAGGGTGACTCAAAGAGTCCAGACAATTACAGGCCAACAACGATTTTGAGCTGTTTTGGTAAATTGTGTACCTGCATACTTAACGCTCATCTTAATACATTTCTTGATGCACACACTATACTTGAGGAAAAACAGGCTGATTTCGGCACAGGCTACTCACCAATGGATAATATTTTTGTTTTGCATGCATTAACAGAAATTGCAAAAACCCAGAAAAAGAAATTGTTCTGTTCGTTTATTGATTTTAGCAAAGCATTTGATTCTGTATGGTGGGTTGGGCTGTTGAGGAAACTATTAGCCAGTAATATTAATGGAAAATGTTTCCAGATTATTTTAAACATGTACAAGAGAATTAAATCATGTGTCTCGTATAATGGAGAGCAATCCTCTTTCTCTCAAGTTTTCGAGGCGTAAGACAAGATGAAAATTTATCCCCTGTATTATTTTCCTTATTTTTAAACGACTTAGAATCTTTCCTATGCGACAAAAGTTGCAATGGTACGAGTATTAACTTTGAGCTCCAATATGATGATATAACATTGTATTTGAAACTGCTTGTGTTGCTTTATGCTTACGATACAGTTGTTTTGGTACAGAATGAGAAGGAATTTCAAAATGAATTAGACATGTTCTATGAATTATGACACTTATCTAATAACCTTGATAAAACTAAAATAATGATTCTTTGGTACTCGACAAGACCAGCGTTTTAATTTTAATCTAGGTGGTCACAAAATTGACATCTGTACTGACTTTAAATATCCTGGTGTTGTTTTTAGCAGAAATAGGCACTTTCACCAAACAAAGAAACATAATGTTGAGCAAGCTAGGAAGGCAATGCATGTACTTCTTTAAACGAATTCGTAATCTTGAAATTCCAATTGATTTGCAGTTGTATTTATTTGACCATGTTATTTTACCCATTGCATTATATGGTTGTGAAATATGGGGCTTTGAAAATAGCCAAATTATTGAAAATTTACATAATTATTTCCTTAGACAGATTATTAACTTGAGGAAAAGTACTCCTATATGTATGTTACATGCAGAATTGGAAAGACATCCAATACAAATTTATAAAAAGTCAAAAATGATAGGTTTCTGGTTATCAATTGTCAATGGAAAAAAAATCCAAATAATCAAAATTACTGTACTCAATACTGCTTAAAGAACACGAAAAGTTTTTTTTTTTATATTTTCAAATGGATCCGCTTTATAAATGACATACTTGTTGCTGTTGGCGGACCCAATCTTTTTAAAACTGAACCAGTTAACAGCCCAAATTCAGTGAAAATGGAAATTTTACAGACATTGTCAGATTTGTATATTCAAGAATGGAATGAGAAAGCTAACGTTTCCTCAAA
Organism: Loripinus fragilis; assembly: GCA_964019695.1. Taxonomy (NCBI): domain Eukaryota; kingdom Metazoa; phylum Mollusca; class Bivalvia; order Lucinida; family Lucinidae; genus Loripinus; species Loripinus fragilis. Next base: position 86,296,239 of record OZ026522.1, on the reverse strand, counting down.
AGGAAAACAATACCTTTCATTTAAAGACAATTCCAATTTTGAAAAAAAAAATCATTAATGTTTCAAAATTCTATTATTCCAAAATTATCAAATATAGGACTGGTAACCATCCGCCCCAAGTTGAGACTGGACGATGGGATGACATACCATTAAATGAGCGAAAATGTAAAATTTGCACTACAGACAACATTGGTAATGAGTATCATTATTTGTTTACTTGTGACTTTTTTAAGAGTGACAGAAAATTGTATTTGAAACCGTATTTTTATGTCAAGCCAAATATACGCAAATATAGGGCGCTTTTTAGCTCAACAAATAAAGCAAAGCTCATTAAATTATCAAAATTTGTTGCAATTATTATGGAACAACTTTCTGTGTAGGTTGTTTTTCCAAATGATGGAAATAAATTATGTTCCAATTTATATGAAGATTAATCATATATTTTTTGTTATTAAAGGTCAATTTCCTGCCATAGACTATATTCCAATACAATTCATTGCATAGAACACTGTATTTATGTATAATGTCTATTTTGATGCATAACATGTATGCGTTAGCCTCTTACACCACCTGTGAGTTGCCTAAGATGTATAGTTTTCAATAAAGTTATGTTCTGTTCTGCTCTGATAAGTTTCAAAATCTCACATACTGGTCAAATCTTCATTTTAGCACTAAATAAATTAAAAACCATGACGTCGGCAATTTTTTTTTTTCATTTTCATACTGTCAAAGAACATATCTGAGGTAAGGTTTCAATATTTGGTATACTTTATCATACACACATTTTACACACATGCCAATAAATAGATAAACTGCAATATCAATATCTAATATTTATGATATCCTTTCCAATGTGACAGAAATATGATTTTTATTGGCGATGAGTGAGTAAAGTGATTCATGGAAATTAAAAATGCATAGGTACTTATCAACAAAATCATGATTACTTCGTAAACATTGCATGTAAATCAATAATGGTAACACTGTTGATAGTGAGTAGGATGGCCTCTCAATACTATTTTTGTCAGAACAGTTGACAATTTTGTATTTGTTTGAATCCATTCCCTGGTGTGTTTACGACTCAACTCATTTAAATGTTTAATTTTCATATAACTCTTTGCTATTGAGGAATCCTACAATAGTTTTATTGTGCAATATTCTGTATAGTGGAAATTAGCATCTAGCTATTTTAGCACTAATTTATAAAACTAAGTAAGATCTCATGACAGCACTGTTTTAAGTATATCACATTTCCATCCCACATTCTAAAATAACATTGTAAAATCTATTTTACATTAGCTTGAATGTCACCTTGTAAACTTTGGTACAACCTTGTTCTGGCTGATAAAGTCTTATAAATTCATTGGTATTGGAAATGATCCTATCTCAAGTAAACCTATAATATAACACTTCTGTTTTCTTTCATTTTGATTGAAATAGTTGCTCTTTATAAATAATTTACTTATAAAGTTTGCATTGCTTAAGCAAATGATCAGAAATACTATGTTGATTTAAGTAACAGTTTTGTTCATTTAACAATGAAAGTTATGCCGAATCTAAGACATAGTCTTTTTTTTTAATTTGTCGCTAGCTGCTTATTCAAAAAAGAGGTCAGTATAACTTTTTAATAAGACAGATTCTTTAAACAGTAGCTGATTACAGACACTTATAATGCATAGTATGTAAGGTAACATATATCAAATTTTATTGACCGACTTATATGTGCTTGATTCTATCTGGATTACCCTTAGTAGCTCATGGCCTTATTTGGACTCTAGGCTCTTGTTGGTGATGTTTATTGTATTTTTGTTATTTTCCCATATGGTATCCTGGGTCAGGTGTGGTACTTGATTGTATCGTTTCCTGACCTTTGCCGTCTTTCTTATTTTATACTGATTTGTCCGTTCCAAAAAGAATGTGTACATAATGCTCGAATTTTAAAAGCTGGACACAATTTATTCACAGAAATGATATCGGTACTTTCAAGTAATACATAAATGTTTTGTTATGCGATAGGCTTAATGGTAGGAAGACATACCGTTTAACTAAGTTTTGGTCACAAGCGCAACAAATGCTTTGTGAGTGTATTCTTACCAATACCAATTATTTTACGATCATAATCGGGACCTGATACAGCAATAAATATAAGCAAGGATGTACCACACAAAGAAACAAACAGAGAAATTTTAAAGCAGAAGGAACGTTATAAAGATAGAAAAAGAAAGATAGAATTTGGATATTAAAGTTGTAATCATTAGATATTTTCATAACATTCATCTGTGTGAAGATATATACACGTATCTTTTTCACGTAATGTTAAGTGATACCCAGGCCTTGAAGTAGTACAATGAACGATCATTATCATACCTTAGGCACGAAAAATAAATGGTATTATTATTATTACTATTATTATTATTAATATTGTTAGCCGCTGCATACATACATGTACATGAACATTATACTGAAACATGTACAGGGTGTCCCAAAACACATGGAACATTCTGAAAGTCTTATAACATTTGATTCAACAAAGATATGTTGTTTATTGATTTGATTGATTAACGTACTTCACATAGACATTATAAAATGCCATATTTAGACTTGATTTCATTTTATGAAAATGCAAGGTTTAGCTTTTAAAAAATGGATTCTGATTTTCTGGTTTACACAGTTTTTAGATGGCCTCCATGCAAGCTGAACTTTTCTTGTACTTCAACAACAGCAGAATCTAGGGCAAAGATTTGGTACCAGTAAATGCATTCAAGCCCCCCGGTGGCTTAGGCTGCTGTCCCTTCTAAGGCGGTGGTTCTGTTGTTGTTGACTTTTTGTTTATTGTTACTCCCATTGTGGGAGTCTGTAATTGTTCTATGTTTTGTTGTACGTTACTTTATGTCCATTCTAGTATTGCAATCATCTTGATGGGGAAGAGAGAGCTGATTGCTTTGCTTAATTTGTCTTCCTGGTGTCTCGTGATGGTTGAGCGGCTCTTCCTCGCGGTGCCACGGGGTTGTCTGCAGTTTGTGATCGTGGTATTTCCTGATCATACTCACTTACTATTTTTTACTTCCATGTCTAGCTTTTTGATACTATACTGTATATTATTAATTGTGGCTGCAACATTGTATTGATATTCATTTCTTGATGCGTGCTTTTGTAAATGTATAATATGTCTACACTTATTTGTCATAGCTTTTGTTTTCCTAGGTGTTCCTCAAGTTTTATAACCAAGATTCAAATTATATAACCAGTTTCATTTTAAGACATTTTAGTTTTACAAATTGAAGTATGTTACCACGGGAACCAGCGCGCTGCAGTTTTGATGCAATGTTAAAATACAGAAGAGACTGTTCTTGCATATGACCCTTTTCATTTAGAATATATAGTTGCTTTAACTAAATAAATTGACAATATCATTAGGTGTGCACTTTATTGTTACCTCACCCACTTTTCTCTATAAAGGCCACTGATAATTGGTATTTTATTTGAACTTTCATACACAGTTAAGTGTGCATGTAATAAAATAAAACTTATCGATGTGTTTGTATGACACAATTGTTTTGTTCTATGCCTGAAATACTGAACAATTTCATTACAAGTAAAGCATTTTGTCTAGAATATCATGTTTAAGCCTATGTCAGTACGAAAATTAATTGCATTTGGGTTATTTGGTGACACCATCTTTGACGTTACCAGAAACATAACGTTTACAGAGGATAATGCTAGCAATGCCTTATAATAAATTTTTCATGTATTCTTTTATATTTGAGCACATTTAGGTATGCCAAACTTAATGGTTGAACTTTTATTCAAGTTTAGAAACGTTTCATACCTTTTGGGACACCCTGTATGATGTGCTATCTTTCAAATACATGAATAGAGATGGTCGTAATGAAAGGCAAAATCCACTCCTGAGAAAAATAATGATAGGTGTATTATTAACTTACTACAGTTATGCCTGTTGTAAACGGCCACTCAAAAATAGGCGAAACAAAGGTCTTAATGACAAATGATAGCTCAATGAAGGTATTAGCCAAAAGTTCTAACCGGCCACCTGCATTTTCATAATTTTCTTCAAAACGTAAAATGACATCACTTCCGTTTTTGCATCTCGATATAGCCAGCCGAGTCATGTACCCTAGATATTAAAGATATTGACAAAATGTTCAACAGGTCATGCAGAATGCCGATTTAAATAGCGGTAACCCCATTTTCAAAATTCGCATTTTGGGACAATTTGTGATTCGTGACTTTTTTAAATAACCCCCTTTCACACACGCAGAGCGTTCTCATTTCAAAAGTCCAACTCATATTAAACACCAAAGTGCTGAAATGAACACTTCGTCTGCATGCGATTCGTCGCTATTGACCAAAGTGTCTAAAATCACCCCACCATCCAATGCATATTCTTGTGAATTTTGAAATTAAGAGTATGGGTATTCGGCAAAAACTTCCGGTACAATTTAATAATTTTTGCTTAGCCGTTTTCTGGTATCGTTTACTGATATGCTGGCCTATTCGGTAGCGCAAATGAAATTGATGTAGTGCTTACAGCTTTTCAGAAAATCGGTAAAATTAGAAATGTTGACTAGTATATTGCTAAAATTCAAACAGCGAATTAGACGTTCATCGGCTCTTTCTAAAATACAGTGCGAGACGGGTATATGTGGATCAAGAAGGTTGGCGCGTTTTCTAGAGGGACGGCGAAACATAATCAATGTGCGGTTTAATATTCCCCTTCAAAAAACAAAATTGATTGGATAGTAAGGGACGCCGCAGACCCCAAAAGACAAGAGATCTCACCAGAAATACCAATAATTGCCATCTGGACAGAGGTTTTATGGAATCATTGAGGTTTGGCTGCGGGTTTTCGATAACATCAGCAAAATACAATCAGCTTTTAACATGTTTAATTCGTGTCTCCAGAATACTCCTCTCGGTCCTCTTCGAAGTTTAGAATATTGTTTACTTTCTCTGGAACCCTAAAATGCAATAACCATGGGTTAAAGTTGTCAGGATTATTCTTGACTTTCCATAGAAAGTCAGCCGCAAAAATGCTGAATTATAGGCAGATTTTGATATAATATTGATAAATATTTTCAATTCATCTCAGGTCAATTGATCATTTAAACTTGAAATTGTTAATACTGTGTAGGCATACACCATGTTTTAAGATTTGAGTTTCAAAAGTGCATATCATGCAAGCACCTTCTCATTAAATGACCTCATTATCTACGCATTTCCATGCTTAGTGTAATATACGTGTATGTGTAAATAACCCTTTGTTAAATAGAAACTCGTTATAGTCCCAATCAACATTTTAGTCATGTCGGTACGCTGTTCTTGGATTACATTGTAAACCAGTACTAAGCAGGTGATAACAAGCCTTGCTCAATGATACAACGCTGCACTTCTGATGAGACTACGTGTAAAGTAGTGAAGATCTAGATGAAATGACTCAGGGCGCGGTATTTCATCAGGATCTACACTATTTGCTAGGACGAAAATGACCTTCAGTCAAAGAAAAACAAGTTCATTTAAAAAGTATAAGCTTTGACCCTTCGATATAAACGAACGTACAATATGAGTTATTTAACTCTTTGCATTTTTTGGATATTTTTACTTGCGTTTGTTGTCACGGCTGACTGTTTTCATAATCAAAATCTTTCAGGAACACTATTAGAGTGTCAATCGGTTTGGACCCAGTAAATAACCGACGTTCTGTCAGTCCTTGTCTGGGTCCAAACTGTTTGCAAAGGTTATCAGCAGATTAAAAAACTCGCTGCTAGAAAAGTAATCCGGAGTTAGAACACAATCAAACTATTTCTTGGCAACAATTTAACTACATTATTTCTTGACGTTTAGAATTCCCAAGTAAGTCAAAGCGCTCCAATTGAAATGTATTTGTCGATTTTCATTCTTTTTTTTCTTTTTTTTTTGGGGGGGGGGGGGGGGGGGGCAGCTGATAAATTTTATTTGAGCTCAAAAATAACTAATAGTACTACCATCTACTCTATTATTTAACACTGGTCTCCTCTTATTTTGTTCACATAAGGCTAAATACGGTAATATGATTGCAATATCATCCCGCAGAGGAGCTATCATTCATTGTGTTAGGTAATTTGAAGTTTGACTGACATCACAATTTTCATTTATTCCATATTGCTTTTCTTTAATAAAGATTTCCTTCTTAAAACTCATCATTTTTTTCTATTTCGTCTTATTTTGACAGTTTCTTTGTGATCTCGCTGCAGAACGTGAAAAAGTTTTATGCAATAAATTAAAATGCTGATACACGGACCAGCCTACTCGGACACTTTCTATAAATAAGTTTGGGTTAAACACATGTAGCTTTGTCGAGCAGCGAAGGCTCAGGTGAGACTGTGCATAGTCTACCCTATTACTTCGCGTCTCGTACACACAAAGCATAGAAGGAATGGAAGACTCAGACCAAAAATTAGTCTTATAGTCCCCTGTATATATCAGCATTAATATTGCGCCTAAATATGAAATAAGCACCAAACTTTCGTGTGCCAGCCATACCTACATTTATTTTATGGCATTAGGATCGGGTCGACCACCTATACTAATATTTTGACTTGGATGATGTGTGCCGTGTTGGACTGCCAGCATGCGATATTGCTTACGGGGAAAATTTGTCTCGTTTTGAAGAAAATACATTCGTGGTATTTGCGGAGACAAAACCGCAATGCGGTGTACAAGCAAATCATCCCGCATTAGGCCTAACATTTTGCTAATAGTGAACAGTTTTTCGTGGAACAGCCCATATGACAGTTTTAATGCTATTAATCTAATCAGAAATCGGAGAAATCGCTCTTTTCTTTGGTCAATAAACATCTGTGTTGCTATTATAATGCTTTTTGTCTTGGTCTGGACCGAAGTGGTAATTAAAATGACATGCTCGTGGTTTTCTTGTCAAATCATCATGCTTTCTAAAAGCAAGTGAGTATGATCATGAAATACCACAATCACACACTGCAGACAATCCACGTCACCGTGAGCAGCCACAAGACATAAGGAAAACAATTAAAACAGAACAACCAACTCTCTCTTCCTCGTCAAGACGATTGCAAAACTAGAAAGGGCACTTACCAATGCATCACAAAACATAGACCAACACAGACCCCTAACAAATAAAACAATGAATCAACAACACCAGAACCATCGCCTTAAAACGGACAGCAGCCTAAGCCACCGGGGGAAGGGTGGGGGGGGCTTAAATTCATCTTACTGGCGCCAAATCTTCGCCCTATATATGTTGATGTTGTAAAAACAGAACGACGGTTTAGCTCACATGGAGGTTTCCTAACTAATGCAATGCATCATCAAAGAGATTCAATCCAATCATATTAAGACATCATGATAAAACAAAGTATCTGTATTTGTTCATATATGTGCTGAAAACTTACATCGCCAGTAAAATCAAACTGCGCATCATTTGACCATATGCAAAAGGAAGAAATCAAATGATTCGCATAAAAATTAATTTTATCTAACTTTTTTTATTACGTTTGGTAATATTTTAATTGCTCAGTAAAAGTAGGCTTTCTGATGTTGTTGATTCATTGTAAATTGTTGCTCCCATTGTTTGTGGAGGTTTTGCGTTTGGTTCTTGTTTTGTTATGCAGTCTTTAATGTCCTTTCTAGTGAACAAAAAGGTTGGATGCTTCAATTTAATTGTCTTGTTGCTGTCAGGTGGTTGTTATATCATGTTCTGTACCCCGTCCTCACGGTGTCGTGGGTTGGTCTGCAATGTGGTATTGTGGTATGTCCTGGTCATACTCTCTTACTGTGGCTGCTGTCTATTCTAAAGAGGATGTCAATTTGTGACAAGTTGTTTGTTGTTTTTCTACTCCCGCAGCATGTGTTTGCTGAGTCGGAGAGGGGGTCATCATTGTCCCGCTTTAATGCTATGTTGTTTCGCCCATTATGTTCTTACGTGAGCATGCATTTTTATGTTCGTAGAACTGTAGATTTAATGAAACCTACATACATTGTATGCATATTTGGAAAGAATGAGATTTAATCTATACACTCAACCTAATACTGTATCAAAATGTTTTATTTTAATGGTTTCCAAGAGACAAACATACAATAAAATCTGCGTAAAACGGCCATTCAAAAAAGACAAAACAAAGATCTTAATGACAAATGGTAACTTAATGAAGGTCGAAAGTATTGCAGAATGCTCCCCTTGGAGCATCCAGAAATACTTTTGACCTGCAGTAAGCGATAATTTGTCTTGAAAACCAATGCTCTGTCTTTTTGAAAGGTACTGTATCCCTTTATACAGGACACTGGCAATATGGTACCTTGTAGAAATATAAGAATAGTCGGATTTGTCTCTGACAGAACGTTAAAAAACTATTGCATGGAAATGGGTTGATTTCCATACATAGCGTCTGTAACTTCGGCTGTGGACAGAAGATATTGGTGCTACCATAAGAAGTATTGGGTATGAAAGTTGTATTGGTAGCCTAAGCACATTGTGCAGTAGGTAAAAGATACTTTTTTATTGAAAAGGGTGTTTCAAATCGAAGTTTGATAGGACTTAATATGTTAGATATAAAAAGTATTATTATATTTTTCTTGATTATATGGTAGGTGTAAGCTTTAAGGTAACTTTCATTCAAAAACAAAATATATTATTCTGTTTTGAGCCTCTTGGTATGTCATGGGATCAACGCAAAAAGAAAAATATGCATATCTGATGTTTTGTTATTTTTTCAACCTTGGATTGATTTACCCCACCCACTTTTTATAATATTGGGGAAGTTGCCAGGTAGTGGACATTTAGCCTCCGAAAGTCACCTTATTGGCCCGCCATTAAAGTTTGCTCGAAGTCAATAGCAGATACCATGTACTCACTCTAGATACAGTTTACTGATGACCGCTAAGCATACGAAAACCCTGCGCGTGTACTTGTAACAAAGAAGCTTAATATCCCCATCCGCCCTTTTCCATTTCTTGCTCTCCATTTCCTCGTTCCTTTTTCACCACGCATCTTAAGCAACCAGCCATTTAGGACAGGCTTTAACAGTATTCGTAAAGCTTTAATCGGTGGGTTGGTGCCTGATGCTTATCTGTAGCTGGACCCACCGTGGCTCAACTTGAGGTTTTCTTTAGCCCTGACTATCTGAGCGTCATTAGCCCTTTTCTTTGTTTCATCATGGTGTGTTAATTTGATTAAAATGTTTCTCCATGATGAAGTATTGCATTTGTTAGAAGGCCTCCATGCGAGCTTAACATTTCTTGTACTTCAGAATCTAGGGCGAAGATTTTGTACCAGTAAAATGCATTTAAGCCCCCTGGTGGCTTAGGCTGCTGTCCGTTCTAAGGCGGTGGTTCTGTTGTTGTTGACTTTTTGTTTATTGTTACTCCCATTGTGGGAGTCTGTAATTGTTCTATGTTTTGTTGTACGTTACTTTATGTCCATTCTAGTATTGCAATCATCTTGGTGGGGAAGAGAGAGCTGGTTGCTTTGCTTAATTTAACTTCCTGGTGTCTCGTGATGGGTGAGCGGCTCTTCCTCGCGGTGCGATGGGGTTGGCTGCGGTTTGTGATTGTGGTTTTTCCTGATCATACAAAAATGTACTCACTTACTATTTTTGATTTGACAGCACTTAAAAGATAGGGGTAGAAAAATGGCTTTTTTAAGATGAAGTTTTTTTTTTTACCTTTTCTCCAACTTTGGACGCTTTTTTGTTAATTACGTATCAGTACGAAATGGCAGTCGAAAGAGTAATATGCAATATTATACAATTATTGACTTCAATTTCGGCAGACATGAGGATTTTTCTACCCGAAAAAGTGAAAGTTTACTGAGTCCTAGCGGCCTCCGTGAATTATCACTTTTTTGGGTAGATTAATTCTCATGTCTAGCGAAATTGAAGTCAATAACTGTTTTGTTAAAATGACTTTTTAGCTAAGAATGAACATTTTCTACTTTCCCTATGTTGAAGTCAAGTTCAACCTTCAACCTAAGGACTGTCTCACAAGTTTTACCAACTTAAAATATTAATAATGTTTATTTTGACAATATGGTTAGTCAAATATACCCTTCAGAGCTCCAACTTAATAAAGCCAATGCCTCTGATACCGAAGCCGCATTTTTAGACTTGCATTTGTCAATTTCTAATGATATTGTTTCTACCAAAATTTATGACAAACGTGACGACTTTGATTTTGAAATTGTCAATTTCCCATTTTTAGATGGTGATGTTCCTCGTTCTACATCCTATGGAGTCTATATCTCTCAACTCATTCGTTTTGCTAGAGCATCTAGCTATGTTGCTGACTTCAACACTCGCTATAAATTGTTAACTCAGAAACTTCTTAAAGCTGCATAGTCGGTAACTTTTGATCTTTTAATTTTTGAACTAATGTTTCTATTTTTCAAGAACACAGTAAAAAAACTAAAATTCAGGTATACATTCTACCAATTTCGTAAATCTTAACAAATTATCAGTATCGAAACAACAGCATTTATGTTAAATTTAACTGTCTATAATTATTGGAGGGACGCAAATAATTATCGACACGAGTAAAACACACCTGTTTTATAAGATAATTCACTTTTCCGTGCAGTTTTCCGCTCTAGTGAACAGATTTATTGTGAAAACATAACTTAATTCAACTTTTACAAATGATTTAAAAAGAAAATAAAATTTTTCGAAAAATGTTCATAGTTACAGAGTATGCAGCTTTAAACAAGGCTATCGGTATCATAAACTTCGCAAAACATTTTCAAAATTTTATAGACGATACTATGATTTGATTTCTAAATTCCAAGTTGGACTTAAATCTCTATTGCGCCAAGGACTTTCGGAACCTGATTTCTATGGTGACTTGGTGTATAAGTTGAAGAAGATTGTTGGCTCTTATAATTTTTCAGCGCAGTTCATTAAAATAATTTCCCATTATAAAAAGATTGGCTATAACATTAATGTATTGCAACAGACTGCATGCTTGGTAGTCAACCCAATCACGGTTGGCAACTTTGCTTTCCTCTTTAATTGCACGCCGGTGGGTCGGATTTCAGACTCTATGATGGTTCCGGCTTAAAGACTTATCTATTGATGAGATGGTAGGGGCCTGATGCTTTGGCTGTTTGTCGGGCCCACCGGGGTTTACCTGTTGGATTTCTTTTGCTCCGGTATTCAGTTTAATTTACTGTTGAGTCCTTATCCTTGCTTTATCTCCTTGTTATATCTTGATTTATATGTTTTAGGAGATGATGCATTGATAAGTTAGGGGTCTTTCATGCAAACCAAATATCTATGTGTCTTGATCCACATCTGAATTAAGGGTGAGGTTGGCGCCGTTAAACCGGTTTAAGCCCTCCAGTAAAATATTTTACTGACCGTTCCAAGGCGGTACTTCTTTTGTGGATCTTTTATGTTTTTGTTCTGTCTTGTGCTTGCTATGTTTTGTGCGCGTCTGTTTATATGTGCTTTGTGGTCACCTGCTGGGAAAGGGCTGACCTCTTGGCTCTCGTTTGTGGTGTCTTCTGTGAGTTTGTCACTTTCCCATTGGTATCCTGGGTCTGATGTGGTACTTGATTGTATCGATTCCTGATCTTTGCACCATTACTTACTTTTATTAAACTATTTTAATAGAGTATTTTGCATTTTGACATATATAATTTATTAATTCTCTGAATGTGGAATGTAATCATAAAACTTTTACATTTTGTTTATTCAAACAAAGATAAATGAACAAACAAAACAAAACAGCTGTTAAATTCATGAAAGTCTTTTAGTTTACCTGTTGGGACGTAATACAGCAAATCATGTCAATTTCATGCAGTACATGCTAGTTTTATACTCATCATGGTGTTTTAGCTCTCAAGAGGGTGATATTAGAAATGTCAAGAAAACTAGTTTAGGCAAGTTTTTGTTTATTGTTACTCCCATTGTGGGAGTCTGTAATTGTTCTATGTTTTGTTGTACGTTACTTTATGTCCATTCTAGTATTGCATCATCTTGACGGGGAAGAAAGAGCTGGTTGCTTTGCTTAATTTGTCGTCATGGTGTCTCGTGATGGTTGAGCGGCTCTTCCTCGCGGTACTATGGGGTTGTCTGCGGTTTGTGATTGTGGTATTTCCTGATCATACTCACTTACTATTTAGGACCGGTTTCCAGGTAAACATAGAGATTTATAAAGACAAATTGAGCCAATCAGGAAACAGGGTTCTCTCCAGTCATATAACAATGTTAAATAATGGTAAAATCATCGGTATTTTATATTTGAGCTGAATATTTATTAAAATCCTATTGAATTATGGCCATTTAATTATAGTTTACTTTACACCATATGGGCCAGCACCCGAATGTTCGGTACTTATAGCATATATTTGTAAACGTTGCTAATAAACGCACATGCTGCCGTATCCAGGAAAGCTAGAGGTGAGCCTGGGTCTACATGTACGTATGCGAGGAGGGAATGCATATGCGCAGACTCGCCAGAGCCTTTGTTGCTTGCAGATTATAACGTGTGCTAGCCTTTAAAGCTGTAGAATGTTTCACAGGTGAATAAACTACTAATGTCACCTGCCTTGGATTGTACTTATCTAAGAGCCGCCCAACTTCCCTTATCCTGGCGGACAATACTATATAAGACAAACAAACACGTGAAGTCATATTTATATATTCACTAAAGCGCAAGATAGTGCAAGAGTAATATTTATAATTTGTGCTGAAGCAAGATGAGTATGAACTTTATACATTTAGAGCCCTGCAAAGCGCCAGACACAGACCTCTCAAAGACCTTTATGCCACACTAAATGACTTTATATATCCAGTGTCTCAGGCTGACTTCTGTCAATATTGTGACAATGCCCATCCGCAAGTCGAGCGAAAAGATAAATAAATTACAACAAAATAATGCGTTTGCCATTTCAGTATGATGTATCACTCGCTAAGGGATATAGAGTCTGATAAATAGAAAATAATAAAGTTAATTGACCCCGGCTATACCCTTGTGAGTTCTTAACTTGCAACATAAACAATATTCAATGGCAAAGGATAATATAATAATCTTATCACAGACAATATGATGGACAATGTTAGGAAATGGTTCTTATGCGATTAACATGGAACAGAAACTCGCAATGGCACAGGATACCCTGACAGTCCTAACATCAATAGTGTCCCATCATAGGGACAGCTAGTGTTAATACACTACCGCCCGCGTATTTGTCCTGCGAATTCGCGTTTTATGTGCGTTTCCAACGCATTGTACGTGCGTTGAGTTTAAATTGCGTATGAAACGCGAATCAACGTATTTCGAAACTCATGAATATTCATTAGCAGCCCCCAACGCGTTTCAACGATAAAATATGCGTTTCTCGCTTTAGCCAATCAAATCGTTCTGTTACAACGCAGTGATGCGTAAACCAATCAAAATTTAGTTGACCTTGCTCAATTTTTACATGATTGTTATTGTTTAGCTTCGGTTTGAATATTTTTGATAAGACTTGTCTTGCAAATCTCAATTCCTGTTTCCTTTGAGCTTTTAAAGCCCAATTTGAATTGAATATCTCACTCCATTCATATATCAATATTTTGAGCTGACTACCACGACTTTTCAGCAGAGAAATAAATGGAGTTACTCAAGGCCGAAAAATGAATGTATAACAGTAAAATCACATCGATCTTCATCAGATATAGATCTATAATTAGTCTCTTTTAGTGCCCAATGTAAAATATTTTTCTTAAAACAACGACATGAAGCAGATGAATTAAAAAGATGTCGCACTGCATTCAATTTTGTTTCTGGGGAATCGCATCAAACAATTTCGAATTTTTAGATTGGGTCAACTGAGATTAGATGCAAAATCTCCTTGTAGCATGAGTAAAATAATCGAACTCACTTGTTGACATTCTAACTATATAGATCTCTCTCGGCACTCCGAAGCAAAAGCAATTGCATGTGCCCAGGCTTCACCTGATCAGTCCTAAAATAAAAGTAGAACAGTATCCAGTTCTGCCCCTCTAACCTGCTGATGAAGTAGGAACTGACACCGCTTAAACACCCTGCCCAGCAGTGCTCAGGAGGTAGGTTCCAACCCCGATTAAACAGCCTGAACCCCTGGCCCAACAGTGCCCTGGAGGTAGGTTCCTACAACACTTTAACAGCCTGCCCCATGGTGCCGGGGAGGTAGGTTCCGACACCGCTTAAACAGCCTGCACCCCTGCCCCACAGTGCCCGGGAGGTAGTTTCCAACACCACTTAAACAGCCTGCACCCCAGCCCCACAGTGCCGCGGAGGGAGGTTCCGACACCACTTAACCAGCCTGCACCCCTGCAAACCAGTGCTTGCAGGTAACTTCCGAAACTGCTTTAACAGCCTGCACCCCTGCAACACAGTGCCTGGGAGGTTGGTTCGGACACCGCTTAAACAGCCTGCACCCCTGCAACACAGTGCCCACCTGGTAGGATCTGACACAGCTTAAACAGCCTGAACCCCTGCAAGCTTAAACAGCCTGAACCCTTGCAATGCAGTGCCCGGCAGTTAGGTTCCGACACTTCTTAAACAGTCTGCATCACTGTAACACAGTGCCCAGCAGGTAGACTCCGACATTGCTAAAACAGATATCACCACTGTAACACAGTGCCCAGCAGGTAGGTTCCGACACCGCTTAAACAGTCTGCACCACTGTAACACAGTGGCCTGCAGGTAGGTTCCGACACCGCTTAAAAAGCCTACACCACTGTAACATAGTGCCCGGCAGGTAGGTTCTGACACCGCTTAAAAAGCCTTCACCACTGTAACACAGTGCCCGGTAGGTAGGTTCCGACACCGCTTAAAAAGCCTACACCACTGTAACATAGTGCCCGGCAGGTGGGTTCTGACACCGCTTAAAAAGCCTTCACCACTGTAACACAGTGCCCAGTAGGTAGGTTCCGACACTGCTTTAACAGTTTGCACCCCTGTGTACACAGTGCCCAGCAGGTAGGTTCTGACACCGCTTAAACAGCCTGCACCACTGTAACACAGTGCCCGGCAGGTAGGTTCGGACACTGCTTAAACAGCCTGCATCACTGTAACACAGTGCCCTGCATGTAGACTCCGACCTTGCTTAAACAGCTTTCTACACTGTAACACAGTGCCCGGCAGGTAGGTTCTGATATTGCTTAAACAGCCTGCACCCCTGCAACACAGTGCCCGGCAGGTAGACTCCGACATTGCTTAAACAGCTTTCACCACTGTAAAAACAGTGCCCCGCAGGTAGACTCCAACATTGCTTAAACAGCCTGCACCACCATAACACAGTGCCCGGTAGGTAGGTTCTGACATTGCTAAAACAGCTTTCACCACTGTAACACAGTGCCCGGCATGTAGGTTCTGATATTGCTTAAACATTCTGCACCACTGTAACACAGTTCCAGGCAGGAAGGTTCCGATATTGCTTAAACAGCCTGCACCACTGCAACACAGTGCCTGGCAAGTAGGTTCTGACATTGCAAAAACAGCTTTCACCACTGTAACACAGTGCCCGGCAGGTAGGTTCTGACATAGCTTAAACAGCCTGCACCACTGTAACACAGTGTCCAGAAGGTAGGTTCAGACACCGCTTAAACAGTCTGCATCACTGTAACACAGTGCCTCGCAGGTAGGTTCCGACACTGCTTAAACAGTATGCACCACTGTAACACAGTGCCCTGCAGGTAGGTTCCAACACCGCTTAAATAGTCTGTACCACTGTAACACAGTGCCCGGCAAGGTAGACTCCGACATTGCTGAAACAGCTTTCACCACTGTAACACAGTCTATGGCAGGTAGGTTCTGACACTACTTAAACAGCCTGCACCACTGTAACATAGTGCCAAGCAGGTAGGTTCTGACACGGCTTATACAGCCTGCACCCCTGTAACACAGTGCCCAGTAGGTAGGTTCCAACACCGCTTAAACAGCCTGCATCACTGTAACACAGTGCCCGGCAGAGAGGTTCTGACACCACTTAAACAGCCTGCATCACTGTAACACAGTGCCTGGTAGGTAGGTTCCATCACTACTTAAACAGACTGCACCCCTGTAACACAGTACCTGGCAGGTAAGTTCTGACATTGCTTAAACAGCCTGCACCACTGTAACACAGTGCCCAGCAGGTAGGTTCTGACAACACTTAACCAGCCTGCACCACTTTAACACAGTGCCCTGCAGGTAGGTTCTGACACTACTTAAAAAGTCTGCACCGCTGCAACACAGTGCCCCGCAGGTAGGTTCTGACATTGCTGAAACAGTCTGCACCCCTGCAACACAGGTGCCTGGTAGGTAGGTTCTGACACTTCTTAAACAGTCTTTACCACTGTAACACAGTGCCTGGCAGGTAGACTCTGACATTGCTAAAACAGCCTTCACCACTTTAACATAGTGCACGGCAGGTAGGTTCCGACACCGCTTAAACAGTCTTCCCCACTGTAACACAGTGCCCGGCAGGTAGGTTCCGACACCGCTTAAACAGTCTGCACCACTGTAACACAGAGCACGGCAGGTAGGTTCCGACACCGCTAAAACAGTCTGTACCACTGTAACACAGAGCCCGGCAGATAGGTTCTGACATTGCTAAAACAGCCTGCACCCCATGCAACACAGTGCATGGTAGGTAGGTTCAGACAATGCTATAACAGCCTTTACCCCTGTAACACAGTGCCTGGCAGGTAGCTTCCGACAATGCTTAAACAGCCTGCATCACTGTAACACAGTGCCTGGCAGGTAGGTTCCGACATTGCTAAAACTGCTTTTACCACTGTAACACAGAGCCTGGCAGGTAGGTTCTGACACTACTTAAACAACCTGCAACACTGCAACACAGTGCCTGGCAGTTAGGTTCCAACACCGCTTAAACAGCCTGCATCCCTGTAACACAGTGCCCGGTACGTAGATTCTGACATTGCTAAAACAGCCTTCACCACTGTAACCTAGTGCCCAGCAGGTAGGTTCTGACACTACTTAAACAGCCTGCATCCCTGCAACACAGTACATGGTAGGTAGGTTCAGACAATGCTATAACAGCCTGCACCCCTGTTACACAGTGCCTGGCAGGTAGGTTCCAACAATGCTTAAACAGCCTGCATCACTGTAACACAGTGCCCGGCAGGTAGGTTCCGACATTGCTTAAACCGCTTTTACCACTGAAACACAGAGCCTTGCAGGTAGGTTCTGACACTACTTAAACAGCTTGCAACACTGCAACACAGTGCCCGGCAGTTAGTTTCCAACACCGCTTAAACAGCCTGCACCCCTGTAACACAGTGCCCGGTACGTAGATTCCGACATTGCTAAAACGGTCTTCACCACTGTAACCTAGTGCCCAGCAGGTAGGTTCTGACACTACTTAAACAGCCTGCACCCCTGTAACACAGTGCCTGGCAGGTAGGTTCTGACATTGCTTAAACAGTCTGCACCACTGTAACATAGTGCCCTGCAGGTAGGTTCTGACATTGCTTAAACAGCCTGCACCACTGTAACACAGTGCCCGGCAGGTAGGTTCTGACACCGCTTAAACAGCCTGCACCACTGTAGCACAGTGCCCAGCAGGTAGGTTTCAACACCGCTTATACAGTCTGCACCCCTGCAACTCAGTGTGCGGCAGGTAGGTTCTGACTATGCTTAAACAGTCTGCACCACTGTAACACAGTGCCCGGTAGGTAGGTTCTGACACTGCTTAAACAGTTTAAACTCAATACAGACAAAAACAGAGATATCTTAATTTCTAAAGAAAAAGGATTTTGGAAATCTGAATTTGGTCTTATTTTCCTATCAAAATTATTAAACAGAAATCAGAATTATCTAAAACTGGTTTATTTTTAATTAAACAGCCTGCACCACTGTAACACAGTGCCCGGCAGGTAGGTTCCTACACCGCTTAAACAGCCTTCACCACTGTAACACAGTGCCCGGCAGGTAGGTTCCATCACCGCTTAATATGTCATCCCCTATGTAACACAGTGCCTGGCAGGTAGGTTCAGACACTGCTTTAACAGTCTGCACCACTGTAACACAGTGCCTAGTAGGTAGGTTCCGACACTGCTTAAACAGTTTGCACCCCTGTAACACAATGCCCGGCAGGTAGGTTCTGACAGCGCTTAAACAGTCTGTACCACTGTAACACAGTGCCCGGCATGTAGGTTCTGACACCACTTAAAAAGTCTGCACTACTGCAACACAGTGCCCCGCAGGAATGTTCTGACATTGCTGAAACAGTCTGCACCCCTGCAACACAGATGCCCGGTAGGTAGGTTCTGACACTTCTTAAACAGCCTTTACCACTGTAACACAGTGCCTGGCAGGTAGACTCTGACATTGCTAAAACCGCCTTCACCACTGTAACACAGTGCACAGCAGGTTGGTTCCGACACCGCTTAAACAATCTTCCCCACTGTAACACAGTGCCCGGCAGGTAGGTTCTGACACCGCTTAAACAGTCTGCACCACTGTAACACAGAGCCCGGCAGGTAGTTCTGCCATTGCTAAAACAGCCTGCACCCCTGCGACACAGTGCATGGTAGGTAGGTTCAGACAATGCAATAACAGCCTGCACCCCTGTAACACAGTGCCTGGCAGGTAGGTTCCCACAATGCTTAAACAGCCTGCATCACTGTAACACAGTGCCCAGCAGGTAGGTTCCGACGTTGCTAAAACAGCTTTCACCACTGTAACACAGAGCCTGGCAGGTAGGTTTTGACACTACTTAAACAGCCTGCAACACTGCAACACAGTGCCCTGCAGGTAGGTTCCGACACCGCTTAAACAGCCTGCACCCCTGTAACACAGTGCCCGGTATGTAGAACTCGACATTGCTAAAACAGCCTTCACCACTGTAACCTAGTGCCCAGCAGGTAGGTTCTGACACTACTTAAACAGCCTGCACCCCTGTGACACAGTGCCTGGCAGGTAGGTTCTGATATTGCTTAAACAGCCTGCACCACTGTAACACAGTGCCTGGCAGGTAGGTTATGACACCGCTTAAACAGCCTGCACCACTGTAGCACAGTGCCCTGCAGGTAGGTTCCAACACCGCTTATAGAGTCTGCACCCCTGCAACACAGTGCCCGGCAGGTAGGTTCTGACTATGCTTAAACAGCCTGCACCACTGTAACACAGTGCCCGGCAGGTAGGTTCTGACATTGCTTAAACAGCCTGCACTACTGTAACACAGTGCCTGGCAGGTAGGTTCTGACACCGCTTAAACAGCCTGCACCACTGTAGCACAGTGCCCTGCAGGTAGGTTCCAACACCGCTTATACAGTCTGCACCCCTGCAACACAGTGCCCGGCAGGTAGGTTCTGACTATGCTTAAACAGCCTGCACCACTGTAACACAGTGCCTGGCAGGTAGGTTCTGACACCGCTTAAACAGCCTGCACCACTGTAGCACAGTGCCCTGCAGGTAGGTTCCAACACCGCTTATACAGTCTGCACCCCTGCAACACAGTGCCCAGCAGGTTGGTTCTGACTATGCTTAAACTGTCTGCACCACTGTAACACAGTGCCTGTTAGGTAGCTTCTGACACTGCTTAAACAGTTAAAACTCAAAACAGGCAAAAACAGATATATCTTAATTTCTAAAGAAAAAGGATTTTGAAAATCTGAATTTGGTCTTATTTTCCTATCAAAATTATTAAACAAAAATCAGAATTATCTAAAACTGGTTTATTTTTACTTAAACAGCCTGCACCACTGTAGCACAGTGCCCTGCAGGTAGGTTCCAACACCGCTTATAGAGTCTGCACCCCTGCAACACAGTGCCCGGCAGGTAGGTTCTGACTATGCTTAAACAGCCTGCACCACTGTAACACAGTGCCCGGCAGGTAGGTTCCGACACCGCTTAAACAGCCTACACCACTGAAACACAGTGCCCGGCAGGTAGGTTCTGACTCTGCTTAATATGTCATCCCCACTGTAACACAGTGCCAGGCAGGTAGGTTCCAACACTGCTTAAACAGTCTACACCACTGTAACACAGTGCCCGGTAGGTAGGTTCCGACACTGCTTAAACAGTTTGCACCCCTGTAAGACAGTGCCCGGCAGGTAGGTTCTGATAGCGCTTAAACAGTCTGCACCACTGTAACACAGTGCCCGGAATGTAGGTTCTGACACCACTTAAAAAGTCTGCACTACTGTAACACAGTACCCGGCAGGTAGGTTTTGACATTGCTTAAACAGTCTGCATCACTGTAACACAGTGCCTGGCAGGTATGTTCTGACATTGCTTAAACAGCCTGCACCACTGTAACATAGTGCCCGGCAGGTAGGTTCTGACATTGCTTAAACAGTCTGCACCACTGTAACATAGTGCCCGGCAGGTAGGTTCTGACATTGCTTAAACAGTCTGCACCACTGTAACACAGTGCCCGGCAGGTAGGTTCTGACATTGCTTTAACAGTCTGCACCACTGTAACACATAGCCCGGCAGGTAGGTTCTGACACTGCTTAAACAGCCCTTACCACTGTAAGACAGTGCCCGGCAGGTAGGTTCCGACACCGCTTATACAGTCTGCACCCCTGCAACACAGTTCCGGGCAGGTAGGTTCCGACACTTCTTAAACACCCTGCACCACTGCAACACAGTGCCCGGCAGGTAGGTTCAGACATTGCTGAAATAGTCTGCACCCCTGCAACACAGTGCCCGGCAGGTAGACTCCAACATTGCTTAAACAGTCAGCACCCCTGCAACACAGTGCCTGGCAGGAAGGTTCCTATACTACTTTAACAGCCTGCATCACTGCATGTAACACAGTGCCCGGCAGGTAGGTTCCGACACTGCTTATACAGCCGCACCCCTGTAACACTGTGCCCGGCAGGTAGGTTCCTACATTACTAAAACAGCCTGCACCCCTGCAACACAGTGCCGGGCAGGTAGGTTCCGACACAGTTTAAACAGCCTACTCTCTCTCTCTCTGAACACAGTGCCTCCTGTGAGGCTTGGACTGGGAGCCTATCCATCTGAAGACCTAAATTTAATTGAGCCAGTAAGAAGAGATAGATCGATAAAGACTTCAAGCCAGTTATTTGATCAAAATGCAGCAGGTTCAGGTTCTGAAACCTGATCCCTAGGCCTGATAACAAAGATCCACGAACCTGTTTGATATGGTTGGACTGAACACGATGAACTGGTCCACATAGTGGAATTGTAACCGATGTTAAACAAATGCAATGGGGTGTGAAGTCAGCTGACATGAAATATCTGGCAACGATGGCCAAAAATGAGGGAGTGCCATTGACACAAAAAAGAAAAAGAAACAATAAACAATAAACAAAGCGTTTTGTGGGGAAAATGTTTTCGCTGTTGTCTTGGTTTCAATAATGAAATAATCATTGATTTACACGTAACAGATCTGGCAACGCACTTGAACCTTTTTGATTGGCTGTTCAACCATGCGTTTCAACGCGAATTGTACGTTGAACTGCGTTGCTATACTTGAGTTATTGATTGGTTAACAGGTAAATGCGTTGCACTGCAGTTCAACGCATATGGATAGTGGGCTTTGATTGGATTTTCGAAATTCGCGTTGGAAAACTAATGCGTTTTAGGTACGTTTTCAATGCGTTTTCAACGCGAATTCGACAAGGACAAATAGATGGGCGGTAGTGTACATCATGTCGACGAAATGGTCAGAGCTTTAGCGATGGCACAGACCACTCTATACCTTCTCAGTTCGCATATCATATCAGGTACGATTGTTTAGGGTTGCTTTCATATGTGTGTTTGTCATGGCATGAACTCTTGTCATCTGGGAATACACTCGAGTAATAATCGAATATGAGCCAATTCTTAACAAAACCGACAACACGTGCGCGTACAGCGATGACTTATATCGACATATGCATTCGCTGTGTCTGATCTGAGCCTTTGTCATCTGCATGAAGAAGGCACAAGCCATAGGTTACCCGAATAGTGCATAGAGTTGACTCTGATCGGGCTGGGTTGATGTAGGCCTCTCGATAAGAGCATGGGTGAAAGTTCAAAAGTTCCAAAATCCTGGACTTTAGAAAATCAGAATTTAAAGCCAAATGATTAAAACGTCCAAGTATAATGGTCAAATACCTTTAAAAATTGAAACTAAATCAGAAAAACTATTATAATCTGCAGAATTTACCATTTGGAGGCTGACTTTCTATGGATTCAAGAATAATTCTGAACACTTTCACTCATGTATGAGTGAATAACTAAATTTCTCAACTATGAACATATGTTTTGGCTGCTCAGAAGAACCGTCTCAATGAGACGATTCTTCTGAGCACCCAAAAGAAATGTTCAAACTTATGGATAAGACAATAGTCGCAATTTTACGCTGACACCTATGGGTTATGCCGGCTGTTATGGACACAAAGTCAGACTGTTGGTTTTGTCCCGCACAGGCGTAATACTGGTTTCATCGAGATAACGCGAAAATGTCGCTTGATCGCCCCTAGGAGTTGGAACTGTCAGGATAGATACGCACTCAAAACTTTAATTTCTCGTAATATTTGATAAAACTGGTGTCAATTTACCAATAATATAATAACTCTTGGGCCAGTAGCGGCTAATGGAATCATAGCCTCTATAGAAAACAGTTATTAAATTAACAAAGCCTAAAAAGGTCAGCTATCAATCGAAAGTCAGCGGCATTTGGAACAAATAGTTCATCTTTGGGTTGGCTTCACTAACTTTATGTCATAATCTATAAATGTCATATTACCAAGCAAAATCAAACCCAATCCCGATATGTTTCGAGCATGATTATTTTTGTTTTTGTTTGATTTAATTCTTTACGTCCACTCAACAATCTTTCAGTTATGCGGGACGGTTCTTCATGGGTTTAACCAGTACTAAGCTTGGATAAATGTGTCTTGCTCAAGGACCACAACGCAGTGACGCCGGTGAGGCTCGAACCCGCTACCCTTCGGTCTCGAGTCAAGCACTCTACCACTGAGCCACTGCGCTCCCTGAGCATGATTATTAAATTGATGGTCAAGTCTAAGAAGATTGCGTCAAAGGAGTAGTTTTGTCTACCCAAAAAACTACCCCAGAAAAATGTGATAAACGGGGTGATTTTAATTTTGAAATATTGAATTTTACATTTCTTCATGGAGATGTTCCTAGCTCCACCCCCGCCTTCCTATGGGTTATACGTGTATATTTCGTAGCTTGTTCGTTTAGCGAGAATATGTTGTAATGTTATTGACTTCAACAACATAAACATAAACCAATTTTCGAATGCTAAGTTATTAAAACAAGATTATCGATATAATAAAATTCGTAAAGTATTTTCGAAATTCTACCACAGACACTCCGAGTTGTTTTGCTAAGTACAATAATGGTTTAAAACTTTTCTGCAACAGGGCATATCAGAGTCAGTATTTTATGGTGATTTGGCTTATAAATTCAAAACCTAATTTTAATGATCTATTCAAAAAGATAACCAAACGTTATAAAAAAAAAGGTTGGATATAAAATTGATATTATGGGACAGTCTACTAGTCTGGTTGAAAACCCAACAATGGTTTACAGCTATGGTTTTCTGTGCAATTGAAAGACGCTGGGTCAGGCCTCAGACTGAATGATGGCCCTGACGTAAAACCTTATCGGTCGGTTGGCGTCTGATGCTTGTCTTTAGCTGGGCTCATCGTGGCTGAACTTTAGGTTATCTTTAGCTCTGACTATCTGTGAGTCGTGAGCCATTTTCTTTGTTTCTTCAAAGAAATATAGGCTCTCAGCTCAAAGGGGAGAAAGGCGAAGTTTTAAATTGTTTTTAAAAAGAACAGAACCAGAAACTCCTTGCAAATAAATTTTCGCAGACGAATAAGGTTTCATAGGTGAAACATAAACTGAAGATAACATCGAATTATAGGAACCAACCAAAGAGTTGTTGACCGCCGAAGGCTGCCACCAACAAGAGTTGGTTTGAGGTTCTGTTCTATTCATTTGCGGTATGAAAATAGATGATCTTACATGAGTGCTGATGTTTTATTGAATTTATTAAGCGAGTTGGGGAACAGAGATAAACGGCGAGGCTTGCTGGTGACTTAGGCTGCTGTCCGTTCTAAGGCGGCTTATTGTTATTTATTTGTTTATTTGTTTATTGTTACTCACATTGTGGGATTCTGTAATTGTTCTATGTTTTGTGGTACGTTACTTTATGTCCATTGTAGTTTTGCAGTCATCTTGATGGGAAAAAAAGAGCTGGTTGCCTTGCTTGGTTCGTCTTCCTTGTGTCTCGTGATGGTTGTGTGGCTCTTCCTCGCGATGCCATGGGTTTGTCTGCGGTTTGTGATTGTGGTATTTCCTGATCATACGCACTCACATTTTTTATTATAGCTTACTCTAAATCTCATATGTTTAGCTAAATAATCAAGCAATCTTATTTCACCTATTGCGCAATAAATCGAAAAGTAAATGGGTATGAGCAGGAAATGCCACAGACCAACCCACGCGCCGCGAGGAAAAGACATTTAACAATAAAGGTCTGTGTACATACGATTAGTATTATATGATTAGTCTTATAAGACAAATCTTACCACGTAAACTCTGCTATTGCTAAGTCTTATATGTTTTCTCTCTTCAGACATGGCAAAAAGAACATGTCCTATTTAGTAAAGGTAAGACGAAGTCTTGAGATTTCAACCAATAGTTATCGAGGTCATGTATTTCCCTGGGATCCAGAAATATTAAAACCAGGTTAAACCTTTCCATTCATAAACAGTGTAGTAAAACTATGTGTGTAAAATGAAAAATAGTAAAATGTCACCAAAACCATCCACAGAAAAACAAGAGATAGAGCTTTCGGTTGCGGAAACCTACGAATATATACCCGTATGTGAGTTGTATCAGGCAGAAGATATTCTTTGGAACCAAAACTTAACAGATTATTCAAAGACCTAGCCCATGCCATAGGCCTTCTCCTGTCTCGCCTGATTCTGAGCAGCACTTGCAATTAGTGTTTTACAAGAAATATCAATGTCGTATTCCTCCATGTTGAAACTACATGCATCACCAGATATTCAGGCAGGAAAATTAATCATATATGATGGCCATCTTATAACTTAAGACAAGGTAATAAGGTTGCAAAGATCAGGAATCGATACAATCAAGTACCACACCTGACCCAGGATACCAATGGGAAAGTGCCAAACTCACAGAAGACACCACAAACGAGAGCCAAGAGGTCAGCCCTTTCCCAGCAGGTGACCACAAAGCACATATAAACAGACGCACACAAAACATAGCAAACACAAGACAGAACAAAAACATAAAAGATCCACAAAAGAAGTACCGCCTTGGAACGGTCAGTAAAATATTTTACTGGAGGGCTTAAACCGGTTTAACGGCGCCAACCTCACCCTTAATTCAGATGTAGATCAAGACACATAAATATTTGGTTTGCATGAAAGACCCCTAACTTATCAATGCATCATCTCCTAAAACATATAAATCAAGATATAACAAGGAGATAAAGCAAGGATAAGGACTCAACAGTAAATTAAACTGAATACCGGAGCAAAAGAAATCCAACAGGTAAACCCCGATGGGCCCGTCAAACAGCCAAAGCATCAGGCCCCTACCATCTCATCAATAGATAAGTCTTTAAGTCGGAACCATCATAGAGTCTCAAGTCCGACCCACCGGCGTCCAATTAAAGAGGAAAGCAAAGTTGCCAACCGTGATTGGGTTGACTACCAAGCATGCAGTCTGTTGCAATACATTAATGTTATAGCCAATCTTTTTATAATGGGAAATTATTTTAATGAACTGCGCTGAAAAATTATTAGAGCCAACAATCTTCTTCAACTTATACACCAAGTCACCATAGAAATCAGGTTCCGAAAGTCCTTGGCGCAAGAGAGATTTAGGTCCAACTTGGAATTTAGAAATCAAATCATAGTATCGTCTATAAAATTTTGAAAATGTTTTGCGAAGTTTATGATACCGATAGCCCTGTTTAAGAAGTTTCTGAGTTAACAATTTATTGCGAGTGTTGAAGTCAGTAACATAGCTAGATGCTCTAGCAAAACGAATGAGTTGAGAGATATAGACTCCATAGGATAAGACCGTGTAAATGGGCCTAAACAGTAAATTGGCATCAAACAGCAACCAGCTCTCTCTTTGAACAGAAGATAAGAGCGGGATTATGCGAATTTGGTACGTATCGCATATGCGCGAAGCGTAGGCTCATACGGGCTTGTATAAATACGCAGCCTTCACTGCTCGCAAACATAAAGAAGGCACATTCAAAACCTGTAGGCCCAAGCCCGACTAGTAAGCGGAACACACATTGTTAAGGATTGAATTAACGCGTGTACGATAAGTACCATGGACTGGCTCATGTTTAGATGTTATTCTGTTCTTCTTTCATTAGAAAGCAATTTCAAATCTAATAATCTAATCTAACTTGTGATTGAAAATGTCAAATTTTATGAAACATTAGAGGGGATGGATCAATACAATTTAATTTTAATCTGATTTTAGGTCATATTTGTTTAGATATGATCAGTTTCCTTAAAATGCCATATGGTTATTATGAAATGCTGTTGTAATCCTCGTGAGGATGGAAATTAAAATTGACAACCAGGAAACGTTTTGATTGGTTAATCGCCTGTTAAATTAACGGTCTGTTAAAATTTTCACCAATCAAGTTTGACGTTACATTGTAACGTCAAAAATAGTAAGTAAGTATGATCAGGAAATACCACATTCACAAACCGCAGACAACCCTGTGGCACCGCGAGGAAGAGCCACTCAACCATCACGAGACACCAGGAAGACAAATTAAGCAAAGCAATCAGCTCTTTCTTTCCCATCAAGATGATTGCAATACTACAATGGACATTTATCAGCAATAAAGTAACGTACAACAAAACATAGCACAACCACAGACCCCCACAATGGGAGTAACAATAAACAAGTTTTTTTACAAGTTTTTTTTTACAAGTTTATTCAGAAATATAGCACATTAAGCCAAATTTGGCCCATGAGTACATAATAACTTAGCATACAATCTAAATACAATACAATCACAATGTTCAAATGATCAATAAACAAAAAGTCAACAACAACAGAACCACCGCCTTAGAACGGACAGCAGCCTAAGCTACCGGGGGCTTAAATGCATTTTACTGGTACCAAATCTTCGCCCTAGAAAATTCAACAGACCATTTATTTAAACAAGCGATTCACAAATCAAATAGTTTATGCAACTGGGCCCTGTATGGTAGCACCAGCTAAGTGGTATAGCATGAGATAGCCCTTTCTGTGATTATTACCTGTAATTTTTATCATGGTGTCGCAACACTAAAATGACACAGCCAGGTGATAGTGTCATTTAAGAGATCATCACTTCCGTTTGAAACCGCTTTCTAATTAACGACAGTCATTAGGCTAATGTAATTTTCGTTGTTTGAAGGAAAATGTTTAGACGAAACATTGATTTCCCTTGTTAAGCGAGAAACACTATTAGGGTAGGTGTCGCTGTTGTGCAGAAGTTCATGATGCACAAGTCAAACAGTATAATTGAGACTTGAACATGGATTATAATGCATCAGGCCTTTTAGAGTATCCCTCAGGCGAAATTCTGACCCTGCCTGGCGTATCAGCAATAGTGTAAACCAAATCACAATGTCTATACATACATTGTATTGGGGTAAACCAAAATTCATGTGCTAGTCTAATTTGTACGCATCGTACAAATTAGGCCAGCACATAAATGTTGGTATATTTGATTTTCCCATGCAAGTATGAAAGAAGAGGCAGTCTCAGACCAAAGAATAGACCTCTACCCCCTCCCCCTGACCCCGCCGCCACTTTGTGTCAAAGGGTGCGATAAGTGTCAAGACCATATCATTGGTCAGTTATCCTTGCATGCTTTAGAGTGATATGTATCACATGTATCACATGTGTTAGGGGTAACTGGATATGGTTATCAGTATAATCAATTAACAAATAAACGTCACAATTTTTATGAGAGAAATCCTTTTATCAATAAAAGTGTTGAAATATACGTGTTGTTCCCATCGCTGATCTTACATGTGTTTGTCCTGATAGAACACAGACCTATAACAATTGACCCTATCGAAGAATATGACCCCAATATCAGAGAACTTGACTCGTTGCAACGCCATCTGGTTTCCAACTGTCAATTACGTTTGATTTACTTTACCTTCTTTGCGATAAAATATTTATGATTGAGATTACAACATTGAGAACCGGATTGTTGACGTGGGCCACACGTTTTTTCTTTCAATTAGAATTTTGAATGGAATCTCCAAGTTGATGATCTGGGCCCGGAATTACAATGCCTCCTTAAAGTTAAGATAGACTTAAATTGACGAACTTACTTAAGTTTCACGAAAAGTGCATTACAATCATTTTCCCTATCTTAAATGTCTCCTTATCTCAACAAAATACTTAAATATTTAAGGTAGCAGCGAGGCTACCTTAAAGTTAAGATTTAACTTTTTGACATACCGATGTACGTAAATGTAAACAATGGCGAACGTCCGGACTTTGGTGAAACTGCAAAGACAACCTCACGTAGACTCCTGCAGCATTATTTTGCAATAATATTTACCAATAACATCTAAAAATGTTATATGCACATACAAATCACAAGGAGAATTCGTAGCATAGTGGATACTGTCATAGAGGTTGCGAGTTCGAACCCCGTCACAGTACCATGTTATTTTTTTAACTCTATTTTTTTTATCAATTATTTATTGAGCCGTGGCATGTGATTTCCAACAATGTGGCATTTTGACATGTGTAAACTCAGACGAGCCCGTGCAGCCGCCTTTTAAGCTTAGACATTAAAAATACTGTTTGGGTAGTAGCTAAATATTCAAAGAATATTCAAACGACTAGCAAAGGCTCTTATCAAACTGCGCGTATGCGCAGGCTGATCTGAGGCTCTGCTCGTCGCACATACCACATTTTAGAAATCTCATGCAGCGGTTCATTTAAAGATATAATTCATAAGCATTTCCAAACCATTTGGGTTACTGAATATCGCTTTACTTTGTTGTATCGATTCCTGATCTTTGCACCCTTACTTACTTTTATGACAGCAAACAATGCATATCCTATTGAGTTGATGCATTCAGTGGCATCTCGCATATGCGTTTTCGTGTTTGATAATGCCCCATTTGATGGACACTTTGTATAAATGTTAAACTGTTTTCCAATAATGCTTAAAGGATACATGTGAAAATATGATGCAATAAAAATGAAGAAAAAGAAATAAAAGCATTGATGGGACTCGAACCCTGCGCATAATGGAAAAATAAAATTATGTATGTTCTGCTGCCAGCGACTCTACCTTCTGAGCTATACAATATGATATCAAACAGTTTTCAAAACTACACCTGGATGCTGAATATGCCAGCCTACTGTTCTGATTTCAATGTTTACAAACAAGCAAATGTAAACATGGTAATTAGATCTTGGCAGCGCTATAGAAGGTTTTTAGGAGCGATATCGTTTCTCTCCCACCACGATAACGTATATCCATGCGCGTATCCAGGAAATTTTCGCCGGGTTTCGCGGTGGGGGAGGGGGGGTCCAAGCCAAACTGACTGAAAAAAAGCTGTTGTTTTTTTTCTTCGTTTTGTAAGTCCTCAGCTGATTTTGCAGAGGGATTTCAGTGATCATTGTTTTTTTTCTAAAGAAAACTATCATTAAACCGTAACTTTCCAATATTCTATGGAGAAGGACGGTCCAACATTTCCAGGGGATCCAACTTTTCTCAGGGGGAGGGGTCCAATTGCATATTTAAATATAAACCTATAGAATTGTGATTTCCAGGGGGCTGGGGTCCGGACCTCTGCCCCCTCCTCTGGATCCGCTCGTGGCATCCGGTTAACTGGGTTCGTCCACACATCGTCTTGACCAAAAGACATAGCATGGCACTCACTCCATTGATGCAAGTTCTGTGCGGCTGGGGTAAACAACGACAGCGTCCTACTATTTAGTGATTGGAGATACGTTTAGGGTATCAAAAATACTATGAGTAGGGTAGTGCACCGTGTATCAAAGGCGTTTTGTGCAATGGGATCTTGTATTATTCCCAACGTCGGATGTGGATGGAGTCTCTATAATGTTGCTAGCAGATATAAAATACCAAATTACCCACATGCTTTGTCCCACACTGTATGCGGCGATCACAAATGAACTGAATTGCTAGAAACGCTGTTTTTTTTTTTTGTTTTTTTTTGTTTTTAAAAAAAAACCGTATCGCTGCCTATCAGGTATGATTTCAAAGTAATAAGGTTGAAGGGTTCACCACATCAAGAAGTCTTCAAGCTATCTATAACAACCCCCCCCCCCCCTCCACACACACACACTCCCCCTTAAGCATATGAACAAACTAGATGATCTAAAGGCCCTGTAGCGCTTACCTGATCTCATTGATTAAATTAAAATAGGTCAATGTCATTTTAGGCTTATTATTGAAAGATATTTTGTTTTACAATATATGGTAGTGGTTTTTTTTTCATTAGGAATTATTACGTATGCATTGTAGCGCGTTCTGGCTCAATTGGCGCCTATAATTAAAAAAAACTAGCTAAGTATCTGATAATCAGCCAAGTTCTGGCTTGCCATTGGGAATTTATGTGTCCAAAATGAGTACATGTACGCTATGTAAGTCATTAGTTATGACTAGACAGGGCTCGCGAAAAGGATGGGTAACCGAGTTCCACTTTGGCAGAGATATTTGTAGCTTATAGCATGGCATCAGTGTTGTACAGCTCAAGTCGAATGAAAATCCCGAATTTACGTAGACCTCAAAGTCTCCCAATTACTGATAGTGCTTGGGAGCGCAGTGGCTCAGTGGTAGAGTGCTTGACTCGAGACCGAGGGGCCGCGGATTCGATCATCACCGGCGTAACTGCGTTGTGTCATTGAGCAAGAACATTAATCCTAGCTTAGTACTAGTTCAACCCAGGAAGCCCCGTCCCTTTATAACTAAAAGATTGTTGATGGGACGTAAATAATCAAATCAAGCAAACAAACAAAACTGATATTGTACTGTTTACCTTAACTTTAAACATTCGTATGAGCAAACTGCAACCGAGCCAGCACGATATTATGGTACTTATCGCATAGGCGAGCAACCATGGTTTACTCAAGGATCCACATAACCTGCCAAATCCATCTCAACTTAAAATATGCACGCATGTGATGGTTCAGAAAAAAGGGTAAAAAAACCTGAACCCCCACTGGATAGCTGACCATGATTAACACAGTATCATTGGTAAGCCCATAAATAGTCTACAACGAGCTAGATGCATGTAAACTGCTCCCACAAACAAACAAAACATGATCATCGCGAACGAGTTCGCGTTTATCCCCCCCCCCCCGCCGCAAATCATCCCCACCTGTCCTCCCTCCCCGTCTCCTCTAAAATGACGCCCACACTCTTTTATGAAATGGAAAATATCAACTCAAGTAATTCTGCGTCGACGGGAGGGTGTTAATGAGCAGCAATTACTCTATTTTGTAGTCCGCTGATTAACTGACAGGACGCGCGAAATGTTTTGGCCGCTTACAGTCATTAAAACTCTATATGATTCGTATGTCCTCGTAAGCCTTTCCGTCAAATTAACGATTTTAGCCGAGGATTTATACTTAAGTTAGGTTCACAAAAACGGCGCATTATAAATGCACATTTAAGATAGAATCCTAACTTTAAGAAATATTGGAGTTAAGTTCGTAAACGTCTACTTAACTTAAGGAGGCATTGTAATTCCGGGCCCTGACCGTTTTATCCTGATTATTTATTAATTTCTCGAATAAACAAATAACCCCTAATCAGACTGCTCCTCTAGGAACATGATGCATTGGGACCTTTTTGTTTGCATATGCTTTTCTGCATAGATATTGATACTTTAGTACGGATACTGAAAGAGTTAAAATCCAACTCTACACTGCTGGACGTTCGTGTACTGAAAAAACCGAGCATTGCACACGTGTCCGCAAGCAGCCAATCATTGCGCTTTATTTTGAGTCTGAGACTGTACTCAAGTTTTATAACCTCGACCACACGACGGACCGATTGCACCACGAGGAAGATACACTACAACACAGACAAACTAAAAGTTGAAGATATGTTTATGCAGCAACCTATGGCTGATCAGCACCTGGTACTGATCTACACATGTTACCGCCACATATTGAACATATGAGTGATCATGTCTGCGAAAATACATTTTGGTTGTGAGATCTTATTCAGGCTCACCTTTGACCAAAATTATAGCGGCAATGAAATGCATTGTTGGTATTCTTTAATTGCAACCTCATGTGACCTCTAGGCCAAATGTTTCTTGTATGATAGACTTAAAATAAACAGTGTGGTGATTAAATGTATGCTGAATCATACCATTTCTTTCACCAGTCTGTCAAACTCTGCCCTCGGGGTCGTCACTGTGTACATAACCCTCACATGAAGAAATGTACCGCTTCAAAACCCCATTTATGCCCAATGGAATGTCCTGTCCTTATCAATTGGACCAATCCATTTCGAATTTAAAGGTTGTTGGGTTGTTATTTACCGTGAATTTTATTCACATTTTGAATTCCATTCACATTTTAGAAGTTAGGGAGACTTCGTGTTGTCTCTTTCTGACAATAATTAGGTCGATGTTATTGAGACGTTCAACTCTACTTTACAATAGCTGTAGATGACTTACTGAATATTGATACTCCTTATTTAAACAAATAGTAAGTTAGATATATCCCACAGGACCTCAGTTAAATAAAGCAAATTATTTTGATACTGAGGCCCTCTTAGGGACCTGGACATGTCCATAACTAATAGCATACATGTAGTTTCATTTAAAAAAATGATAAACGAGATGATTTTAATTTTGAAATAGTGAATTTCCCGTCTCTGGATAGAGATATACCTAGCTTTAGCAAGAGTATATTCAAATGTTATTGTCTCCAAAAATAGAAACCCATTTCTGACTGTTAAGTAACTAAAACAAGGCTAGCGATATCATAATTTGTAAAACATTTTCGATATAAATTCTACCAAAGACACTCAGATTGATTGTTTCCCAGTGGTAGTACATTGGATAAGTTAGGTAGCCTCCACTCGAGTTAAACACATTTTGACAACAGCAAAATCTAGGGCGAAGATTTGTCCAGTAAAATTAATTTTAGCCATCCGATTAATAGGGTTGTTGTCCGTTCTAAGGCGGTGATTATGTTGTTGCTGTTGTTACATTGTTTATTGTTGTTCCTATTGTTTTGCGGGTTTTTTTTTATATCTGACCTTGTTGTGTTATCGGTTTTGCAATAATCTCGCTGTGGAAGGGAGAGCTGGTTGCTTTATAATGTCATGTGACTATTAGTATTATGTGTCTCTTTCTCAAGGTGCCTGTGGTTGGTCTGCAGGGTGTGGTTATGACATTTCGCGGTCATACTCACTTTTTTTTAACAAATTTTAACTGCAAAGTCTTTTTAAGACCAGTTAGTGTCATTTTGTATAGCTTGTGGATTATTGAAAAATCTTACAACCCTTCTTTATCATGTGTACATACAACTCAACCAACAGTCTTTCTTGTTTTGAAACATGTCATAATCATCATGCAATGCATTATTTACCAATGTATTAGTTTCAGGGCCTTAACTAATGCGCAATCAGTACTTAATAATGGCCAATACTGTATCAATATACAAGAGGTACCGACCGAGCTCACCATATTTTGTAATTAAAGATATATATGCTTAAATTAAGATGGATTTTGAGTAAATTAAAAGAAGAAGCAACTGTATGTGAATATATTGCTAGATGTGTTACACTATGTTTAGGGAATGCATATATTTTACTGCTTTGCGTACTGACGTCACATATTTGCCTTTTGTAATGGTGTTTTGTAGCATAATTGTCATATATAAGTAAACAGGACTGTGGTTATCCCAATGGTTTATTCTAGTCATGCATATCGTTTCTCTAGACTGGCTCCCTGACGTATGTTCATTGATTTAATAAGGATGTTCTGACCAAGAGAAATAATCCAAACATTGTTTTCTCATCAGAGTTGTCTTTTCTTCAGCCCTTAGAACAAACTCAGCCATCATTAGATTGGGAAATCAATAAAAAAATACTTTTGAGTATGAATAACCATGCTTGACGATAGGAGCCAGTCTAATCGTTTCTCCATTTTTGCATTTTTACTGTGATGTTGGTTCTCTTTCTTTCGTTATGGTGTTTACTGTTATTACACTTGTGGTATCCTTCATGATTTTTCTAATAAAAAGTTGCATCTTGTATCTTGTTGGAAGCAAGAACTTTGAGATATTCTGAGGCTAGTTGATTGAGTTTATCTCATTTTAAAGAAATGTATTCTTGAAATCTTGCTTTCCACTATAATAGATATTCACCAGCTGAAATGGCCTCGAAAATGCCCAGCTGCTTCTGGTTTGTTTCAATTTGAACATTTCTTCCAGGTGGGCATAACATTATACATGTAGTGCTTTAGAGTTATTTGATATCGCATTTGTGCTTCCGTAATTGCATTGTAAAGGTCGATCTCGTATATTACAATTACTTGATCCGACTAGGACCTTTCACAAGTACAGACAGAATCCACTTATTAAGGCCAAGAAACTTGAACCCTCGAGGTGAATCACGAAAAAAGAAAGCATACAAACATAGGCAGTGAATCAGCGTCCGTCGTTATACAGGTAACCTCATAGATATACTCGCATGCACACAATCTCTGTGGATTTACCCATACACTGTATATGCATTATTTTTCTTCTATTGGACATGGACAAGCATGGCATATCCAGATAAGACCCATTAAGCCGTGTTTGATCTGGTTCTTCAAGGTTTGCTAACAGAATGTTCTACTGCAATTTGAATAAGAATGGATAAAAATTCCAAATAACACGTCTTAAAATGTTTTACAAACTAAGTCAGTATGACCAGGAAATGCGACAGTCATAGACCACAGACCAACCCATGGCACCTCGAGTTAGGAAAGTAAAGTCGACTTATATTTACATTTTCGAAGCAATC
Source organism: Loripinus fragilis (assembly GCA_964019695.1). NCBI lineage: Eukaryota > Metazoa > Mollusca > Bivalvia > Lucinida > Lucinidae > Loripinus > Loripinus fragilis. The sequence goes on along the minus strand of OZ026522.1, from coordinate 86,261,216 downwards.
CGTTCATAGCACAAATATGATTGACAGCTGCCAAGCTCACTTGCCCGTGCATTACGCTCCGAACATCGAAGTGATACTGGTGTTATGATTCCAGAGTCGCACGTGTCAAACAAGCCTCAAGCTGGCTGTTTCAATTTTCCTTTTTACACTCCGACTAAACTGTTAATACGATTATGTTTTAAATACAAACTGTTTTAATTCTAAAATTAAAATTAGTTTTTATATCAATAGAATGTAAATATAAGCAATAAATTCAATTTTTGGAATGTTCACGGAATCATGAATACTTCGGGTCTCTTGCAAAGTTAACGTGAAGCCCTTCAAACGTCGATTTCATTTCTTATATAAACTACAGGTTAAAGTAGGTTAAAGAAACTTTTCTACATACTGTACATACCATCCAGCCATGGATTCTACACTGTGCTGATTAAAAAACATATTAACTATTGTCAAAAATGGAAGATAGTTTTATTAGTTTGATAGTCAAAGTTGATATACTATGAAAATAAGGCGATAATATATCTGGACTTTTTCCTAACTTTTCCCACAATTATGTATCTGGTATGGAATGGGTTACTTCAGAAGGTTACTTAGGGCGATCATGCTTTGTTCACTGCCATTATCATAAACCATGCCATGTGCGGATCCAGAAAGTTCCGGACCCCCTGCCCCCACCCCCTCTCTGGAAGCGTGCATGTAATACTTAAAGAAAATAAGGCGATAATGTAATAATTGGCTGATCTGGATATATATTTTTCATAACTTTTCCCAGTATGATAGGGGTTATTTCATGAGGTTATTTAGGGCGACCTCCAGCGACCTATATGCTTTGTTTACTGCCATTATCATAAGGCATGCCAATGTGTATTGTATATCTTGGTTTTTATACCGTAACGGTCTGGTTTATTTCAACGAACGTTTTCGTCTTAACTCGAATCTACAACTCACGATAAGACAGTTATGATACAGTCAATTATTAACTACGAAGGCCCATTCGTCCAGTAATATACTCATCCAGGTGTCACCTGACTTCTTTTTAAAGCTGCATAGTCTGTAACTTTTGATCTTTTAATTTTAGAACTGTTTTCTCTATTTTTCAAGAACACAGTTAAATAACTAAAATTCAGGTAAACATTTTACCAATTTCTTAAATCTTAAAAAATTATCAGTATCAAAACAACAGCATTTATGTTAAAATTGATTGTCTATAATTATTGGAGGGACGCAAATAATTACCAACATTAGAAAAACACATCTCTTTTATAAGATAATTCACTTTTCCGTGCAGTTTTTAGCTATAGTGAACAGATTAATTGTGAAAACATTACTTAATTCTACTTTTACAAATGATTTAAAAAGAAAATAAAAAATTCGAAAATGTTTATAGTTGCAGACTTAGTCTCTTTAACTACGCTTCGTGTCATGTCTTTCAAATAAATGCGGGTCTTTTGCAAAGTTAACGTGAAGCCCGAAGAGGGCTTCACGTTAACTTTGCAAGAGACCTTTGCAAGGGACCCGATGATTCATGATTCCATGAACAGACCAAAACTTGCATCTTTGTGCTTATATTTACATTTTATTATATTTATCTATAATATAGAAATTATCTATAATTTAGGAAAGAAACAGTTTTGTATTTAATATGTAATCGTATTAACTGTTTTGTGGCTTCATTGTCTGACTTACCATTTGTTGGCACCTTGTTCGAAGGTCGCTGAACATAATCATGTTTAAAATTCAGACAAGTGGGCCAGTCAGTCAATCTTAATAAGTTTTCACTTATTTAAGACTGTGTTCAGTTAGTCATTCGTATATACATGTATTGGTCATTCAGCCTTGGTCGGTAAGTACAATGAGGAAGTTTTATTTGTCAATCAGATGGGGATGTTTTCTTATCAATCAGTTGAAAAATTTGTTTTCGATGATCAAAAGAGTGATTTCAGTGAGACACTTCTATTGAGTACCCACAATATATAGTTTGGCTAAGAAATAAGAAGACTAATGTTCAATTACGCACTCCTTTATTAAAGCTGCATAGTCTGTAACTTTTGATATTTTAATTTTAGAACTAATGTTTCTATTGTCCAAGAACACAGATAAATAACTAAAATTCAGGTAAACATTTTACCAATTTCGTAAATCTTAGCAAATTATCAGTAACAAAACAACAGCATTTATGTTAAAATTAACTGTCTTTAATTATTGGAGGGACGCAAATAATTACCAACAAGAGAAAAACACACCTGTTTTATAAGATAATTCACTTTTCCGTGCAGTTTTCAGCTATAGTGAACAGATTTATTGTGAAAACATAACTTAATTTTACTTTTACAAATGATTTAAGAAGAAAATAAAAAAAAATCGAAAAATATCAAAAGTTACAGAGTATGCAGCTTTAAAGCCTGGATCAGGAGGTATTATTCAAGTATTAGTTTACTGTCAAGCAACCGCCTCTATAGACATGATCAAGAAATTCATAAAAGCTATCATAAATCTAAGTTAAATTGAGGATCTTAGATAAGTGCTCATGTTTTATTGAATTTATTAAACGAGTTGATGACAAGAGATAAAATGCGAGGCTTGCCGAGCGTTTTTTTCTCTTTCTTCGCAACAAGTTTGATAAATTCAATATAACTGGAGCACGAATGTAAGAGCCTATTTATCACATGACATCACGATTAATTAAAAATTGCATATTCGACGAGAAAACGTCAATGTTTTGGCATCTTTAAGTAACGGTATAATGGACGCCATTACATAGCGTTACAAAACCTGTAAACCACTAGTGTTTTACCTATTTTATTACATAGCGTTATATCTCTCCCAGACACGATATCATGTGATAAAAATGTATATATGCATGGTACCTATCTATCATATCTGGCAGATTAAATAATGTGATTTGATCTAATTATCCAGACTACCCAGTAAATACAAATGGTGCATTCCTAAAGCTAAACAAAACCCCTAGTTGAGCAACAGTGGGCGAAGCAAAATACACGCATCAGACACCATCGTTTATTATGTACTTGTTGGACATTGTATTAAAAGTACCAACATTTGCCGATCTACAGTTTTTTTTCAAAGATTAATTTGTGAAATGGCTGGTAAAGTAATACTGCTGGAGAAATCAGAATATCATGCTTTAAATAACGAGGACTGTCGACTTTGCATGGTGCTACTTTGGGGATTGATGAGCCCGCTGTATATTTAAACAAAAAACCCTACGATACGTATGAGCCGTGAACACGATTTGTATTGGCATTTGCATTATTTAAAGATTTTTTTGTAAGTAGGCGATAATAAAGCAAGATAAGATAAGATCAGACCAGAAAAGATTAAATTTGAGCTGGCAATAAACCAACATAAACTCTGATGAGCTTTTCAACCGACTATTTTACAAGAAGTGTATTAAATCAACATAATATAAAACAACTGAAAGACATAGAATTATAACATTATTAGTTCACTGTTCCAATTAGCAATGTATACATTATAATTTAATCATGCTGTCTCGATTTGCATGCTAAAAGTTTTTTTGTCAGAAGAAGTAAATAAGAACATAACGGTTTACACCAATCTAGAAAATGCCTCGCTCATGGAGAAGTCTTATTCGGACACATCAGAGGATCTGGAAGCGGCGTGTCACCGAAGCTTTCCATGAACCACCCCAACTCACCAGGAACAGTGTGCACAGAGTAGCCAGTTGACAGAGCTTATAAGATGATGATAAATCACAACAAACCAATGGAGTTAAAGCAAAGCAGAACATTACTGAAAAGGAAGAATTAAAACAAGGGACATTCACATTTAAAAAAAAGAAAACGCACATACAACGAATTTAACACATGTTATGCTTATTCACCTGTGCTGTAGTTACTCATATATCATTGCAAGCAGTAAATTTACTTTTTCCCATTCCATGATAAAATCGTTACAATTTATACAATTTCTAGAATCTTTTGGTATATAGTTCAACAGCAAAAGGGTAGCATTTTCTAAAACAGCCCTTACCAAATTACCGGCTCTGACCATAGGAATATGATCAGAAGTAAAAAGATTCCCACGTTTTTGAAATACCTTACTTAAAACTGGCGGTGCTAAACTATTTTAAAATTTTCAAAGTTTCAATAGCCACAGTTATCGTAGTGTTGTCTCGTTAAGAAGGTTATTCATAAGAGGCGGAAGAATGATTATAGACAAACGTTAGTTCTCTTTCTTCTAATGTCTCCATCTTTTGAGTATTAGTTGTTTAAGAGCAAAAAAATGACATACCAAATGTGTTATTGTCAAACTGAAATGTATTGATGTATAAAATAGTTAAGGAAATATAGTTTTTAATCATGCAGACTTTTTTATGCAATACACTTTTCAGTTGTTAGTACATGCTATAGTCTGATATCTGTCATATTCATAATGGTGTCGGTGAACTATCCGATGCAAACTATTTGGCGCGAAATAATGACTGTTTTAATTGGGGTTAAATTCAGCGAAGCATTAAAAGGAACCGTTAAGTTTAAATGAAATGAGTTACTGGTGAAATCTTGTTGTCATTTTCAGCTCATCAAATAACACTTCAATAGACACGACAGCTTGTAAGTCGGACGCAAACGTTTCTGTTCTCATCCCATTAAGGTTGAATTCAAAACTCCTCAAATATGTATTTACTTTCAACTGTAGAATTTGAAACCTAGATTTTACATCAGCTATGTTATCTGTGTGTCTGCATAGTCAAAGTTCATAGACGTAGATTTAGTGCTTATTTGTATTAAATTGTCAACATGATTTACCATTCCAATTGGTCTGTAAAAACATGATACAAATAAGCATATACTAAATTCAATGAAGTACATACATGTTATTCATAAATTGATACTTCATTGGATCAAAATAATTCAACATTGCCAACATTATGCACGCCCGAGTACTGTTATTGTCTTTATGCAAATTATCGAGAAAGGTATTAAAGAAATATCTATCAAATTGCGAAGTACGCATTGATGGCTTTAAGATGTCATACAGTCATTATTAAATGTCCTTACTCACTGAAAATTAGCATCTATTTTTTCTATGTTACCACATTAAAATTACATGTTTTTTTATTTCTCCACGAACTTGCTTAGTGTACAAACGACAAAAATATACATTTCGAAAATCACTCGAAGCTTTACATTTGCAACACTTAAATTTTGATCTTAAGGAAACATAGCGTAATGTCTGGAGTGTATGCAGCTTGTATGCAGGTATATGATGTAAGGGGACGATTACTACGGACATGTCGCCACGACTTTCTCACGAAGATCACAGCGTCAAGGAGGACACCTGTGGTCATTATGGTCAACGGTGAACTATGGCTTTACCATAGCCTCTCCACTCGACCTTCTGCACTAATGAATTATTCCTAGACTTCGACATAGACACAGAAGAACTTAGTATAGTCCAGTAAGTATATTGAGTGGTCATAGACTAAAATTTGCCTTAGCACACAGTGTAGACAATGATGAAATGCCGCAGATAGGATATGACATGATATAATAGTGACATCATATTTTAATATTTCAATGTTTTACATCAAATATCGTGCAAATGCATAGTAGTGCAATAAAGCTTCACGTTCAGACACACAGACGATACAATAACTTACATGTATCTATTATTTGAGCCGCGACATGTGATTTCCAACAATGTGGTATTTTGACAAGTGTAGACTCAGACAAGCCTATGCAGCCCCCATTTAAGCTTAGAAACTCCAAATGATGTTCAGTAAGTAGCTTAACACTTATAAAATATTCAAACGACCTGCAAAGTCTCTGATCAGACCGCGAGTATGCACAGGCTGGTCTGAGTCTTTGCTGGTCGCACATATCAAGTTGTTGGAAAAATCATGTTGCGGCCCAAATTTTATGGGTTGCTGTTTCTTGTAAGTTTCCAAAATCATTTTAAATAAGGCTTATATACTGTATAGAAAAATCAAAATCTAGTATGCAATTCTAATAGTGGTTATTCAAATCTTATCTTATTACACAAAAGTTCAGTAGGTCTTCATTTTGCATGAAAACTGATATTTCACCGATCAAGTAGCTCTGCGTTTGTATGGCGTTAAGGGGCAATACGGTAGGCGAAAAGAGGTCAAGCAATATTGCAGATGAAATTTGAATTCTGACATGTTCTAGATGGGTTCATCCCAATGTGTTATGTCGTACAAATTATGAAATTAAAATGTCACTGGTATTAAATATGGCCTGCGATTACTGACAAGACATCTTAAGGGTAATATGCATGCTCAGACATGCATCGCAATTTTGTTAGACGCTCGCTCCACGAAATAATTATGAAAGAGGCCTTTCAGGTTGATCGCATGCTTTATGGTACTTTAACTCAGACACAGATCGACCAGTGCAAAGGCGAAATAGGGCATTTATTATTCGCGGTCTAGGAAGAGAAGAGCCTATATACAAATCTGAAATATGAACGGATTCTTTAGAAAAAAGGACCTACATAGCTCGAAAAATGACGACTCGGGTATCGTTTAGTCTCTTCCGTCACGGGCTAGCACATTGTATTTTGGACTTAGGCGAACAGTTAGGTCTAAGACTACGTATCCACGCAGTCCTTTCGCTGCTCTCATGCATTAAGCAAGCTCACATCATACATTTACAAATATACAAATATTACATTGTTAGATACATAAAGATTCCGTTCCTATTACTATGAAGATCATTTCATTATTAAAAAACTATTCAAAATCTATTCAGGTGGCTATTTCAGGAATAATCATCAGTCATATTTTGATATTATCAATGCGAGTACTTTACTATTGACAATTTGAAGGAAAAAATAAAGGGGTGACTAAGTCAAATTTCTTGAAAATTTGAACTGATGGTATTTTGAAAATACTAGATGAAATAGTTATTGTGTGACATTGAGTTTGTGATGTCACTGTTATTATGTAAATAAGAACTTTGACAATTGAACTAAGTGTACATCCATCAGTGGATGGTTTTGCTATCAGCACTCACTCGGACCACATTCAAGTAAAACATTCCATGGTTCAAGACTGTAAAGGTCATTCTTATGTATGTACGAGGGTCATCCAATAAATAGAGAGAATCTCCTTATAATACAAGAGTGCGTACCAGTAAAACATCGCAAATTTATGTAATTATTATCATGTATCTGAACATAATATGGCCTTTAATCTGTATACTTTAATTGTTCTCAATGTTACATATAAAATATGTTCATTACCATATACAAGTTAGTCATGGTTGCCGAGCAACCAGGCAATTGTTGGAAAATGGACTGGTTGTTAAGACTATACTTTACTGTAGCTATACAACAAGGGGCACATTTTATACATGTTTTTTTAAAGATACTGTTTTGAAATATAGAATATATTTATTACTTTAAGGGTAATTTAAAACTTTTATACCAACCAACAAAAAATTAAGGGCTAGTTCATGACCCATATCCCTATTTCTGATTCTATAATACTTCATTTTTGTCGCCTTTTTACGCTTAATGCCCTTGCCAATTTGACATTTTCAAAAGAAGTCAATGTTTTTTACAGAATAATGACCTTATGTTGTAGTTTATATTATAGATTCCTTTTGGAATTCATCTGCACATGACAGTGACCATGGCAACCATTTTAGGCATCTGGCCACGTCAGCTTTAAGTACCTGTTTACGTTGCTTAGCAACAAGTGACATCACATTCCGTCTAACTTTTGGATATGTTGTTGCATGCTCAACAAGTTATGCCACCTTATGGTTATATTTGTGATGTTTTGATGGCACAAACTCTTACATTATAAGAAAATTCTCCCTCTTTATTGGATGACCCACGTATATATATTTCAGTTGATTAGCTTGACCATCTTAACCAATTTATGTCAAATGGAATTTCCTATCATTATCAATTGGACGAATCAATTTCGAATATAAGGGTTATTGGGTAGTAAGTTTCAATTTCATTCAAATTTTAAACAGAACAGAATATAACTTTATTGAAAACTATACATCTCAGGCCACTCACATATTGCGTACGAGATTAATGCATACATGTTTTGCAGTAGAATATACATAATACATATATACAGTGTACATAATCTAATTTGGGCATAAAGTCCATGACAGGAAATTGACCTTGAATAACAAAGAATATTTGATTAATCTTCATATAAATTGGAACATAATTTATTTCAATCATTTGGAAAAAAAAAAACAATCTTCACTGAAACCTTTTCCATAACAATCGCAACAAATTTTGATAATTCAATGAGCGTTGCTTCATTGGTTGGGATAAAAAGCTCCTTATACTTGCGTATATTTGGCTTAACATAAAAATACGGTATCAAATACAATTTTCTGTCACTCCTAAAAAAGTCACAAGTAAAAAAATAATGATACCAATCACCAATGTCGTCTGTAGTGCAAATTTTACAATTTCGCTCATTTAATTTAAAACTATATTCTATAAGCAAACAGTGGACGCCACGTTCTGTGGCGTCTGATCTGGTTCATCTCTGTTTGCTGATGTCCCAGAGAAAGGAGGCTAGGCTTAAATTGGTTAGCAAATAAGCCAGAAAACAACATTGACATTTACTGTAAATTCGGCAGTTTATTTTAACATGGCAAAATTGTCTTTCCATATAACTTAGTATGTGTTTCTAGGAATGAAACCAGGCTTGATTAATATCAATGAATAAGGTGGATCCATGAGATGAGAGGAAATTTAAACACTTAATTCTGGTTGGACAGTGATTCAAAACATTAAGAAAATGCTTTTACTTGTATTTTTTATATTCCGCCTCTCGTCAGTTTATAAAAATTACATGTACAAAGCATTCTCTAAATATAACATAAATCTCTATGTCTACCTGAAAACTGGTCAAGCTGGCACAGAAGGTGAAATTGGATAAAAACCCACTCTACTAGTTTCCAAAAGTTAATATTTTACACTCCTGCAATATCACCATCTAGAGAGCTGAAAATAGCATGATGAGTATAAAACTAGCATGTGCTGCATGAAACTGGCATGATTTGCTGTTTCACATCCCAACAGGTAAATTAAGACTTTCATGAAATTTAACAACTGTTTTATTTTGTTTTGTTTGTTCATTTATCTTTGTTTGAATAACAATGTACAAACATGTTTTATGATCAAATTTTACATTCCACATTCAGAGAACTAATATACATTTCAAAATGCAGAATACTATATTGAAAGATTTTAATAACAGTTGATAAAACTTGTTAGAAAGTCCTTAGGTTGAAGTTTGAACATGACTTCAACAACAAAAGTGAAAGTAGAAAAGTTTCATTCTTAGTTGAAGTCATATTACAAAACAGTTATTGACTCAAATTTCGGTAGGCATGAGGATTTATCTACCCTTAAAAGTGATATTCACCTCGGCCTAGCGGCCTCCGTAAATTATCACTTTTTCGGTAGATAAATCCTTATGTCTACCTCATTGAAGTCAAAAATTGTACAATATTGACTGTCGTTTGGAGTTTACTCAACACGTCTAAAACTGGGTGTTTCCAAACGACGAAAACTAAGGAAACTTTTAGACAATTACGAGTTACCGGAGTTTGCACATGGATGGAATCAACAAAAATGAAAAGTAATCCTAGATTTGCGTTGATGGCCAAAATATGTAGCCATACATCCCGACGCCTTTTGAGCGAGAGAGATATGATATATATTTTTCGCGGTGTAGGTTACAAGATCTACGTGAACTTTCTTGCTCCCAGACATGTTTTACTTAATTGTTTTGTGACCCGTGAGGTTTTCAATTGACCCCTATAACACTACAGGGCACGTGGAGGCCCTATTTGCTGCGGCGGAAGGTTTTGTTAATCATGCGTACGAATCGCTGGAAGATAGCATAGATGGTTTCGACATATAAATTGATATATTAGACAAGAAGAAATTTCAGCCGTGTCGTATGGAAAGGATACGTCTAGTATGCGGAGACGTCATTGTTCTTTTGTAGATTTTGCTTAACTTGATCAAATCTGTATGCAATGAGTGTGGACACTCGTGCATACCAGAGTTTTTACTAACATGTAGACTTATCAGGGGAGTTAGTAATTAAATGGTATCGAACCAAAACCAATTATAATTTTCTATATTTCTTAACAAATTATATTGTTTTGGGTACTTAGAAGAAATGCCGTTTTGATTGGAAATTTCGAAACTGTTTAATAAATATGCCCTTTGTATTCTAAATTTAATTCACTGAAATAAACGAGTATTTCGAATGGTCTTGCTGTAGTTTTGAGACATGTGAACTATTTCCGGTTCATATTAAATATGTTTTGCCAGCTATTAGTGTACTTCGTTCGGTTCGCATACTGGTTATGGCATCCAGAGATTTTCGTCCAAAGTTTTGACTACGCTTTTTACATTATTCCTAAGAAAAGCTTTACCCAGCAAACAAAGCGAGCCAGCATCAAACGCCATTTAAAGGGCGTTACGCTGGCAGGTCGATGATGGCCCGACACTGAATTCTGGCTGGGTAGCATTGTGACAATTCATTGCAACAACTACAGAAACGAGCGTCATCTATTTTTTGAAGCTGCAAGAGACTTTCAACCACTAACTACACAATTATTGTTATACGGAAATGAAATAGTTGACAACACACTTAATTCAACATTATTTAGAGCAGTACAGGATTATATAAAGAGCACCAAACGTTTTGACAATACATAAATATATTTTTCTTTTTGACTTGGAAATTCAAGTATATTTATCTCACTTTCTGCTATACCCAATCTTCCCTATGTCGGAGGGGCAGGCCTGCTCCTTAGTACTGGTGGACCTAACAATTGGGTGAACATTGACATGGAGTATTCGATCATTGTAATAAATGTTTCACGAGTGTGAAAAGAATACAATAGATGCATATCAGATAATTGAAGACAAGCGGTTTGGATGTCGATCCACTAGGATTGGCAGACAGATTTCTTGCCTTTAATGATCTGAATGATGCTAACCTGCACTCTAAAATGCACTCATAGACATTTATTTATTTATTTATTTATTTATTTATTTATTTATTTATTTATTTATTTATTTATTTATTTATTTATGATTTTGTATAGTTGAAGATATGTTTTGTAGCCATGTTTACATGCTTTGATTGATCTGTATATGTAGGGGGAGGGTCGTAACTAATGTTGCGAGAACTTGTGACCCAACCCCATTGCTGTAATTTGTGGCAATAAAATATGTATAAACTAAACTAAACTAAACTAATAAACTAATATACAAGGAGTTCCCAATATCCCTAATGAAACCTACATCTTTTTGATTTTTCAGTGGGGGGGTGAGGGTCCTGTACCTTTGCCACCCCCTCTGGATTCGCGAATGCACATCTATTGGAGTATTTTGTTCTGCGTATTTATCATTATATTCTATTGTTCACGATTTATATTATTTGCTACTCATCATTTAACTTTTACAAATAGTGAAGACCCAGATGAAATGCCGCATAATGCATGGTATTTGAGTGTATTGATTTCTGATAATTGCCTTCCTCTTCACTTTGTTATGGTAAAAAAGATCTTTAGACAAAAACATAGAATAGCTATAACACCTCCTGACACCCCTAGATACAGTGTATGTACAGTGGACTATCCCAATTTTATTGGAAGAATCCATTAGTATACTCAGGGGTTTATCCTAACTGTGCTTTATGTAGGAGTTTGGTTTTCTTGTGGTATAGCTACTTTAAGCTCAGACATGAGATAGGGTTTAATGTGGGTGCTGATAAACCTGTTATTTGGTAAATTAGAGAGGTGTTTTCTTGACAATAACAAACAAATATAAAATGAATGCTATGCGAAATGGAGCTAGCAGGTTTTAGCAAAATATGACTGAATACATTTCTTTTCGGCCATTAACAATTAATTTCGAATATTTTTGCCCATCAATATTCTTACTAGTAGGTTTTCTTACTGAAAGATCCAGATCGGCTGGTTTCGGACGAAGTTATTTGTTCATGATCCTTAATGTTTTCCACACTTATTGAAAAAATACTTACAATTGCATTGCTGCATGTTAAGGGAATAAAATTAGGTAAAAGTGTATTTTATAAACTCTTCAGCATGACATGAATGAAGCAAACCAGGATATATCCTCACCTGGGTATAGAATGTATATGTCACTCAGTAATGGCACTGTCTCTTTTGGGGAGGCCCTACGCACAAACAGGAATGGCAATGGACTGGTAACCATTAGTGGCAAAAATCTACAAAAAAAGACCATTTTCGTTAGTGTCCATGTAGCTATAATCACTGACCATGGTTGTTAGTGTGTACGGTCGATTGAACATATTAAGGTGTTACAGCAGCTTGCTCCTCCCTGTATTGAACAAGTGGCATGGTTTATCGCGTTAACAAGTTCATGTTACACGTTATTACGACGACTCACTTTCGCCGCAGCTAATAACAACATATTATACAGCAATTTAGATTGGATAAAATTATCCCCAGGGGCAATAAACTGACCGGCCAATTTTGAATGATTTTATCATACAGCACAAATTAAAGTTACTCACATTCGAAAGGAAAACTGCTCCTGGTATCGTCATCTCAGCCAGGGTGTGGAATATTTTCATATTTCAATACTTTATGACAGACATAGAAACTTGGTGGCAACATGCATTTAACTAAATGCGTATGTAAGACACCGTTTAAACCCTTTCCTTCATACCACTCTTTATTACAAAGAGTCCTTGGCACGCAGAAAATACAGACGCTGCAAATAACGACACACACACGATCATAAACTCAAGATAACGATAATTAAGCAACCAGTCCCCTCTCTCTCTCTCTCTCTATCTTTCTCTCTCTCTCTGAGTGTTATGATTGCACAAAGTATATAACGGACAAAAGACATGACTCAAAACGAAACCGAAATTCACGGCAACAAACAGTTAAGATCGTCGCCGAGTTGCGTTTTCTACCATTTTTATTGATAAACTATCTATTAAACAGACATGTGAACTATTTCCGGTTCAGACCACGGCAGTATGATCTTCATTGACTTCAGTTTCCGGTTAGTTTCCAAGACCACAATAACGAAACCAATACTCGTGTTTGATAAATTATCGGTGCCAGTCATACCCTTCAGCGAGAATGACAAACGAAATGAATAAAACGCATAACTTTTGATAAAAAAGAACGAGCAAATTACTTTTACCTTTTTTGGAGAGTTGTTGATCAATAACCATGATAACTGTTCACTCAAGGAACCGTATTATATTGTTTGTATGGAAACTGTTTAAAATCATAAATATTTGATTTCATTTCCGCCAACGACATCGTAATTTCCTGCCACTAACAACTTTGCTATACCACATAGTGTTTGTTTACTTAATGACTTGAACTAATTAATATTACGTCAAATAAAATGTATCTGGATATCATAACCGAGCATCCTACGAAAACTTTACAATGTTTATTAATTGTCGATTCTCATCAATGAATTATGACGCTATGTATCCACACTGGTAAATGTATACGTCGATTTGGTGGTATTTACGCGTATTGCCGGTACTTCATAGACCGGAAGTGGTAGATATTGGTGTTAATACAAAATAGAAAAACAGGCCATATGCCTAAAGGACTATAGAATTAGATCATTTTTAAGTATTCGGCATGCACATGGCGATTTATGCAAGCATTTAGGAATAGATTCGAGTACCGATCTGGATGATCGGTACTCGAATCTGTTCCTAAATGCTTACGTAAATCGCCAGGCACATACTGAATACTTAAAAATGATCTAATTCTATAGTCCTTTAGGCATATGGCAGGTTTTTCTATATATTGTTTACACCAATATCTACCACTTCCGGTCTATGAAGTACCGGCAATACGCGTAAATACCACCAAATCGACGTATACATTTACCAGTGTGGTATCAGTTTCTGCACATTATCATACGCACCGAAAATAATACAAAAGACCAGACTCACTTGCAATCATCTGGATGGGGAAGAGAGGGTTGGTTACTTAACTTTGATTGTCTTCTCAATATCTTGCGAAACCTTTTTTGAAAAGTCATGCACAGGTGGCGTAAGAGATTGACGCATGTATACAACCACGCAACTAGCAGGTTAGCAAAGAGGTAGTTCATGAACTCGAACTTGGAGATATTGTTGTCATGCAAATATAAACAATTTGCAGTAAAGTGACAGGAATTTTAATACTGATTGGCAGTTTAGGATGTTTAAAAGAGGTAAAGACAATGAACATGATACTTGGAAAATGTAAATTTCAAAATAGTTTTCTTCAACATAGACTGGTCAAAATAAATTAAGCCCCACAAAAAATTTTCCTATAGACTTAATGCTAATACATTCATGTTTGATTTATCATAACATTTTACTGAATAAGGATTTTTTCGCAAAATTTTCAGCGAAGTAGCAGCAATATTTATTCTCAACTAGTGTTTCACTTTTATTGATAAATTTTCCATAGAGCATCAAACATTCCAGTAAATGTCCCGTTTCGTTCCCTATCATTCCTATAGTAAAATTGGCAAAAATTTGAATACTCTTGGAAAAGTTTTCACATAGCCAAAGAAAATCGGTATTTTCAATTTGAATTCTGTGTAATTACACCTAAGATAGTGTTGCCTAGCTTGGGTGGAGTAAGAATTTTCAACTACCTTTGATATCTTTGAAATACAGAACTAAACTTTGGGAATTTAACATTATGGCTATGGAAAAAAGTGACATGGGGCTTAACTTATTTAAACCAGTTTATGTTGTAGGTACACATTGGAATTGCCTCTTTGAGGCAATTCCAACGTGTACCTACAACATTAGTTTTTTTTTCAATAACTGAGTTTTTCACCATAAGCTTTTTTTAAACAAATTTTCAACAACTTTCATTTATTCAAAGAAATGAGCATGTAGGATCGAACAACTTTTCATGTAATTTGACATGCACCTGGACGACAATAATAGACTGTCTATTTTATGCTTCTGACAGCTTATCTCGAGTTGTTTCATGGGGGTATATTGCTAAATTGCTAGTTGTGTGCTTGTAAAATGCAGAAAATAGACATAATACATAAATACAGCGAGCTACGAAATACACTATTATTGTAATGGAAAAAATTGACCTATACTTAAGTCAGAACATAGTTTGTTTCGGTCATTTGGAAAAGTAATCTACACAGAAACATTTTCCTGTAATGATTGCAACACATTTGGATAGTTTAATGTGCGTTTCGTCATTGGTTGAGGTAAAAAGCTCCCTATACTTGCTTAACAAAAAAGTACGGTTTCAAGTACAATTTTCTTAAAAAAGTTACATGTAAACAAATAATGATATTTATCACCAGTGCACATGTTACATTTTCGCTCGTTTAGTGGTGTATCATCCCATCGTCCAGTATCAACTGGGGACCGATGGTTGCCATGGTTGCCAGTCATATATTTGATGTTTTTGGAATGATAAAATGATGAGACATTGATCAAATATTTTTCAAAATTGAAATTGTTTTTAAATAATAGATATGTTTTAGCCTTCGCATTTTATTTTTGAATATATGCGGCACATGATTTTATTCCCTTGTACATATTAAAAATACTCTGAAAACATGTTCCATTAAATTAAATACTACTGGCTAATAGTTTCTTCCATAAACCAACTCGCCATATACATAAAGAATCAAAAGCTTTGTTAAAATCAATAAACGAGAACACTTTATTTTTCTGGGTTTTTGCAATTTCTGTTAATGCATGCAATACAAACACACAATCCATTGTTGAACAGTGTGCGTGGAAACCTGCCTGATTTTCCCCAAGGACAGTATGTACATCAATAAAGTCATTAAGACGAGCGATAAGTATGGAGGTGATTTTACCAAAGCAGCTCCAAATTGTTATATTGGTCTGTAATTTTTTCTGGACATTTTGCGTCAACCTTGTTTTCTATAAAGGCCGTTTTACCCCATTCAAACCAGGAGTCAGGCAACATTTCTGAGTTGCAAATGATGAAATTAGATTAATTTGTGGATCTACAACAAAAATGTTTTAAAGACAGTTTCTCTTCGAAATAGAATACATTGCATATCTTAAGTACTTACTCCTAAAACTCCTACGTACAGGCGAGATTAAAGGAAAGATGCGAGTTTTCCATATTTCAGAAAAGAAACAAACTTCAAATTGATTTTTTAGCTGAATATAGTTATATTGTGGAATCTGTGGACCTTTTAGTGTGTAAAAGCTATTCAAAATGTTTATTTTTAAGGGAAATATCATTAAGCTAAAATCAACATTCTGTTGTTGTTGATTCATTGTTTATTGTTGCTCCCTTGTTTGTGGGGGTTCTGTGTGTTTTATTTCCATTCAAATACTTACAACCATTAGAGCATGTAAGCTATCCACTCGATCTTCTTTATACTTGCTAATGTTAGGTTTGTCTTTCATGCAAACCAAATATCTATGTGTCTTGATCCACATCTGAATTAAGGGTGAGGTTGGCGCCGTTAAACCGGTTTAAGCCCTCCAGTAAAATATTTTACTGACCGTTCCAAGGCGGTACTTCTTTTGTGGATCTTTTATGTTTTTGTTCTGTCTTGTGTTTGCTATGTTTTGTGCACGTCTGTTTATATGTGCTTTGTGGTCACCTGCTGGGAAAGGGCTGACCTCTTGGCTCTCGTTTGTGGTGTCTTCTGTGAGTTTGTCACTTTCCCATTGGTATCCTGGGTCAGGTGTGGTACTTGATTGTATCGATTCCTGATCTTTGCACCATTACTTACTTTTGTGAGCAATGAAGACTCTCGATTGACCATTTCAATATACTATATTCAACCATTTACCGCACAAACCCCTAAAATCGTACATCGAACCTGGGTGTCATTGCAATATAAGGCATAGTGTGATAAAAAGGGGGTTGATAGCAATTCCCATGATTTTGGCAGCTCATATTTTCATTTCTGATATAGTTTTGAAAAACCTAAACTCAGGAAGCAGTTAAAAGGTGGAATTGGTAAATGAGCCGTGGCATGGGATTTACAAAAATGTGGTATGTGCGACCAGCAAAGCCTAAGATCAGCCTACGCATACGCGCAGTCTGATCAGAGCCTTTGCTAGTCGCTTGAATATTCTATGAATGTTAAGCTACTGACTGAACAGCATTTGGAGTTTCTAAGCTTACAAGGAGGCTGCACAGGGGCGTCTAAGTCTACACTTGTCAAAATGTCACATTGTTGGAAATCACATGTAACGGCTCAAATGATATGTTAACTCTTTGTAGACAGGAATCTCCTAAGCTGGTACTTTGGCAAACAGTAAAGACATTACGTCAGGGACTGCACTGTTTGCTTATTCAGAGAAAGAAGTATTGCAATGTTATTTGGAATTAAAACACGGGGTTCTTCAATATTAGGGACAATCCTGCTTGAATGTATCAAAATCACATTGGTCTACAACGGGTTAATTGTTTCAGGGTGGTGGATACCGAAACGTCTGATGTAAAAAAAATAATGAGCGACCATCTCCAAAGTTAATCGTATTTTGGATTCTAGTGTATAATGTACCTACATGTCGTCCAAAGTTCGTGTCGATAGTGTAAATGTATAATGATACTTTGAACCTGATCTTGAACTTTCCTACTACAACTATATGCAGTAAGACCCGTTTTAACCAGAACTATTTCAATTATAGCACTGATCGTTCTTCCATGCCTATCTGACAGTGATTCACGTCAGCTGAGTGGTCAGTTAGAGTGACCAACGCTCAATTAGATTAGCTGACTGACCAATGTTGTCCATTTCAATAATTTCAATGTCAATTAGATGGCAACTGGTGCCTGGTTATGTTTATCTTTGCTGTTTACTGTGATATTCCAGGCCTATCACCGCCATACATGTCATTAATATGGAGATGAGCACGGATTCATGTCAATTGAGCCGCGGCATGAGCTTTCCAACAATTTGACATTTTGACAAGTGTAGACTCAGACGAGCCTCTGCAGCCTCCTTTTAAGCTTAGAAACTATAAATTGTGCTCAGTCAGTAGCTTAACAATCACCGAATACTCAAGCGACTAGCAAAGGCTCTGATCAGACTGCGCGTATGCGCAGGCTGATCTGAGGCTTTGCTGGTCGCACATACCACATTGTTGGAAATCTCATGCACTGGCTCAATTCCAATGTTTACAAAGCAATAACCTAAATAAAATTTTACGAACTCTTTATTAATATCAGCATCTCAATATCTGTTTGACATGTTTCAGATATATTTCATCGTGATTTAATTTATATGAAATGAAATATCTGCAAATCAAAATAAGCTGACACAGCATATTAAACAGTCTAAAATATAGAAGCCAGTATTCCAGAATTGAACCCCTACATTAAATATCTCACATTAAAACATGTGTTATGCAAACTTACGAAAGAAAATAATGTATATCTATTTCTGATGTGATATTTTATTAAATTGATACTTCCTGATGTCTTGTTATAGTTAGTATTCTGCTGTGCCGTGGGTTGGTCTGCGGTGTGAGATTGTGGCCTTTCCTGATCATACTCACTTGCTTTCTTTGTGAGTATATAACCAAAGACATTTGCTCACACCTATAATAAATAGAGGATCTTACATGAGTGCTCATGTTTTATTGAATTTATTAAACGAGTTTTACGCCAATGAATGTTAACACATTACTTAACAAAGATTATCTAATAATTTATCTATTATTACAAGAATATTTTGGCGGAATATAATTGTGCTTCGTTCAGACATGAGACGTCATGATGACCTAGTGTCAACGTGGATGCAATGTTTTGACGTTGCACGGTGTAAACGCAGTTTCTACGTGTCGACATATAGCGAGCATATTACGCGCAACACTTGTAAAAGATATTTCGATGGGCTGCTTTTGTACTTCAGTTTTTGCATTGTATTACAATCAACCATTTTGAAAAATAATCTGGTATGTGAAAAATAAACTTTTCTTGAATTTTACTGATTTATTTCTTTGAACAATACATATACTGAACTAAAAAAAACTTAATGCTTTATAAGGCTTTTTTTATTCCGATGCAGTTCCAACGTTAAAATATTTGAAACGATTTTATGCAATAATCTGAAATCAAAAGACGTCTACTACATGTAAAGTTCATTGGAATCGGATATAATACGTTAAACATATAAAACACTTTTTCGACATCCGGTATTATGCTTAGTAAACTTATATTTGATTTTGTATTTATTTTGTAGCTTAATAAGCTCACGTGTACCTTAGTGTAGCAAACAATTTAATGAGGGCACCAGAGAATGTCTTAAACGGCGTTTCTTTCGACATATAGAATAAAATACCAATCACCATTGAACACGAAAGCAAAATGGTTTTACGGGGCGGCGATTTCGATATAAACAATGTACGGCGTATTATACTTTCACATTATTGAAAAGAGCTACTGGTCTATATTGTAACAATAAATCAATACCGCCAGGCCTGATCTGGGCACAAACTGTTGGACACTCTTATGTTATTCCTGAACAAAATCATTTTCGAAAAATAAATTAAAAAAAACAGATGACAAAAAGCATACAAAAGTACCCAGCATGCAAAGAGTTGAACATCGTATGGTTCTTTATGATATTTTAGTATGGTTTCAGACAATTACATGAAGGTCATTTGGTCATTTAAATTAAGTAGCTTGTAAAGAAGTATAGCTTTTTTTTTTTGATCATGTGTATTGTATCAGAAAACATGTTTTATACGAAACTGATGAATTAATAGACATGAGGGCATCAGTTTTCACATATACGCAACCAAGGCTACGGATTATTTTTCTGACAAGACAACACCACAGCCAAAAGTTCATATGCAAATCTAACCCTTAAAATTAGATGGGGTAAGGGTCATCCCTTCACCTCTAACGTCCAGAGATCAAGGGGTACGCCCTGAAGTTCGAAGGTCTCTGGCCAAAGGTCTTTGACAGGCAGACTGACCGATTCTTATTATTTAAACATGGACGTTATTCCCAGGTCATCATTTATGGATACGATGGTAACTTAACGACTAATATGGCCTACTACTACTACTAATACTTCTACTACTACCTGTACTACTATAAATGATGAACAAATGCCTTTTTGCTCGGAGTGGCTACTCCAATGCATCGCTCAATTTCATTTGTATGCGGTCAACCAGTTTAGAGTGTTTAAAACAATACTTGTTTGCCTGGATATTTCTATATGTATCAAACACAATATTCCAATATATTTAAGCACAAAACAAATACGTGTGCCTAGTCGTGCACTAAGTTGTGCAATATATATATGACAACACCTATCTTGTATGATTCCTCATTATTTTATTTTTAAATCATAAAGAGACCTGTGGATTTTTTTTTAAAAAAAAAGAGGCTTGTTTCACACCTTTCGTTATTTTAATTATACATTTGTGTGGTTAGCGGTAATAATAATAGTAGGATAGAATCACAGAACACAGAGTGAACGTGTTGTTGTGTGTTTTAACAACAAAATAAATCAATGGCGAAGATTTGGTACCATTAATATGTTTAGTCTTTGTTTTATTATGTAGTAATAACATGTAGTATCTTTTCTAGTTTTGCAATAATCTTGACGAATAAGAGAGAGCTGATCTTGTTCTCCAGATGTCTTGTGACCGTTAGTTATCTTTGACTCTTCCTCGCGGTGCCTTGGGGTGGTCTGTATTATGTGATTGTGGTATTTTCTTATCATTTCTCGCTTACCTGTTTACCAATGAGACTGGGAGTGAAATAAGAGATCGAAGGAAACAGTCGGATTTAGGCTGCAAAGCTACTGTTTTTGACGTGATTTTTTTTCAGTCAAATAAAATTTCAGGCCCTGAAAAAAGTTTTGAAGTAATATAGATACAAATACATGTTCAAGAGTATCTTGGCATTGTTCACTTTAACTATCTCCTTGGATTCTGTTGATTTCACTTGTTTATTATATTTATTTCTGTATTTTTGACCAAAGCAAAAGTCGTACATGGATTCTCAATACCATGGCAGGTCACAGGCCTGCAATTGTACATGTAAAAAGGGCAGTGATTGGCTCAAACGGTGGGTGGAAACTCAGCACAATTTTTAAGTTGTAAAGTGCTTCGTGATTGGTCAATAATAAAGTTACGGGAAAGAAATTATATTAATTACTGTAAGCCCAATGTTTACTGTCGTCGCCCTGGGCCCTGTCACCTGTTAAACTAACGGTACCGGGAGCCAACTCACGACGGTAAACATTAAAGGCATTATAGACGGATATATATGAAACAACATCTCACTGTTTATGTTGATTAAGTTTACCGGTGTGGCTTAGAAAAAAGGACCTTGCAGTTTGTTTTTCTTTTTTCAATGAGATTTTCCTCTCATGTACGGAGCCCACCTTCAGGGACCAAATAGTGGCAAAACATGCAGGTCACCAGGGTATCTCATTCCTGTTTATTAATTGAACTAGGTCCAATATGTAATTCTATGGCAGCCTCGTTGTGCTTTAAGAGTTGTGAGGACCACAGTTTACTTAAAAGCTATAATGGAGGTCTATGGAACTCATTTACAGGTCTGGGCAGTTAACCCATTTAAGCCGAAAAGAATGTCCCTCTATTATAAAATGGATCAATCCAATTCCTGTTTAAGGGTTGTTGGTTGGTAGTTTTCATTTTGTATCGAATTCATAATAGATCATTATGTAATGCGGCGTCTTATCTGGGTCTGCACGGTTTGTCTATGTCCCACAAAAAGGATGCTAGGCTTATATGGGGTAATGCTCCTCCATGGCGCACGCATGACGATAATATATGGCATCCATGCTGTTGTAACCTAAACATTTGTTTGGGGTGTCTCATTGAGGCGATTCTTTTGAACACCCACAACATAGGTTTGGGTTGAGAAATAAGAAAAAAAATAACTACGCACTCTTGTATGATCCCTCAAGACTCGAGCCTGACACAGGGTGGGAAAGTCTCACATCGAGAAGAGAAAAATACTAACTCGTCCTCTTCTATAAGATGATCAATTCTTTGGCACCTGAGTATCTCTCCTCACTTGTACCACCAACTGTTGGTAATATAAGTCAATATAACTTACGTAACGAGACGAACCTTCAGACAGTCCCTGCAAGATCCCAACAATACTACAATTCATTTCTCCCTTCAACTACGCGTATTTGGAACAGCCTTCCAGACGATACTAAGAACTCTCCATCGGTTGAATCCTTTAAACATAAACTCAACAGCAACATTACCAAACCACCACCTTACTACTTTTCTGGTTCACGATTAGGACAAATATACCATGCCCGCATACGACTGAACTGCTCACTGAGGTATCATCTTTTCCAGAAAAACATCATTGATAATCCTGTATGTAAATGCGGTGAGATTGAAAATACTTCACATTTTTTCTTACACTGCAATCTCTATGGACAATTAAGGCATGCTTTGCTAGATAGAGTCTCGACCTACTGTCACCCAACTGTAAATATTTTCTTATATGGTAATACTGATCTGACAGATATTGAAAATGCAGAACTCTTTTCAGCTGTGCAAGATTATATATTAAAAACAAAACGCTTCTGCTAAAAAACAAAGGTACACATTTGAAAGTTCTTACAATAGTTGCACACACAATTAATCAAAACTAAGTAAAAACCTAATACGATACTAATTTGCGGGTACGCATACGCCCAATAGTATTTTATTCAGAAATCTAATTGTTATGGATGAATTTAGTCCAACAACAGACCACTGAAATTATGACTTTACATTCCATTCCCCGTGGAGCCCTCAACAGACAACTAGTACCTCTATCGCCAAACAGTTACAAAGTGCGACCATTATTCTCTACATGAATGACAATTACGGCATGATAGTACATATATTAGTAATGTGAACTCTTGGGATACAGATTCAAATAAGTCATTTGACTTTCATCTGAATCCCATTTGTATAGTGGTTGTATTGTAATCATATTCTGTGTTGTTTGTAAACTTGTCATATATTATACAAATATAATATAGTTTAAACCAAGACTCGAGCCATTAATCCCCAGGCTGGTCTGAATCTTTCCCGGGTACACGGTTGATCGTACGCTACGGCTCTTATGTTTTTCAATCACTCTTGACCTCGCACACCTACTCTGACATACGAAATTGATGGGTCAAATCAACAATGTCGAAAAACATGTTTAACCCATCGTAAAACACATACCAGCACATCTTATTATTTACAAGAGAGTTAATAGATATACGGCTCGCCGGAGTTTAACCTCCTGACTGGTAGGTTATGGTACAGTCAAAACAACATGACCCTAGTTAACCCACGGTATTCGGGTGAAGTCGGCGAGGTCAGGGGATGGATGTGATCCGTAAGGTTCGGTAAATAAATACGCTAGTTGTTCATGGATTTGAGTGGGTCTCACTCTAAAAACCCTCATCGGCTCTCATTCATTGTGTTTGCCGACAGCTCTAGCTAGACAGTACTGTTACGTGCACGGATGCCTTTGTCGGTGGCAAAACTCTTGTACATTTTAGAATTAAGTATTTAAACCAAATTAAGGTTGAGAAATCACAATCTACGAAAATGACTTTATATTAAATAGACATTGTTTTAAACGTAATGCATAGCAGTCGTCCTGGCCAATAATGTCATTGCACTGCAAAATAATTTTGGACCTTTTAAAAACCTATTGTTCGTAATGGGGATTACAGGAACATAAATATGTTAACACATGGAAATTTCGATCTGTGACCCCTTAAGATACAAAATGGACAAATCCTAAATTGTTGTATCAATATGTACAGTATTGAGTGGGTTCATGAAGACAATTATTATTTAACATTGCCACGGATCATCGCTTTTACGTTACGTTTACGCGGGATAATGCTGTTAATTCTGTGGATTTTTAGTCGCAGGAATTAACTCTGAAAAACATCGACGTCATTATGAACATGCATAATATACTATGATGATGATGAAAACATTGGCTTGTTAGTTTATTGTTGATTTCTTACAATGTGGCATTTTGACATGTGTAGTCTCGGACAAGCCTCTGCAGCCACCTTTTAAGCTTAGAAACTTCAAATGGTGTTCAGTCAGTAGCTAAACAATCATAGCATACTCAAGCGACCAGCAAATGCTCTGATCAGACTGCGCGTATGCGCAGGCTGATCTGAGGCTTCGCTGGTTGCACATACCACAGTGTTGGTAATCTCATGCACTGTCTCATATGTGATTTTTTTGCAAAGAAGTAGGGATTTCGGATAAAACGCGATCTGCATTTTCTCTCTACAATACCGATTTTATTTTACAGCTCGTAAAATAAACCTATTCAGACCTTTATCAGACAGAGGCCATCACATATCGCTGTCAAAATATTAAAATTGATATGAAACTACAGACCCGTAGATTTGACCTGGGTCAGACTGTCATAGGTCATCTGAGTTCAAACAGGGTCAGACAAAAGGCCAAGAAAACATATGGTATGTAGAGAAGTGCGCGGATGCTCTTTTATTGCCTTTATTCAATTAGAAAATAACATATTTGAAAAGTGAATGAATCTACCAGCACTAGAGAGACGGAGATCAACAGTCTATGCATTTGTGGCGAAACAGAGGATCTTCCTTAATTTATATTTTGTGACGAGCCGGTGGACATTTTACCTGTGCGTGGACTGAGTTTAACCCTCTTAAACCAATGGAATTTCCATTGTTTTATCGCATTGGACCAGTCCATTTCCGTTTTAAGGTTTACTGGGTGGTACATGTAATATGCACATTTTATTAGAGCATTCTTTAGTCACAAAAAGTGGAGACCCGCGTTCTTCGGCGTCTGGTCTGGGTGCGCACTGAACATTTGCATATATCCACAAAAAGGAAGTAGCCTTGACTGGACTTGTTATATCTATACCACCTTTGCCAACTTAGAGAACGAAATAGCTAGTGATGTGCAATGTCTACACTGATGTAGGTGGTATATTTATAAAAAAGTTATACCATGTTTGTCCACCTGTACATATAATAATCCACTCGCTAAAGCTCGTGGATTATCTCCACGTACAGGCGGACAAGCCATGGTATAACTATTACATATACCAATGTATTTGATACAATGAAGTGACCACGAGTACTTTCATTTCGAGAGGTATAGAGTAAAGCCTGTCTTAAGCGGTCACTCAAAAAGAAGACCAAAATTGGTTTTCAAGACCAATTATCACTTAATGCAGGTCAAAAGTATTGCAGAATGCTCCAAAGGGGACATTCTGCAATACTTTCGACCTTCATTAAGCTACCATTTGTCATTAAGATCTTTGTTTAGTCTATTTTCGAGCGGACGCTTAAGACAGGTTTTACTGTCATTTATCTTCGGATTTTAAAAAAACTATCCCATTCTAAAGCACAGTTCGAAAGTATGCGACGAGGAAAAAGTACTATGTTGTACCTACATCCAACGGTTGCCAGCCTTGTCAAACGTTGAAAACGACCTTATGTAATAAAGTCTTCTTTCCAACAGAGTATAGAAGATTTTCAAAGATTCAAACCTTTCTCGCCAAAATTGTGATTTTTCCATGGTGTACAAAATTGCAATTATTTCCTCTGATCTGGATGTTTGTTCGTCTTAAAATCAAAGGGTACTTTCAGATTTCGACATGCAAATAACTGTTCAAGAGCAAACTAACTGAACTGAATACAGGCCCCGAGGTTATAAACCTTTTTTCATGCTCAACTCAGCTGAGCATAAAAAATCAACTGCTTATAAAAACAAAAATCCAGAAAATACAGATATCTCTTGCTTTTAAACCCTCAGATGTTGTATTTATCCTGCTGATAAATGTTAAAATGCCAACAATTGTTGGCATTTTAACATTTATCAGCAGGATAAATTTTGTGCTCAATTGAGTTGAGCATGAAAAAAAGTTTATAACCTCGAGGCCTGTTGTTGTACCTGTTGGAATGGTTAGACACTGCCTAAAACCACGATGCCACGACATATCTTCAAACACGCATAGTTTTCCATTATACCACGGAGAGTGTTAAACGTGGTGGATATAAATCTCATCTTCCGAATATTAATCATAAAAATGCGGAATATCTTAGAGATGATCTACGTATGCCACCTCTAATTTAGCCCTCCCGGTAAGAATATACTCTCGCTGGCCACAGCACATTAATTATCTAATTACCGTGTCAAATTCGCATGTCCCGGCGTTGTATCTTGACCGCTGGTCAGTTTAGTGGCCAGTTAGACTGATAAGAGAGTAATAATGCCACTACAATTAGCTGTCATGCAGGTTTAGTGGGATCTGTTGATTATAGGGCAAGGATTTAAAACTGTCCGTAGAGGCGTCGGTGAAATACTGTCCAGTGATGGTCAGAATTGACCACAACCTCTACAGAAAATGTAACTTTCAATGCCATTAAATATAGTAATGTTGCTTCTAAATGGACTTTCTTGGTGCTCATTGGAATCGTCTCGCAGAGACGATTCCAATGAACACCAATAAAGTATATTTTTAGGAACACATAACGAGTAAATGTCAAATAATCATTTCGGTATTCACCTTATCTAGAATGGATTGGACAGTAACTGCGGTGAGAAGATAAGGTGTTTAGCATTCCCAAACATGATATTCTTTCACAATTCCTGTACCACCCATAAAGGTCGAAAACAATTTTAATCAAATCACAACAAACAAGCGAAAAAAGAAGTGCTAATTTATCTCTTATTCAATTAAAGTAATACCTGTTGGATGCTGGCGTTTCGAGCTTGGACCCTTGCGTGCTGAGGAGATGCTTTTGTAAAAACAAATATCGTCGCTTTCTCTCTACAATATTAAGCATTTAAGCACAACGCGACATTCCATCGTGTTTGATTTTTTTTTTTAAAATTCAGTAAAATTATTTATCATATGACGTCGCGTCTGAGAGTAAAATAACGCCATGCATTGAAATCGATAAACCACTAGTGGTTTACAGATTTTCGGGAAACGTTATGAAATGACACCTTTTACGTCACGCAGATGGCAAAACCTTAACGTGTTCACGCCAAAAAAAAAATGATTTCAAAATAATTGTAATGTCATATGATAAATAGAATCTAACATTCGTGCTCCTGTATTATTGAATTCATTAAATTCGTAAAATGCTCGACAAGCCTCGCATTTTATCTCTTTTCCTCATCTCGTTTAATGAATTCAGTAAAACATGAGCACTCATGTAAGATATTCTATGTACAGACTTAAAAGTATTCATTTGGCTGAAAATGGCTTTTTCAGTGTTTCAAAATGGCGCGAATATCGACCACGGAGTCCTTACTTCCACTCTATGATGAACATGATTGGAATTTTTTACCTCTCTCTAACTGCTTATTGAATACGTACACATACACTGACATGAGCTTGAATGATACTAGCCTGTCGTCAGGCCCTGTATTAAGACATCTAAGTGAAAGGTCTATAACTACTACAGAGATAAATATATAATACATTATTACTTCCCCATTGCTCAGAATACAGTAAATAAGACAGTCAGTTATTTTTTTTCAGAGATGTAAATGCTTGTATATGTATGTGCACATATTTTACTATTTTTCTATTTACTGGTCTGATACCAGTCTAGAATAATACGAATGCGATGGAAAATTTGTGTCCTTTGGTAAAAGGTAGGAACATTGTATATGAAACTTTTGTAAAGCGGGCGTCTCCATATTGTGCACATCTACAGAATGTCTAAATGTAAATGTGCTAGTCCAATTTTGTTCTGGTGTTCTAAGTTGCCTTTTGGTCAGGGTTGAGTATCAGAGCATTAGGCTAGAATTTTTTGTAAGATGATTTACGAACCCTCCTACTGTAATTTTCCAGAAAGAAGAAAAAAGCAACATACAGATTAATTTCTAAAATTATTATCTTATTTTATCCGCCGGCTCTAATATTATTTGTTTTGTTAAAAAAATATATTTTTGAGGATCTGTTTGTGTATTTTTCAGAGTGACACTATTAAAAGTGATTTTCCTATGCAAGATTTAAAGATTTAATACAGACAGTTGGTTTACTATACTAGTTTACAATGTAACTGTTTGCTCTGGAGATATTTAAAAATGCTCTGAAAATGAAGAAAAAAAACCTTTGAAAATGAAAAAAAAGTTCTGAAATGACCAGTCAACTGGTCAGTTTCAGAGTTTTTTTTTCCGCCCCCCCCGGTCCCTAAATCTGAAAAAATCCCGTAAATCAACTAATAAAAAAATCTGGCCATATATTTATTAGAAATAAGGCACAATATTGCAGGTAGTTTTTTTTGTGCAGGTTTTGATAAACATAAAAATAATTTTTGTATGCATGTTTTTTTTTAGTTTGATACTTGAACTGAACCAGAATGATTAACACCAGGCCTCGAGGTTATCACTTGTTTCATGCTCGACTCAACCGAGAGTGAAATTCGTCATGCTCATAATTGTGAGTATGATACATACAACATCTGCGAGTTGAATGCAAGAAAAATCTAAAATTGTCATCATTATTTATAATGAGCAATTGAAATTCCATGCTCAGCTGAGTTGAGCATGAAAAAGTTGTATAACCTCGGGACCTGGTGCCAAAATATGATTTGCCAACTATTAACACGTCAACACGCTAGGTTGTGGTTGTGGTTTCAACTATTGACTCTATATTTACAAAATGATTAAAGGTGAAATTAAACAAAAAGATATAGGAACATAAAAATGACCATCTTAACTTCAACATATGGACTGCCTTAGTTGTATTGAAGTAATTGATTAATTTCAAATGTTTTATAGGATAAAAAGTTGAAGGGTGAAGCAGTTCATATTTTACATTAGCTTTATTTTCCATATCCTGTTTGACCACTACTTGACCACGAGTGGCCGGAGATCACGTGGTCTTGACCAGGGGTCAGGTTTTGTGCAAATCACTGTTCATGTCGAAGGTCACGTGTGGAAGGGTTAAAGGTCTTGGGCCAAATGCTGACCACTGACAGAAGTGCACATTCTCTATCGCTAGCTTATGACTGGCAATTATGGTTTTATCGAAAAGCTATTATTTTTTGGCGTTCATCTCTGTCGATATTTATTCTTTCTTTGTCGCTCATATCAAAGCGAATGAGATCAAATTTATGTCGATTTCCCCGATGCCTGCTTGGTGCCATCTGTCACAAGTGCTGGAACCATGATTAATTTTGAGCAATATTCCTGTAAATTGTGGTTTGAAAAACAAAGGGTTTGTCATGTGCAGTGGTATTAATAGACTTTTTGCTTACTGTAAAGGCGGCAACTTTAATATTCATATCTGGGCGTGGTTCGTCTATTTCATCTGCTAAGGAAGGGAAATCAGGTTTTATTTTTAATGATAAGCTTTTTGGGCCACGCAAACGTGCGTGAATTTCATGAAAGTCCTGACCGTATGTACACTGACCTCACATGCATTAACCATTAAAGCGCATACCACAAAAAGTCGTATGTTTTTGTTGTCTTTTGAAACACTTTGAAGCCTCTTTAACAAACAGTATTGATCCAGACCAGACTGCTACTATAGGAGCAGTCTGATCTTGGTCCACACTGTTTGCGTCTATACTTATGTTAAACAATAAATAGACACGTTAAAATGTATTTTTTGCTGGCGTTTTAAAGTTTAAATACTTACTGTCTTTAAAAAGGTGTTATGGTACAGTGATACAGTTACCTTCGAATATAATTACATCTCATTTTCAGCTTTTACCCATGTCTAAAGTAGACCAGTCCTATTTACGCATTCATGAGGTGCCGCCTTTACAGTAACCAAAAAGTTCAATAATACCAACATACTAGCCAGTCTAAAGCATTTATTACATGTGGTTATAGCTAAACGAACAGACAACTGGGTCTTTGTTACAATGGACATTGTTTGACAACATATACTTATATTAACACAAGAATATGGTCCATTTTAAAGGACATCGGCAAACAAACGGTGCAGAGCAAGATAAGACTCAGTATAATTTTCATAAGTAACCACTTGACAGTAATATGAACGACCCACTTTGACTGTTTGCTAATTAGAATTAAACTCTAGATATTTGAATTGATAACCGAACTGCGTGTTTCAACATATCTATCAAGGTGGACGGATAGCCATCCGTACGAAAGCGGGTTCCGTATGGAAGCAGCGTTCGGATAGCCAAACTGAAAGATTCAAGTTGAGTTTACTACCACTATTTTCGGTTCTGATGTCGGCGCAGTGCGGCCCCGCATCTGGTATTAGAGCGCGCACAAAACGGCAGTATTATGCACCCACATATAGGCTTTAAGTTGAGTTAACAACCTTGGCTTTAGATTATGTAACGCCTGGTTATTAAGATTAATGGTTTCAAGAAATGCACACACAATTAGCCCAGAAATAAGCTCAGACAATATATGGCTGTCCTATAGGTAAATATATGTTAAAAGGTATTAGTGTGCAAAATTTGATTAATATATACCATGTGATTCAAGTGTTATGAGCATTTTTAATAAAATACCTCGACCAGCCAAAATGATGCTCAGCAAACCCTCGTCACCGTTTTGCATATCAGTTGCTGGACAATTTTAAAATAAATAATTACGCACAATTTGATCCAAATATCCTATAAGGTTCCAGAGTTATGAGGATTTTCACTAACTGAGCCCTTTAAAGTCATGTCATTTTGTCAAAATAGTGAAGCGCCATCGGATATTGA
Organism: Loripinus fragilis; assembly: GCA_964019695.1. Lineage (NCBI taxonomy): Eukaryota > Metazoa > Mollusca > Bivalvia > Lucinida > Lucinidae > Loripinus > Loripinus fragilis. Next base: position 86,230,487 of record OZ026522.1, on the reverse strand, counting down.
CATGGACATGTATGCAAATGTGGTCAAAAAATACCTTGTAGTTCAAGAGTTATGAAAATTACAACTAGCTGGGAACAGACGGACTCACGTAGTGAGAATAGTACAGACCCAAGGGTCGTGCAATGCTATGAGAAGTAATATATTCACATCGCATTCCTTGTAGGAAAATGAACCTATAATTTCCTGAAAAAAGCAACAAAAAACTTTTAAAAGGCCGAGGTAAATATCACTTTTAAGGGTTGACATTATTTTTTATTATATATTAACCAAAACATAGAAGCCTTCTCGTTGACCAGATCGTTGCTTTTTGAAGAGATATAAAAGTGATGAATACCGGGTTTCAAAGCGATATATGTACATCAGTTCTTCTGGGTTTAGCTGCTTACATGAGTTTCATAATAAAGTAAGCAACCGACATGTGATTCTGTATATTTCAACTGCTAGGAGTAAACAAAGGGGTAAATATGACCCTTAATCGCTCACATGCGATTTCACTGTCACAGTGTTATATCATGACTGCAGCAGACGACAACTTTTGCAACATTTTTCCTAGCTTTCAACAAAAATAACGTTTGATATTTCGTGAGAATTTTGATATGCCTTATTTGTTATTTTTGAAAAAAAAAACAGCAAAAGTTGAAATTGTCGTCTGCTGCAAATAATAGGTGGCGCTTTAAGGGTTAAAAAGTCTAAAAAGTGAGTGTGATCAAGACATACGATAATCACACACTGCAGACCAACCCACGGCATCATGAGGAAGAGCCTCAGAACACTAATAGTCACAAGACATCAGGAAGACAATGAAAGCAAAGCAACCAGCTTTCTCTTCCTCGTCATTGCAAAACTAGAAAGGACACTAAGTAATACCTAACAAAACCAAACTGAACTAAGAACCTCACAACAATGGGAGGTACACAAATCAGCAACAACAGAGCCACCACCTTAGAACAAACAGCAGCCTAAGCGAGGGGGGGGCTTAAATGCATTTACTGGCATCAAATCATCGCCCTAGATTCTACTGTTGTAAAAAAACCAAAATTGTTTAGGTTTAGATTGCGTGGCCGTTTCCTAATAAATAAAATGCATCATCACAGAGAAAAAACCTAATCAAATTAACACACTATGATGAGACAAAGAAAAACGCCGATGACTCAAAGATAGTCAGAGCTAAAGAAAAGCTCAAGTTGAGCCACGGTGGGCCCAGCCAAACACAAACATCGGGCACCAACCAACGGCTTTAATAATCAAATAAGCCACAATGAAGCTTTACGTCAGGGCCGTCATCGCCGTCGTCAATCTCTAAGCACAGTGCCAATTTCAACAAGCTTTGAGTAATGCTCGTCTACAAATATAAATAACAATGATCTGTCAGAAATAGGCTGATTGTGGTCAATGAAAACTTTTGAAATTCATCTGCTCTTAAACTTCGATAGAAATTTACAGACTTTTATCTCTTTATGCCAGTTCAAATAACTACTAAGCGTACTTTCTTTTTATTATAAAATGAAAATCTCTTCATTATAAAATCGAAATTCTAGTCAAGTTAAAATTTATATTAACGATATAAAATAGTATTAATCTGAGTGTTGATATGAAAAGAAATTGTCTTTTTTAAGCGCATACAGTGTCTTTCGTTCCATGCATACTGCTAATTTAATGAAGCATTTTAACATCTTATTAATATTTTCGTTTTGGCAGACGCCAAACTACCACATTCTTCGAGGTCAGTTTACAAAGAAGACGTGTAAAATATATTTTGTTTCAAATAAACCATTCATTATATCTGCGGTCACACTAATTACATACCCGAGTATCTATTTATGGTTTTAAGTGTCTATCCTTGAAGTAGACCCCGTAGCTATACAAACTGTCCACTAAGAGTGTGTCTAAAAAGCTGCTTTTGACATCTTTAAACGTCCACCTGCCAAACACAGCCACAAACAAAGAAAAAAATCTTCGATTAATTGCTGACTTTGGATTAATTTATGTTAAAAACCAAAAACCGACTGCAACATGGGTCAAACATTTTACCAGTAAATCAAGCTCCTGAACCATAAAAGTCAGAATTAGTTTAATTTCAAACAAGTCTGAGGGCTAGCATTACAATTACTGCGATTGATGCGATCTGCCATAATTGGCCATAATGACCGTTAGTGGCCAGCGACTGGCCACACGTCTTATAACCTCTTGTAATCTTAGTGGTCAATCCGAAAATATATCATAAAATTGACTTCTTGTACACACGCTGCATATTGTCTCATTTGCACATTGTGCATCTGTCCAGTAGCGCGGAAAACTGTTTAACTTGCAAAGTAAAAATGCTTCGAAAGGAAAGTGAAAAAAATTAAATAAAACCTACTGACCAGTGGGTCCAATGCCTGTCGTCTACGGTGACATTGTAATTCACAACACACAACTTCGCATTTACACATGTTGGCGTAGTATGAAACTGAGACAGAACAAAACCATGTGAGTACATGTGCGGATCCAAAGGGGAGATAGGGGGTCCGGACCCCCCCCCCCCATGGAATATCACGTCATCATCGGCCTGCAAGCGAAACGCCATTTTAATGGGGTTTCGCTGGCGGGCCGAGTATATTGAATATTGGTACGGATCCCCTCTCCCCACCGTAAAATATGATGACTAAGGCAAAATAAAAGTCTAAACCTTGGACCCCCTCCCCCACCTGACACAATTTTATGAAAACGCGCATTGAGTGGAGTATGATCAAGGAATGCCACAATCATAAATCACAGACCAGCCCATGGCACCTGGAGGTAGACGCATTAGTAAACAGAGATTGAACTTTGAGAACTGCTCTAACTAATGATAGACTTGTGTAAAAATGCAAGTGAGTGTATGATAAAAGTCACAAGTATAAGCTTTTAAAAAGCTTGCCATCTTTCAGCACATAATTCAAGTGGGTTGTCGTCTACTGGCTAAAAGGTCAGAAGCCAATTGGAAGCTGTTTCAAACGAAAGTGGTGATCTATTAAATGACCCACCCACCTCATCGCCATCTCCACAAGCGGAGATGGCGATGAGCTATATGGGTCATTTTAGTATCTTACTGACCGTTCCAAGGCGGTGCTTCTTTTGTGGATCATTTTTGTTATTTGGTTTTCGTGTTTGTCATGCTTTCCTGTCCGTTCACTGCAGCCTTATGGTCACCTGCTGGGAAAGGGATAACCACTTGGCTCTCTTGTATGTGATGTTTTCTTTTGTTTCTGTCACTTTCCCATGTGGTGTCCTGGGTCATTTGTGGTACTTGATTTTATCGATTCCTGATATTTGCCTTCTTACTTACCTTGTGACACCATGAGGCAATACATACAGGTTATTTTCACAGAAAGGGCTATCCCATACTATGCTACCATACATGTTGCAAACTTAGTCAATTATAATTGTCATCGTTCAAGAAGATGACGATACTATTTTTTATAATTTGACATGATACGTCAGGTTTTACCAAAGGGAAATGCAAAGTGACATGGTTTTTCATGCATAAAATGAAACGGTGTAAGTATAGTATCTACTGTCCCGTCTGTTCCAACAGTCAAGTTATAGAGTAGACACCAACCATTGTTATGATTGTGATTTACTATATTATAGGAACATTTCTAATTTATATCATGCAATAATGTTGCAGCCAAATATTGAGCTTATTCAAAACTGAATGGACTTTCCTGGTTAGGGTAAAGTCGGGTAACTTCGGACATCAGGTAAATTCGGACATACATTTACAAACAGTGGAAATCCAGATGAGACGTCTCATCAGGATTTTTACTGTTTGCCAAGTTAATTTATTTTTATTCTAATATTCAAAATATGAAACAAACAAGGTCGCTGTCCGAATTTAGCCGACCGTCCGAATTTACCCGATTTTACCCTATCTACTATTTGCTCATATTATTTAATCATACAGCTCGGAGAGCCCTTATAACAATTTCATTCAGTTTGGAACAAGCTCCGTACCGCTGGAACGATCTCGCGTCGTATTATCTCAGTCCTTTGTTTAAAATTCTCTCTGTTGCCTTTTTGACCTGATGGGTAATACAAATTGCCTATAGTACCAGGCATTTAGTTTTCATGCAGAACAATACATTGTGCACTGAGGTGTATGTGTAGCCAAAACAGAAACTGTTGTGAAAAAAAAACCTTTGAGTTTGAATTCGTAAGAAATTATTTCGATTTCAGTCAATTTTATGAGACACATGCAGCGAGAAAATTTGAGCCGTGACTTGAGATTTTAAACAGTATGGTATGTGCGACCAGCAAAGGCTCCGTTCCGCATACGCACAGTCTGATCAAAGCATTGGCTAGGCGTTTGAATATTCTATGACTGTTTAGCTACTGACTGAACACCATTCGGAGTTTCTAAACTTAAAAGGGGGCTGTACAGGCTCGCACGAGTCTACACTTGTCAACATGCCACATTGTGGGGAAGCACATGTCGCGACTCATATTATTATTATTACCATTGCGATATTTATCCATCTGTCGCTTAATACTTCGAATTTGTTTTTAAAAGCCACTGGCACCTACTTTTTGATATTTGTCTGTCCTTTGGAGCAACATCTAGAGTTCCTATATGTGTCATGGGACAACTTATTGTTACCTCTCCATTTGGAGCTTGTTTACCTGTTAACCACCAGTAAACAAAGCCATATGCATTGAAAAAATATATTTCCCTTGACTCTGCTTCGATCCACCATGCTGATCGTAGGAGATAATAATCTCCTTAATAATAATAATAATAATAATAATAATAATAATAATAATAATAATAATAATAATAATAATAATAATAATAATTGACTAAATCAAAGAAACAACTACTACAAATGCACTATTTTTACTGATTGACCTGAAAAACGTGACCGATAATCCAAACTTTTATTCTTTAACCATAACCAGCAAGCTAGCTTATGGTTTATTGTCACTCCCATTGTGGGAGTCTGTAATTGTTCAATGTTTTTTGTAGGTTACTTTATATCCATTCTAGTTTTGAAATCATCTTGATGGGGAAGAGAGAGCTGGTTGCTTTGCTTAGTTTGTCTTCCTGGTGTCTGTGATTGTTGTGTGGCTCTTCCTCGCGTAGCCATGGGTTTGTCTGCAGTTTGTGATTGTGGTATTTCCTGATCATACTAACTCACTATTTTTCAGGCCCTGTATTAAGGCATCTAACTGAAAGTTCTATAACTACTACAGAGATAAATATAAGATACTTTATTACTTCCCCAGTAAAAATATTACAGAGGTGTATATGCTTGTATATGTATGTGCACATATTTTACTTTTTTTCTATTTACTGGTCTGATACCAGTCTACCAGCAAGCATGCAAATACATCATTTAAATTTACACTACAATACAATACAAATCCTTTATTTCACTCAGGTCATACAAACATGACATATGAGGTATACAATACAATATTGAAAGGGGGTACATATCTATTAGACAGATAAACGAGGGATGTTCATTAAAGATTTCCCCTGACCTTCTTCTGGTTAAGGCAGGAAGTTTAAATTGTACACTGACTTTAGACTATATCTCAATTCATATAGAAATTTGCTGCTCTGTTTTATAACTCGTTTCTTGCTTACGCGTGCTGTTTTAAAGTAAGGTAGAGTGGTGGAGCCAGTTGAGTTCAGAGCAGTCATGAGGAGGTTCCGCACCGAAGGAAGCTTTAGATGTGATGAAAGCGGTTTTTGGGGAGGATGCCCCGTCATATGACGTTGTCAAACACTGGCATCGTCAGTTCACGTGCGGTCGTGCATCAGTGAAAACAGTCCCAATACTTGGGCACCCACTGTCCGCCATTGATGATGCCATTATCCAGCAGATTGAGACGCAATTTTGGAGGATCGTCTTGTAACAGAGCGCCAACTAGCCCATGAGGTCAAGATAAGTGTGGGTCTGAGGATAAAGTCATTCATATGGACATGGGTAAGGTGTCTGCTCGATGGATTCCACGGTTGCTCACAACTTTACAGAAGCAAAAACGGGTCAAGTGCACCAGGGGGATTATTATGATATACTTATTTCACAGAACGAAACATGAGCTCATCACTATGATCTGGAAACAAAAGCGATGGAAACATTATGACTCCCGACCTACAAAAAAGGCACGTTTCCAACATTCTGAGGGCAAAAACCCTGCTGAAAGTATTTTGGAATTGGCATGTAGAAGTGATTAAGGATTTGTTGGTTAAGGGTACTACAATAACTGGGGCATACTAAGCTTCACTTTTGAAGAAATTGCGAAAATCTATCAAAACCGAGAGGCACGGTATGCTAACCAGAGAAGGTTTGATTCTGCAGGACAACTCTCCAGTTCACAACTCGTATGTTGCTCAGACAGAAGCTCAGTCAAGCGGCTATGCATCCTTCTTCCCCGTCCTTACTCTCCCGACCTTGTACCATCTGACTTCCATCTTTCCAAGCATGAAATGATTTTTAAAGGGAAAGCGATTCTAAGACGAAGAGAGCCTCTTTTCTGAAGTCAAAATCATTACTTCAGACACAATCTGCTGAGTTTTACGGTAGAGGTCTACATATCTGTATCTTCTGCAAGGAGAAGTATATCACCCTATAGGTAAGGACTAACAATTGTGCCAAGATAGATTGCTCTCCGACCATTGGAAGTAGGTCAGGGTAAATCTTTAATGAACGTCCCTCGTATATCGATATAATGAAACAAATGTTGCCAAGCTTAAAATTAAAAAAGCAAACAAAAAACATGCGTGTATTCGGTCGCACCGTTCGATTGAATGACATATTACAACACAATGTTTGGCACCTCCGTAGAATCTGCTATACAGCAGCGACAATTACCATAGTGTCCCTTACCTACCAACATGACCAAGGGAATGCAATTTTCGTCAAATTCTTCTCAATCAGACCACTAAAATTACATTTCGTACATTCTGTTGATAATCTTTGCAGATCTCGTTACAGACTCCCAGAAACAAATGACCACATGATATTAAAAGGTGCGCCGAGGCTACGATAACCTCATACTGTATAACGAACATAAAGCACCAGGGCCCGGAATTACAATGCCTCCTTAAAGTTAAGGAAGACTTAAGTTAAGTATTGATTTTTCAGGATGCCAAAAATAACGTTTCAATCTGATTAAAATTAAAATAGTTTCATTGTTTCTTTAGATCACATTGATATCTTCGAATACAAATACTGCATCGATCCTGGCAATTTATTGAACATCTAATATATCATGTTGAAATATCAATACTAAACTTAAGTCTTCCTTAACTTTAAGGAAGCATTGTAATTCCGGGCCCAGACCATCACGAATATGTTTAAATTAATGTAGTCCAAAATTGATACAATCTTTATAGTAATCATTCCTCGTGTAGAGCCTGTGCCCGCCATAACATAATCATTAGCTGTTGCACCGATTTTATGATAATGCGATTTCATGTGATTCAGAATTGAAATCACATGAAAAGTGAGTTCATTCATGTTTGTTTTATGTCCACAGGAACAAAAATATATAATGGGTATTGGAATAATCCTTCCCGCATGCAGATATTTCTTTAGAGCACAACCAACGTATATTTTGATGTAAACTTGTTATTTGGTATTAAAATGTTTAGCTTTAAATGTTGCTTAGCTGGAACAATGATTATGCCATAAAAGGATAATTTAAATAAAATTGTTTTTTATCTTTTAATCTAGTCCACACTGAGAGTTTTAACTGGAGTGATAGTGTAATTAAAATGTAATCCATTTTGGTAGCTCATATTTCAACAATGTGCAATGAGATAAAATAATTTGGGCGTAAATGGACAAAACAAAGGCACTACAGAAGCGGGCATACATGATTAGGGAAAGATAAATGTTACGTTCAATCTACTTGCCATATTAGCAGCTGCATATGTGTAGCATGTTATGAGTAACTGTGTTTGCTCGGTAAATAATGTTGCTGCTTGTTTCATTGACATGTTTTGACATAAGATGATTGTCCCACTAGAAAGCATGCAAAAATCGGTCAGCAGCCTAAGCCACCGGGGGGCTTAAATGCATTTAACTGGTACCAGATCATCGCCCTAGATTGTGCTGTTGTTAAAATACAAGAAATGTTCGGCTCGCGTGGAAGCCTTCTAACTAATGCAATGTATCTTCATGGAGAAACACTCTAAACAAATTAACACACTATGATGAAACAAAGAAACCCGCTCACGACTCACCGATAGTCAGAGCTAAAGAATACCTCAAGTTGAGCCACGGTGGGTCCAGCTAAAGATAAGCACCAGGCACCAACCCACCGATTAAAGCTTTACGTCATAGAGTCTGAGGCCTGACCCATCGTCATGCTATCAAAGAGGAAACCATAGCTATAAACCATGATTGGGTTTAAAACCAGGCATGCAGACTGTCGCATGACATCAAAGTAATATCCAACCTTTATATATCGCTTGATAGTATTTTGAATTGATCACTAAAATTAGGTTTTCCAACAATTCGTTTGAATTTATAAACAAAATCACCATAAAATTTGGTTCTGATATGCCTTGTTGCAGAAGCGTTTTACATCCAATGGTGTATTTAACAATTAACTCTGAGTGTCTGTGGTAGAATTTAGAAAATGCTTTCCGAGGGGGCGTGATAATTGTTGCACTTTCCATTAGTTCTCATGAACGGACTCAATAAACAGGAGTCTACTGTTGTTTTTTTTAAATATTGTAGGTCCTCTTTATTTCTGAAGGATCCGTTTTTCCAGATTTTTTAGAAATGTTTTTGATAACCATGACTCTATCAAGGAAAGATATGTTAAAAATAACTAGTTACCTTATTTGAACATGAATCTCAGAAAAACTATTCATAATACGAAAATGGTATAGCATACAAAAATTCTAAAGTTTGGAAACAATACGAGGGCTGTTCAAATATGAATGCAAGTAGCTTCATAACTTTCTTCACATATATGCTACGACAAAATGTCATACCTTTCGGAAAAGAACTATTCGTCGCCTTTAAAATGGCACCAAACATAAAGTAACACTCTCTATATGTCTTGAGCTACAGACGCTTATATAAAAGTTATTCCTGTACACTGAAGTTTTTCTGAAGCAAATTGCCATACGCGTTTTGGTACATGTGCGGATATAGTGTCATATCTTCCTCAAAATGGCACCAAATTTTAGATGCATGTTTAAGGCACATTGACAAAGTTGCTTGCAGGGAAAAGTTTATATAATCCTGTTTCATTCTCGAGTAAACGGGCACGTTTGTGACGTCATTATTTTTATGATAAACGTCATTTTGAGTCATCTACTGGTGATGCAATAATGAACATCGATGTGTCTTTTCCTTTGCGTTTTGCTTAAAACATGCTTAATATGTCATAAGGGAGTTTTCAAAATGTTCCGTCCTCTATTTACAGAGTTATTACATTTTATGTCATTTTTCAAGCATTTTTCTGCTTCTTAATGAAGTGGTAACATTAATTAAAATATGTTCAATCTGTCTAGTTCTCAAGACCAGGTGAGTAATTTTATTGTAAATAATGCCTATTTTGGTAAAACTTAAAGTTAGCGTTCAAATTTAGATTAAAACCGCAATGTATGGCAACAAAATTAAGTTTAAGTTCTAGTATCCCTTCAATTAAGGCAGTTTTGACTTAATAAGAATGATTTTCAGCGTCTAAAAATTACCCATTATCCTTCAATGATATAAAGCAACAACTTAGTATGAGCGATCAACATATTGTCTTTGAGTTAAAACTAGTTTAAATGTTGCTTCGTACATTTTTAGAGAAAAGTTTGACTGAAAACTGAAAGGTGGTGTTTTGTTTACCATTTATTTGCAAACATAAGGAGACTTTAGTGAAAACAATTCGATGTAATTTAAGAAAAGCACGTCGGATTTTTGCAACTTTCACAGAATCATTATATAAGTATATGGGGATACTTTCTTAAAAAATTCAAGAAATTTCACCAATTTGTCGAAGAATTATACGCTCGTTTATATCACTGGTATGTTCGAAGCATTGAGTTTATAAGTATACTAAAGTGACCCTCATTCAAAGGGCTATAACTCGATAAGTATACTGTATTTTTCTCTAGGTCTGGTGCCAGTTTAAAGGTGACATAAATTCCTTTATAGAAACGTAAACCATTTTGTCGTAGCATGTATGTGACGAAAGTTATGAATTTATTTGCATTCATATTTGAACAGCCCTTGTACAAACAAAGTAGGAATATGGTAAATAAACTTAAACAACAATCATTTAAACATGTTTAAAAGATTGTACAAAGTAGGTGCATAGGTGGCTGTAAAGCATCAATATTTAGAGTACAATTAAACCATATTTATCCAAGACACCTGGAAACTCTCAAACTCAAACATGTCACGTTCTGTTAAATATGACTTTTATGTGCAACTCATACTTTTTATTGGTGTTCTTGTGCAACTTTTGTTGGAGACAGGTATTCGTAACAATAATGTTCGCACAAGATTGCTTCATTGTATATAGAGAAAACTAGATGAGTGTCTTTTGATATCAAGTTTACAAGGAAAGGCTTTGAGAACGCTTGTTGACATCGCGAGGCTTGCCGAGTGATTCAACAAGCGTTCTCAAAGCCGAGCCTGGTAAACTTGATATCAAAAGACGCGAACCTGGTATTTTATTTATCAGTTTACCCATTGTTTCACTCTTAAAACAAGCGATTATGGCGTATTTTTCGATTTTCGTGCTGATTCAGCGGCATTAGCGACGGCATTCAAAAAGTGCAACGTCATCATGACCTGATAAAGGCAACATGCCGTGAGATAGACAATGTTTATCAGGCAACGCGCAACAATGAATTAATAGGCATACTAGAATTGCAGGGATGGACTATTGGGATGGACCCGGACTCGGACCCGGACTTGTCCTTATTTATTGCAGTCATGGCCTTAGTTATTGGAGTTATGACCTTATTTATTGGTATCATGGCCTTAATAGGAGGTCTGGTTCTTAGGTTAATGGCTAGCCTTATAGTGCATGCCACGCAGATTGTTTACATTACGGGCATATGGTCTGAACTCAAATAAACTGTTCAGCGTAGAATTTAAGGTGTGATCTGATAAAAGAAAATGCCTGGCTTGATTGATTGTTTGAGTTAGTGTTTTACGTCCCACCAACAGCCTAGGCCATATGGAGATGGGGTCATGGCTTAAGTCAGACTGGACGAGCCGGGTATCGACTTGGGACCCTGGGTACAAGGCAACACACACCCGGGGTACCTGTTCCCTTGTTCCTCTGTACTAATTTAGCTTGTTCCCCTGTTCCCCAAAAATTGAAAAAAAATTGCTTTCTTATGTTCACTAGCCTTTTACCCAATATTGTCTTTGTTCCCCTGAAATAATTTGGCTTCTTCCCCCGTTCCCCAAAAATCAAAAAAATTGTTTTATGTCTTATGTCACCCGATTATGTGTTTGCTGGAAAAAGCCGCGGAGATGTAAGTATAGATAACCATTTTTATGAGGTTGATCTATGTATTGCTATAGAGATATATAGAAGAGAAACAGGTATTTGCCCCAGCTGAACTATGACCTACAGCAGTATACACAGAAACCCAATAGCATAGCTGGAACTGTGAATACACTTATTGTCCGAGTTCACGTCTTGCTTTTTGGGCCGATTTATTCTTTGAATTGCTTTTGGGCCTGCCTAACCCATTAATGCCAAATAAATAGTCCCACCTTTAGCAAACGGACGAACCAGTTTTGAACCAAAGGGCTATTGGATAGTAACTTTCATAAAATTTTATAATCTGTAAACAAATCAATGGCGACCATGATCAGACTCCGCACTCTGTGGCGTCTGATCTGGATCTTTACTTTGTACCAATGACCCAGAGAATGGGGCTAGGTTTGTATGGGTTTAGTTTTTTTTAAATTTATTTCTTTCTAATCTTTGAATGCATCTCGTTTTATTTGTTGTACTGTCAAACAAAATAAAAAAAAAAATATATACATAATAGTAATAATAAGCAGAGAAGGAAAAGTTTGCATTATGTGTCTTAAACAGGTTTTTTGACTTCAATGTAAAATGGCGATCTGAAACTTTCGATGAAATGAACGTAATCATTGTGCAGCCAGTCGTTGTGCTAAATATGAACACACCTGGGTATTTAGGATTCATGTTATGAACACCCTTTACCAAATAGGTGACCTAAAATACAATGGCAAATACTTAATGTAAGCGTGGGGCAAGTTTAGCTATGGGCCGAACTTACCCCTGGCAGACTATTTCCAAATATCACGTGACAGCTCCTTTTAAGATGCAAGGGAAGCAATTACCAATATTTTATATCGAGGCACATTATCGTTTCGTAATAAAAATATAGAATTTAAATCAGAATCTTAACACACCTTTAGATAAATAAAAGCTAAAAATACTATAAAAAATACTAATCATGCAAGAAAACGAGTTTTATGGTATAATATCAATGTACCCTTCAACAATGCAGCCATTATCGTCTCATGTAGACAAACTCTTCACAAATAATTTCCAAACATGTTTCCCAACCCCATATCTTAAAGTTCATGCTAAATATACATGTAGCCACATGCCGATCATGCCCCGATGCCATACTAGCCCCAGTCTCCGCTAGTCACTTGACAATGCAATAAGTATCAGTATTTCATATGCTGGCATGCGAAGGCTCTGACGAGTCTGCACATTGGCAGAGGCGCACCTTGGCATCGCAACAGTAACGAAATAGCATGTGCTGGTTCAAATGGCGAATTGTGTACCGTTTATGTGAAATAGAGAATTATGTGGTAGGTCTGCACCAGCAACCACCGCACATCTGTGCAACCATCATTGCGTTGCACCAAGCGAACGTAAAAAACTCAGACGAAGAGACAAAAAATAAGAGTTGAAAATGGCGTTATTCACATGTCATTTTCCGTCTTTTCACGCTTGTTTTTCATGATTAATGTCATTATAGTGTGGTGAAATTAATACGTTATTTCATCTTTTCGCCAAGCTTTATATCGTCTCTTCGTTTTTTTTCGCGTGGTGTATGTTTTTCTTTATTTCCTCTGTTTGCTTGGCGTTATTTTGTCTTTTCACCGTGCCATAACCTCAGGCGTAAATGCGAAAATAAAAACTATATAGCGAAATGGCACAAATCAGCCACAATGCAGTAACGCCAGTGAGGCTCGAAACAGACAAAAAAGTCGGGCCTGATAAGGATCCAAACTGTTTGGCACTTTTAGTAGGGGTACAACGCAGTGACATGGGATTCTGAATGATATTGTTTAAATGGGCAATGTGATGAAATGACCAGATATACAGAGCATTTTTCACAGTGGGATTGACATGGGAATAACATCTGATTTGGCACTGAGTGCAGAATAATTTGAATTATTACCCAACCGTCTATATACGTGCTAATTGTCTATTTTTTGCTATGTCATGAGTCACTGAACTATTCCACCGGTCAATAAAAATGACTATAGAATGGCACTATACCATGGGCCTGGTTTCCCGCTTCCCTGTTAAAACACACAGGCGCTTATTATCATGCGCGACGACGATGCGCGCACGGTTCGTTTATGAAAGGAGACGTTATGCAACAATGGTGAAAATGAGGCATGGTTTGGCAGCTTTCAACTCCAATAACTCCGTTGTTTATGGTCAGAAACATAAAGTGTGGGTACTCGTTTTCTTAGTTAGAACGAGCGGAACATTTTGAGACCATAATTGAGCAGATTTGGTGAAATTTTCCGTATTACAACAAAACCGCATCGTCTACAGCAACTCCATTCAAGGAACGCTGCTAAGTACTTCATCAAATGGGTTGGGTAATAAAACAGTTATTTCATGCCTGTTTGTAGTATAGTCAAACTATTACCCCTCGGTACCGTGGACGACCTGATGCACTATTGCACTCGGCCTTCGGCCTCGTGCTATAGTGCATCAGGTCGTCCACGGCACCTCGGGGTAATAGTTTTGACTATACTACAAACAGGCATGAAATAACTGTATATTATGGTTATGCCAAACAGTTTCATCAAACCTCAACAAGACTGTAACTGTCCATTTAAAGTTTAATGAGCACTGCGGGTACTATTTGTTGGTAGTATTATGAAACCCTTGAGGTTGCGTGTTATGATTATTTCAAAACAACGTGTTGAATTAGCTCATAAAATGCGCAAGCTGGTGTTGATTGCGCATGAAAATTGGCGTATTACATTGTTAATTTAATATTTGAGTTTACAGCCTGTCAAAATCATTTCATTTTCTGACCCAAGTCAGTCTTTTTGTGATCCATGAGGATTTTACTATTTATTTGTCGTTTATCATCATTTAAATACATGTAGTTAAAACATAAGCTGTAATTGACTCTAATATTCATTATTACAATAAGTTGGTAGCTATCGCATCTCCGAGCAACGAAGGTCAAGAAAACCCTGCGCATACGCATAGTCTCAACTGAACATTTATTACTTGCATATAAAAAGTAGGGTTGTAGAATATCATTTACTGATATATTTCAAAACTCTAGTCAGGCATTTTCTATTTATTAAATGAGCCAGGTCATGCACCAATTGCATTTCCAGCAACGATGCCTTAGGCTAGCCTGCGCATATACGCGACCCTGTCAGAGTTTAACTGCACGCATGCAAAAAAGAAACTGCGGAGCTGAAGCCTCACGCAAAAGATATGCCACTACCTACACTAAGCAGCCTGACTGTGTGTGTAAATTGAATGAGAAAATTGGCCGGCCATATATGATAGTACCAAAATCTTAAATAGTCAATGGGAGCGCAATTGCTCAGTGGTAGAGTGCTTGAGTTGAGACCGAGTGGCCACGGGTTCGAGCCTCACTGGCGTCACTGCGTTGTGTCCTTGAGCAAGAACGTTAATCCTGGCTTAGTACTGGTTCAACCCAGGAAGACACGTCCCTTTATAACTGAAATAGTGTTGATGGGGCGTAAAGAATCAAATCAAACAAAAGCAAAATTAGTAATCAACCTTTTATTTTGCGAATAAATGCTGCATTTCATTTGATCACTAACTAACATCGACACGATCGGGGTCTTTCTAACACAGGTATGCGACGATCGAAAACACAATTCTTGAAACTAAATTGCGTTTTAGATCGTCCAAAACGACGTTTGTTTGTCCTGAAAAAAACCCAAGGCTCATCAGCACTATTTTAACGTCCCAGGAGACGGGCAGGTGTGTACGCATAATTTATTCAGAAAAGTTCATGGAAAAAAACATGCAGTACAACAAATGCTTACATATAAGGTTTCATCTCCTTAACCTATATAAGCTTAGCTTCCTTTTTGTGGGATATAAAATGTTGCAAATATAGTGCAGACCCAGATCAGATGTAACAGAATGC
This sequence comes from Loripinus fragilis, assembly GCA_964019695.1. Taxonomy (NCBI): domain Eukaryota; kingdom Metazoa; phylum Mollusca; class Bivalvia; order Lucinida; family Lucinidae; genus Loripinus; species Loripinus fragilis. Next base: position 86,215,111 of record OZ026522.1, on the reverse strand, counting down.
AGCGTCTGATTATGGTCTCCACAATTCGCTTTCATCTAATATTCTATCAATAATAAATAAACAAATAAATAAATAAGTAAATAAATACATAAATAAAAACCATTAAAAAGAAAATGAATTGGCTCAATTGACTAGACTGGGAAATTTCATTCCTTCAAATGGGTTAAACATTCTTCAACAGGTGTCCCATAAAGGATCATTATTTACAGAAACATTCTGAAACAGATGTCCCATGGGAAATCTGGCCAGACATTGCGAAACCTTGGTTGAGGACATGCCACCAATAAAGAGGACATGCCACCAATAAAGAGGACATTACCCGGTCCGGGTCCGAGTCCATCCCATGAGTCCATCCCTGCAATTCTAGTATGCCGAATTAATATGAGAGATAACTGATCATAACATTTACCGGACCCTTTCGCATCCCCCATTACTCCATTAAATAGCATGTTTTTAAAATCAGTATATTATCAAGAGGGTTCATATGGTTGTCTGGTCCTTCAGTTTCCATATAATGTTTGTTGAGGCTGTTTTCCTATGTGAAACTCCAATACGATGAAACAATCTGTGAGCATAAAGAAGCCAGCAATATAAAGCCTAATCAATCTGTATAGTTTTACGAGCGAAATAAGTGTGCGATTATTGACCATAAAATGCTTAAAACCCCTATAATACTATTACATCTCCCACCATACGTCATATCCTACCACGTGATTAATGTGGCATGAATTACAAAAAGCAATCATAGGACAGTAATAAATATCAGGAAATATGAGAATTTGTCAAAAGTTCCTGTAAACTGAGAGCTATTTCCATTCGGTGCATGGCAGAAACAGCATGAACTAAGGCGTTTTGTTGACAGTGTTATGCAATCATTAATAACTACATCCGGGACGGACGCCATGTTGATTTTTGCTTCTTTTATTTTCCGTCCACACGCGTGTCCGACACGTGCTTCGTTAGACGTTGAACAATGTTAGGAAACGGTGATTTGTAAAGACCAGAACTTATCAGTATCAACTGTGATTGTTTGAGCTCACCTGAGCGAAGGGTTCATCGTTGAAGGTATTGTGATGCATAACTGGTGTTGGGTGTTTATAAGTATCAATTGTGATTGTTTTAGCTCGCCTGAGCGAAGGGTTTACTGTTCAACTTATTTTAAAGCTTGACATAAACCATAATTTCTTGCTGGCGACGACTCTTGTTGTCTGCGTCAACCTTTGCAAACAGTTTGGACCCAGATCAGACCGACAGAACATCGGCCCGCATCTTGCCGGATGCAAACCGTTTATTGGATAGTGTTCCCGAAAGATGTGTTTTTGTAAAAGTTAGTTTTAAATAAAATCAGCAGACGACACCAAAGGGATGTTGATGTAAGGAGCTTAACATGTTATGTATTACAAGAATCCAAGATAAGTGAAATCGTCTCGCTGGGGCTTGGTGCCCCTTGAAACCATAAGTGCATTGCTCTTGATAAAATGGCTTTTAGGCCTATGAAAATGAGTGTTGTCATGGGTCATATACCATATAGTACACTTTTGAACCAAAATGTGGGATTATTCTATCCGTTTTGAAGGTTTCTTGGTGATACGCATACAAAATGTGTGTGGAAAAGCAATTCTAATGTGTCTAATTCCAAGTTTGATAGGGGTTAAAATTATGGCATTATCTGCTCTAAGACCCCGTCAAGGGTTTAGCACCAATTCACGAAGTGAAAGAATATTGTCCACCGTAACCAAGAATGTGCGTATGAAACGAAGTGGACTTAGTACTCTTGGCTTGCGAAGATGGGTTCTGGTAGAAGACAGAATGTCGCTGAAGCTGGTGCTACTGTTGAAGTAAGTAAGGGTGCAAAGATCAGGAATCGATACAATCAAGTACCACACCTGACCCAGGATACCAATGGGAAAGTGACAAACTTACAGTAGACACCACACACGAGAGCCAAGAGGTCAGCCCTTTTCCAGCAGGTGACCACAAAGCACATTTAAACAGACGCGCACAAAGACATATCAAACACAAGACAGAACAAAAACATAAAAGATCCACAGAAGAAGTACCGCCTTGGAACGGTCAGTAAAATATTTTACTGGAGGGCTTAAACCGGTTTAACGGCGCCAACCTCATTCTTAATTCAGATGTGGATCAAGACACATAGATATTTGGTTTGCATGAAAGACCCCTAACTTATCAATGCATCATCTCCTAAAACATATAAATCAAGATATAACAAGGAGATAAAGCAAGGATAAGGACTCAACAGTAAATTAAACTGAATACCGGAGCAAAAGAAATCCAACAGGTAAACCCCGGTGGTCCCGATAAACAGCCAAAGCATCAGGCCCCTACCATCTCATCAATAGATAAGTCTTTAAGTCGGAACCATCATAGAAGTCGTGTTTTGAATTTCCCATTAGTTCTCATGAACAGACTCAATACATCGAGTCTGCTGTTTACAAACTTTGTAAGTTCTCTTTATGTTGCAATACATTTGAGCCGCGAAATGTCTCCATTAATGTGGTATGTGCGACCAGCAAAGCCTCCGATCAGCCTGCGCATGCGCGCAGTCTGATCAGAGCCTTTGCTAGTCTCTTGAATATTCTATGACTGTTAAGCTACTGACCAAACAGCTTTAGAGTTTCTAAGCTTAAAGGGAGGCGCTGCACAGGCTCATTTGAGTCTACACTATTCAAAATGACACATTGTCTGGAATCGCAAGTCGTGGCCTGATTTGTATTGGAAGAACAAAATCACCACTTTGTAAGCAAGGTTTACAGTGTGGAAATAGAACTAAACACTCTGTGCCACATTGCAACTAAACCCACGTTTACTCATATCGCACACATCCACACAGCCATTTATCTAAACTTTTCCGGGCGCATCTTAATCTGTTTATAATGAATACTGGCATCGAATTTTAAGCCCGCGAAATTCATTCATCAAATCTGACCTGCCCTGGCCTTTCATGACATGGGAAAATCCGACATAACATGACCTGTCCTAATACATGACCTATCTGGGTTCTGGTCACAACTCTTACATGTCATGTTGGAAATACTGTCCTTTTGAAGAGCTCTGCATTTTCATACTTCAGCGATTGTAAAAGTTATACATTAAATAAAGTTATTATCTTTATTGAATAGATGGCCCGTTGATGACTTCCAGCGCATTAAACCACTACTGTAGAAAAGAGAATAAAATGCATGTATTATTAGATAACCGCTGTGGGCTTAAATTTCAAGGGGTTTGATACCCTCAGACTTAACAGAAAATGGAGATAGTAATTTGTACTAGCAATGTTCATCCGTGAAATCGTCAAAGGGTGGAACTGACAAAACACGACCATAACGTGGGATTTTGGTCAAATGATAGATTAACCAATTATTGCAGGTGTTTGTTCAGAGATATTACTTGACTTTTCGCTTACTGTAAAGGCGGCAACTTTGATATTCATATCTGGGTGTGGTTCGGCTATTTCATCTGCTAAGGAAGGGAAATCAGATTTTATTAGTAAGTAAGTAAGTAATATTTTATTATCGTGTCACATGTCTGAACCATGGAATTATATACAAATATACATCAACTAAAAAGTTTAAGACACTCAGCTGGGGTTACCAGCTTACGAGACACGCCTTTAAAAATATCTACATATTTGCACGATGTGAAGAGTTATATCTTCCAGTCTATAAAAAGCATAGTATATCACTATGTGCAGCACTAAGCACAGGTATGAATTTTTAAAACCTTAAAATGGCTAAAAACAGATTGAGAAAATGTATTTTTTTTTCTCTTTCTTTTCTTAGTCATTATAAAAGAATATATTCTAGTTAAAATTATCACAGTTTGATATTTTATATAACATTTTTTCTCCTCTGGAACATATCATGCATAGTACTTATTTATAATTTGGTATAGAGTTTATAAGCTTTTTGAGCCGCGCAAACGTGCTTGCATCCTAACCGTATACACACTGAACTCACATTTATTAACCCTTAAAGCGCATGATCACAAAATGTATGTTTTTGTCGTCCGCAAAACTATTTGAAGTCTCATAGATAAACATTGTGAATCCAGATCAGACTGCTCCTGTAGGAGCAGTCTGATCTGGGGCCACAATGTTTGCCTCCCTGCTTATGTTGAATAGACATATTCAGATGCAGTTTTTTGCTGGCGTTTTAAGGACTAAATAATGACTGAGGTTGTAGCACAAGATGATACAGTTACTTCTGAATAAAACCACGCCTCCATTTCAGCTTTTACCTATGCCTAAGGTTGACTAGTGCTAATTACGCATTCATGAGGCGCCGCCTTTACAGTAAGCGAAAAGTCAAGCAATATGCTGCAGACGAAACTGAGCATATCAAATACTAATATTTTAAGAAAGTATTATTTATCTTGTAAAAGTATTAACTTATAAATGTACATAATATTGCGTATTCTCTTATAAAACAATATCTATATTTAACACTTTTCTTAAGAACATAAGTCACGTGGTTGTTTTTCGTATGGTACAGCCACGGAGCCATTAAAAGTGTTGAAATGCCATTTACTCCATACGCGGATCCAGAAAGTTTTTAAAGTTTTGTCAGAGGGGGTCCAACTTCGACAACTTTATTTTTACTTTATGAGGATCCAAATGCCAATATAAGCGGGCCATCATCGGCCCGCCAGCGAAACGCCATGGCATTGCGAGGAAGAGCCAAAGAACACTGACTGACACAACACAACAGGATGACAGCACAGCAACCAGCTCTCTCTTTCCCATCAAGATGATTGCATAACTAGACGGACACAAAGTACTGAATAACAAAACAAGGACCAAACACAGACCCCACAAGCAAAGGGACCAGCAATAATAAATAAACCAACAACAACAGCCTTAGAACAGACAGAGCCTACCCCACTGGGGGCTGAAATGCATTTTACTGGTACCAAATCTTCGCCCTAGATTCTGTTGTTGTTAAAACACAAAAAATATTTAGCTCGCATCGAATTATTTTTTATCATAACAAACAATGTAGACAGTGATAAAATTTCTGCCTGCGTCTTCACAGTTTGCACCGGTCCACTGTTTACGCTACTATACTTTGGTTGAACGTTGACACTCTCACCGTGCAAGCTGCAAGATGTCTTGTACGTCTTTGATAACTCTTTACGTCATAATGCCGGTTTCCTATATCCTGGCTCTAATTGAGCCTCAACGCGGGAAACCCTGACTAAATGGCATGCTGATAGCAAAAACGCTGACCAGCCTTCACATCCGCGTAGTCCGTTTAGTTCCTTTGTTATTCGTTTATTGGAAAATATGTGGTTCCACATGCTTTACGTCAAATTTCAACATTCTGGTTAGTCAGTGTAGCTGACCAGACTAGACTTGTTTGAGCCTTACCTAGTTGAATACCTCGACGACAAGTCTTCTCGCGTCGAGGCCCAATTATTAATATCAATATTTGTAATTTACAGACGATGTGACGTGATCAATATGTCGCTCTTGCATGCTCATTTTTACACCTTTGTTCTTGCAATATCAGGAACCTGTCTCTTCGTAATTGATTAATAATTGGTTTCCACATTTTTCAAACGATATTGCGATTTGATTAAGTGCATTGTGGGTAAGCCATTTTCCGCTTGTTGATTTTCAGTTTAGATGAAAAGTTAGAAATTGATCGGGCAAGTGACATAAAGACAGGACATATTGTTTATGATTGCATTGACGAAATGTTGAAAGTGATCGCGTACTCGGAGTGTCAAGGGGATAGAAACTTCAAAAGAGTCACGTCTGATCAAAATATTTAAGGGGGAGCACCCAAAATATATTTGACCAAATTAAAAATCATGGTACAAACTTTTCCCATGTGATTTGTCTCTCGCCTAGTCAGATTATTAGGTGGAGCAGATTATGGCATAATCCGGTTAAAACTCTATGTGTAAATAAATGATGGTACATTAGGGTTCATGTATGTTTGAATTTGTTTAACGAGTTGAGGATACGCATTAGAATAAAAGACTTCGTAGAGCATTTTATCACTTTTTTCGCAACGAGTTTAATACGCCTACATTTAAAAATACATAAAGACCAATGCTATATGACACTAAAACGTGTTTGCTTTGTGTGTTTGCAATGTATACGCGAGGTTGTTATGTACGTCATTTAATAACGTTGCCAAATCCCTCTCTCTTGACAAAAAAAACTAAACTGAAACAAGAGGATCACAGTTAGTACCATTTTGAAAACCTGCAATATATATTTACAATTGAGGGCAAAATTCAAATTCCAGATGAGCAAAGTAAGAAAGAGGGCAAAGATAAGGAATCGATACAATCAAGCACCACGCCTGACCCAGGACACCGATGGGAAAGTGACAACGTCACAATTAGACATCACAAATGACCGCCAAGAGGACAACCATTTTCCAGCAGGTGACCACAAGGCAACCAAAAGTGTCACAAACGTTCGGATATGATCACAAATTATATTTCTATATGGTTATTAAAATTTACTAAAGCGCCTTTCTCATTGCAGATCAAACAAAGTGAGCCATTTCTATCATAAGTTGTATGTAATAATTTAATATGTTTTTTCTGTGGTAAGATTATGAGGCTATAGTATATCATATGTAGACAGACTAGATGCTAGAAACCTTCAAATCTTTTTTTTATTAAGAATCGAAATACAGTCTAATGTCCAAGCCTAGAACTACTCCAAATAAAGTTAAATCTTAGAGAGAATATCAGTTTTATTAGGAAAAGTGACATTAGAGACTGGAACCAGTCTATGGGTATTCCATACTGAAAGACTGAAATCTAGCTTTATGAGCAGTTGAAATTTCGTACTCAGTTGAGTTGAGAATGAACAAGTTTTATAACCTCAGGGCTTTGTCTTGTCCTAAGGACTTGAATTTAAGGAGAGAGAAGATCTAAATTGTTGCAGTGAAAAAATATGACCAGGAAATGCCACAAAGTACTGCAAAACAATACAAGGACCTAACAGCCCCCTCTCCTCCACACACATAAACAATGGCGGTAACAACAAAGACAACATAAACAACTGCAGAACCACCGCCATAGAAATTATTGTGCCTTGATTCTTGATTCTTGATGTTCATGATGTTGAAGAGTCGAGAACTTGTAATACTCTCTCTCTCTCTCTAAACTTTACGCTTAACTAATTCGCGTTTCCTGTTCCTGTGTTTAGATTATAGATAGTCCTTTCAGTAGATTCTTGCCAGATTATATCTATCTGGCATAAGGAATTTGTTTAGTCTTGTTTTGAAATTCAGCACTGTGTCGTTTGATGCTTTATCTTCACTTAGGGAGTTCCTACTATTGATACATCGTATTGGAAAAGATCCATTCTCAATTTCTTTTTACAACCGAGCTTCTGTATCTTAAATAAGTGACTTCTTGTAAAAATGTCATTAAAATAAACAAGCTTTCCTGATTCAATTTCTTCAAATCCACGAACTATTTCATACAGCTGTATAAAATCGAAGCGCTTTCTTCTATAATTTAGTGTAGGTAGATTTAATCTTTTGTGACGTTCTGTATATGTTAAGTCTTTAAATTCAGGTAGTTTTATAGTGGCACGTTTCTGAATGTTTTCTAATAATTGTATATTCTTTTTAGTTTTTGGAAAATGAACACCTCCTCTATAATCAATAATTGACCTAACAAAACTCTTATATAGCGTTAAGAATGACTCTTTATCTACAGACTTAAACGTCATTTTAAGCCAAGAAGTTAATAACATCGGTTTACCGTGTATGTTATGTGATTATAAAATTTTATATCATCTTGAAACCATATGCCTAGATCTTTTTCAGTAGTGTATTTTGGTAATGATGGTAGATTTCCATCTTTATCACACAGTTTATAATCAAATTGACATCTTATATTTCCATATTCAATCACTTAAACTTTTGAACTGAGAATTCTAATAGCCACATTTTATTCCACTGGCTTAACTTTATCATGTCTTTGTGTAATCTCCCTGGCCTTGAGATTATAAAACTTGAGTTCATTCTCAAACTCAAAATAAGGCGCAATGATTGGATTGGCTGCTTACGGACACGTGTCCGCAAGCAGCCAATCATTGCGCTTCATTTTGAGTCTGTGACTGAACTCAAGTTTTATAACCTCCAGGCCTGATCTGACTTTTCACCTACTTGGTGTCATCTGCGAAAATTAGCAGAAGCTTTCTAAACTGTCCGGCACATCCTTAACATATATGATAAAAAGAACTGGTCCAAGGACAGAGACCTGGGGCACACCAAATAAACCTTCTTCCAAGTGGAGCATTTACCATTAAAACAACTCTTTGCCTTCTTCCGCTTAAAAAGTTCTCGACCCATTGTAACAAACTTGCTTCAAAGCCACATTTTTTTCCATTTTAAATAGCAGTCTTTTATTGGGTATGGTGTCAAACGCTTTCTTAATGTACGGGTATACAGTGTCAATTTGTTTGCTATCATCATAAAATTTACTCCAATCGTCCAAAACATCCAGCAGTCGTAGAATGCAACTTCTTTTATGCAGAAACCTATACTGGCAATCAGAAAAAGTTTGTTTGCATACATATGGTTAATAATAGCGTCTCTAATTGTTCTTTCACAAATTCTGCTAGGTAAACAGGTTAATTTTATTGGCCTATAGTTGGTTGTTTCTCTTTTGTCACACTAATTCTTGTAAAATGCAGTAATGTTGGCATTTTTCCAAACACTTGGTATTTCATCTTCACTGAATGACTTGTCAAATAGCGTTTGAAACGGTTTATCCACTATGTCTGCAGTTTCCTGTAATACTCTAGGATGACAGTTATCTGGGCCCATAGATTTACAAGTATTTAATGATCTCAAACATTTAGATAGATTTTGCAAGTTAGTATGTAAGTCTTTTACTGGTGTACCAAGATAGCGAATGTCAAAAATAGGTTATTCACCTGTAGATTCATTCACAAATACTGATGCGAAAAACTTATTTAACAAATCAGCATTTTCCGTGTCATCATTAACCATGAAATCAGTTTTATCAGTCACGCCTAATATTAACTGCATTGTTTCAACATGACCTAATAAACGTTTCCTATCTCACGGCATGCTACCTTTATCAGGTCATGATGACGTTGCACTTTTTGAATGACGTCGCTAATGACGCTGAATCAACACAAAATCAAAAATTACGTCATTATCGCTAGTTTGAAGAGTGTTCAATAATGGGTAAACTGATAAATAGAATACCAGGTTTGCGTCTTTTGATATCAAGTTTACCAGGCTCGGCTTTGAGAACGCTTCTTGAATCGCTCGGCAAGCCTCGTGATGTCAACAAGCGTTCTCAAAGCCTTGCCTGGTAAACTTGATATCAAAAGCCACTCACCTAGTATTCTCTATATGTCCTTCAGGTCTGGAACAGCAGATACTTGCTCTAAACTATTCATCATAGGACTAGTGTCACAAATAGATTAGGCTGAAAAGTCATTATAATCAGATGAAACATCACTAACAGATATATGTTCTGATTCAATATCTGTGTCATAACATAATTGACTGTCAATGTCTCCACTGTAACCCTCTTAATTACGTAAACTACTACTAAGTAACTATTTCCGATCAAGGACTTCAGAGTATTTCCTTATTTGTGCTTCACTTTGTGATACTGGAAATGCTTTCTAAAAACTGAACTCAGAACTAGAACTGTTTTGTGTAACTGAACTTTCAATTGAATAAAACAACTTTTTAACGTATGTACATGATCATATAACTTTGGGGTTACGTTACTTTTTAGACCCCTGAAAAGGTCCTCCACCTCTCTCTCCTGCCGTTTCTCTTGTAGGCTCCACTTCCCCTACAGGATTTGTTGATCGACGCCTCTCTTTCGCCCTTTCTTTCCTTCTATTTTCTCTTCTGGTAAATGCCTCTGCTCTTTGTTTCTTTGTCAAGTCAGATTTGAAAAATATCTCTTTCAGCTTAGAGTCCTCATAATTCTTCAGCTTATTCCTTGCAGTCTTCCGTCTCTTTTGGCTGCCAAAACGTGTAGCCTTTATCCTCAGAGGTCTGGTTTTATTTTCATCATATGCTCCAATTCTAACGAGTGATCCACCAAACGAAAATTCTTTTACAGTTACGTCCAGGACATCATAGGTTATATGGTTTAAACTAGCCTTATCCGCCTCATTTCTGATAGCTACGTTCTCCGCTGTACTTTCTTTAACCCTGAAACACATGATGTTAAGCCTACGCATGCTAACTTCTCTCTGTTCAATTCCTGCATTTCTTATCTTAACCTTTAACCCTTCACTTTGCTGATCTAAGCTATCAAGTCTATCAAGCACACTTGTCTGTGTGGTGCCATTAATACTGAACAATTACTTTATGCTTCAAATGATTATGAAGTAATGGAAAGTGTACATACACATACCAAAGCACGAACGCCTGAAAAGTATATATTTCATATAGAATCTTAATAGCACAAAAATAAAATGTTTTAGCATATATTGCACAAGTGAACCAAATCTCTGATTTTGTAAGTAAAGAATAATTAAACGCATTAAGCAACGGATTTTCTGCAATTTGTAATGAATTATCTAACTCCTGTAATAATCATAACAATGGCGGTAATACAGCAAACAACAATAAAATACCATGGTTTGGACACCAGTACAATAAGGCGCGTAAAGCCTTTCATCGCTTTTAGAAAATACATGCTAAACACATCTCTAAGGCTTCCGTGGTGACTGCAAGATCAGACTTACTAACTACAGACTATTGGCAGCCATCAACATAAGATTGAATGTAGTTTGGGCAATATAGATGCTTTTAATAGGCACACATTGGCTTGCATTTTGAAATAGATGATAAACTAGAAGGCAAAGATCAAGAATTGATACAATCAAGTACCACATCTGGCCTAGGAATGTGACAAAACACAAGAAAACATCACATACAAGAGAGCCAAGAGGTCAGACGCTTTGCAATTCAATACGCATAGGTCAAAGCCTCTTAAGAGGAGAAAGGCAACTTGCAAATTATTTTTGAAACGGAGCATAGTTTCAAAGGAGAAGCAGAAACTGAAAGTAACATTGAAGAACAGAGCCTTGGGGTGTCATGCATGGTCTTGGCGAGGTGCGTGTGATGTGCTGTCCTTTTTGTTGGACAACCTATTTACTCGATTTGGACTGGGTTGTGTGGGCCGGTGGTGGTTGTTCCTCTGTGCTGGTTGTGCTACCCTGGTTGCCGATTTCTTCTTGTTTTGTTATAGCGGGGGGAGGGGGGTTGTGCCGTCTCTTTCTGATGATGAGCAGGCTGGTGTTGTTGACGCTTTTGGCACCTGATCCGAATGCTTGGATGATATTTTTTAACAATAATTATGTTTGTTTTGTCAATATGGTAAGTCGAGTAGTTACACCATTCAGAGCTCTAACTTAATAAAGCTAATACCTCTAATACAGCAGCTGCGTTTTTGGACTTGCATTTGTCCATTTCTAATGATAGTGTTTCTTCCAAAATTTACGATAAACGTGACGATTTTGATTATGGAACTGTCAATTTCCCATTTTGGATGGTAGTGTTCCTCGCTCTGCGTCCTGTGGGGCTTATGTATCTCGACTCATCCGGTTTGCTGGGGCGCTCGCAATAGATTGTTGACTCAGAAACTTATTAAACAAGGCTATCGGTATCATAGACTTAGCAACCCCTTTTCTGAATGATATCGCCGATGTTGATTTAGTATCTGAGTTCCATGTTGGGCTTTAATCTCTCTTGCGGCAAGGACTTTCGGGTTTCTGGGTTCAACGGTGACTTGGTGTATAAGTTGAAGAAGATTGTTGACTACAGTAATTTTTCAGCGCAGTTTGTTGGAGTAATTTCTCATTTTAGGGTGATTGGCTGTGGTATTAATGTATTTCAACAGGCTGACTGCTTGGTGGCCAAAGCAACTTTTGTTTGTTGATTTGATTCTTCACGTCCCATCAACACTCTTTCAGATAAACAGGAACGGGTCTTCCTGGGTTGAATCAGTACTAAGCTATGATAAATGTGTCTTGCTCAAGGGCCACAACGCAGTGACGCTGGCGAGGCTCGAACCCGCGGCCCCTCGGTCTTGAGTCAAGCACTCTACCACTGAGCCACTGCGCTCCCAGTTGGCAACTTTGCTTTCTTCTTTGATTGCACGCCGGCGGGTCGGACTTCAGACTCTGTGACGGTTCTTACTTGGAGATTTATCTATAGATGGGATACATGTAATTGGGTCCTGGTGCTTTGGCTGTTGTCGGTCCCGCCGGGGGTTTAACTGTTGGATTTATTTTGCTCTTGTGTTCAGTTTTGTGTGCTGTTGAGTCCTTATATTTGCTTTATCTCCTTTTTATATCATGATATATGAGTCAATGTCAAAATTCGTCAAAATTCTTGTCCGTTTTATATCTTATGAAAACCGCTGATGTGATCATGAATTTTTTTTCTTCACACAATACTACTGATCATACTTAATTAGGCTAGCTGATAAAACTGAAAAATATTGATGTGTAAATATATTTTTTATTGGATTAAAACCCCATTTTTTGGCATTTTTGCCCGTCCAGTGGAAAAAATTGAACTTTCGACAAGAATTATCAAAAAAACTGTTATTTTCTCAGGAATTTTAACTGGCTGTATTGATAAAAGCATTATCAAAGTAAATGTAGGAGGTTTCAATATGTGATTTTTCATTACATTTTTTGCATTTTTTTGCCAAAAAACCTCTGTCCCAAGCGTTTATGTCAAGACCGTAACACTTGATAAATTGCAAAAATAATACTGGATCCCTAATGGTGCTGAATCTGGTTTTCTGTCATACTAATTTGACACTTTCTGTTTACTAAGAATACATGTGTTTTGTAAAGCATCTACAGAACGGGCAAAAGAAAATACTGTTTTGGTGAGTGAAATTTTTATAGTATATTTTTTTTGTGTCAAATGACCGTAACACAAAAATGGACAATGGAATTTGATAAAAAATTTATGGTTTTAACATCTTGACCAAATAAAATTTCTCAACAAGATATAACTCTTGTTGCGATGTTTTAGGGAGTAATCATTATTTTAGGTAAAAAAATATGTAGAATATATCAATACCGTAACAGTCAATACCGTAATGATGAAAATGTTGCGGTATTGACACATCTTGTTACGGTTTTGACATATGCTGTCAAAAAAGTACAGTTTTGAATGCAAAGATATTAGTTTTTTGTCAATTTTATTAAATGAATTTATGATAAGAATGCTTTATCAAATTTAAACAGTAGTATAAAACACAAATTAAATGATGAGCTCGTATAAACAGTTTGTTACGGTATTGACATATTGTTTTGTTTTCAGGCAGGGCTTGTCAATACTGTAACGGTTTTGTCAAACCCGTAACAATATTTTGAAATAATGCAATCTACCATATTTTCCAAAATTCTTTCTGTGCACATGTGTCAAGAGTATTAACATTGAAATCTGGTCAACAGTGCTCTACACCAAATCTTAAACAGAAGAATTACGCTAGCATATATTCTTTAAAGGTCATTACCGTAACATTTTTGTCAAGTACCGTAACAGTGATATTTTTGGGAAAAAAGTATATCAGACAGAGACAACATGTAGATTTTAAGTACCTGATCAATTCCTTTGGTTGATTACAATCATACCAAAGCATTGTAATTTTCTAGAAATGTGGTTTTTAAGCAAAATACGGAGAAAATAGTATGCAAAATCACTTAAAAGATAAAAAAATGCATTTTACGTTTGCTCATTGTCATAAATAATCATTTTGTTCAAATTTTACCTTTGACACAATTAAACACATGATTTATTGAACTTATCCATTTCAACAAAATGAATATCCATGACGAGATTTGAAGAAAAAACAGGAAATAAAGTTTGTTACGGTATTGACATTTTATCTGGTCATGTGATCTTTGAAACTTAATTATAAGGATCTGATTGGCTGTTAAGGTTTCTTTTCGCTTTTCGTAGTATTTTCAGAAACAACTTGTTACTTTCATGAAAAAAGAATATCATTTTATTTGATTTGTATTTTTCCTTTTACTTCTCTCAAAATTTGACGAATTTTGACATTGACTCATATATGTTCTAGGAGATAATTCATGGATAATTTAGTGATCTGTTATGCAAATCAAACATCTATATGTCTTGATCCACATTTTAACTAAGGGTGAGGTTGGCGCCGTGAAACTGGTTTAAGCCCTCCAGTAAAATATTTTTACTGACCGTTCCAATGCGGTGCTTCTTTTGTGGATCATTTTTGTTATTTATGTTTCGTGTTTGTCATGCTTTCTTGTCTGTTCATATCAGCCTTGTGATCACCTGCTAGGAAAAGGCTAACCTCTGGGCTCTCTTGTGTGTGATGTTTTATTACACGTATGTTTATGTCACTTCCCCGTGTGGTGTCTTGGGTCAGGTGCACAGTATGGTACTTGATTGTATCGATTCATGATCTTTGCCTCTTTACACATTGAAATATACCTAATGGTGGATTGTGGAGAATAACATAGAGCAAAGATGTTAATGTGTATTGCTGTTTCCAGTCCTTTAAGGGTTAAATGAGGTATCTAGGTGACACCAAGAGTTTATGATCAACATAGGACAAAACTAGTTATCTTAGCTAACGTAAATTTTAGCTAGCACATGTTTCACGAATTACACATTTTGTAATACTAGAATGCGCATTTGCTTTCCATGAAATAAACACGAAATTATAATCATTAAATGACACATTGTATTATCAATGGTCCTTATGGAAAATGCGACAAAATTTTAACGATGCTTCATCCAAATTATGAGGGGAAAATTCTATGGTTTTGTTTGTCGCGAGTAGCCCCTGGATGGGAACTCAGCAGGGCCCCTGTTCACACAAGAAACCCCAAATTGTTAGGGCGGTACAACACAGGCTATACGGCGGGGAGGCATTGAATGTAGCGGTCACTTTCGCTGCCTCTAGAGTCTTATACCAGCAATTATAATAATTGGTCTCAGTCGAGGTTCTCCGTAAATCCACCGTGAAATAACAATTTCAGCTACATTTTAAGGCCATTTTACAGTTTTAATAACTGCATGGATTTGTCACCGAAATTCCAGCACCTCATTATATAAATATCAAAATCGGAGGTATATAATCCGTTTCTTGTTTACTGACGTGAGTTGGCTCCCGGTACCCTTAGTTTAACAGGTGACCGGGCCCAGAGCGACGACAGTAAACATGATTCGCTCTATAGCTGTCGATTTGATGCTGTTTTTTCTCACCAAGAATATAATATAATACTATATACAGTAAAACCTGTCTAAAACGGACACACTCATAAAAAGACCAAAATTGGTTTTTAAGACCAATTATCGCTTAATGAAGGTCAAAAATATTGCAGAATGCTCAAGGAGCATTCTGCAATATCTTTGACCTTCATTAAGCTACAGTTTGTCATTAAGATCTTTGTTTTGTCTATTTTTGAGTGGCCGCATAAGACAGGTTTTACTGTACTTATTTTCAGCCAATGTCACATGAATGCATGTACATGTACAGTCAATTTGAGTTAATGTTTTAAGTCCTCGGTTCTAGAATCTTAATTCCGAACAACAGTAGTTAAAACTAAAGGGTGCTTGTCGTTATAAAATATCAAACCCCGAGTAATGATTATTTTCAGCACTTCCTATCCATGACATGTTTTGGGTGCTGAAAAGAAACTTTTATGTAAGCACCCAAAACATATCTTTTGATGCGAAATTATCAAAAAATGTGCTGATACATGTACATTTGTACACGCGAGGAAATGAACACAATATGAAACCTGTGTAAAATTGCACGTGATTCATATTTTGTACATTTCAACCCGCAGTACACCTTTAACATATGAGCCATGACATGTGATTTCCAACAACGTGGCATTTTGACATATGTAGACTCAGACGAGCCTGTGCAGCCTCAATTTAAGCTTAGAAACTCCAAATGATGTTCGGCCAGTAGCTTAACACTCACAGAATATTTAAGCGACTAGCAAGGGCTCTGATCAGTCTGCGCGTATGCGCAGATTGGTCTGAGCCTTTGCTGGTCGCACAAACCACATTGTTTGAAATCACATGTCGCGAACGTTATTCGTTTCACCCATTTAATTTTTTCATGCTCAACTCAAGTGAGCACGAAATTTCAACTGCTCATGAAAAATAAAATTCCAACAAATAAAGACATTTCTTGCTTTATGACTCTCAGAAGTTGTATTTATCATGCTAATAAATGTTAAAAAGCCAACAATTGTTGGCATTTTAACATTTATGAGCAGGATAAATTTCGTGCTCAGCTGAAGTTTATATCATCGGGGCCTGATCTTGGTCTGCACTAGTAGCCCATGTCCCACTAAAAGAACGCTGGACTTCTATAGATTAAATTTAAGAATAATTTATAATCTCCATTCACCTTTCTCCTACATCGTGACCAATGGTCAACCATGGTCAGGTGTGGGGTCATAACACTTAACTTCTGTGTCATACATCGGTAGCGTCCACACAGCGACTGGGGAACTGGTCAGAGACCAATGGTCAAATATAGTCAGATGTGGGGTTAGAGGGCATACCACAGAAGACCTAGGTCGGGCATACCTTTCATCTTTGATGACCATAAACCACATGGACATTTCTTAAGATTTATTGTTTGTGTGCTTTATTCTTTGATAATGTATTTCGCGCGCTTTTCTTCAGAATTCTCCAGTAACGCACATTAATGCATGTGTCTAGCCGCCTGACGCCTGAATAATAGTTAAGAAGCAAAATACAATTTAAAAAAAATGAGTCCTAACGCATTTGCATGTGTAACGCGACATCTGATTGGATAACTTCAAAATCTGCTACAGTACATGTATATCTTGCGATATACTGTTGGAAATAGTTTGACGTCATTAATTACGTCACACTTCAATGGATGATATGCGACTCTTTGTGGCATACAACGCTCCAATTGGAGACAAAACTGCAGAAGTGCATTAAATATTATAACAATTCAATACAGTTATCCCCTAAATGACTATAAAATGGCAATGTTGGCACTTTGGGTTCCGGAAAACACAACGCACAGGTTTTTATCAAGCGCAGTGAACAATCAAATATTATGAAACACCTTATATACAATGTTATTGCATTTTTAACACACTCATACATATGACAGAAGACTAAAGTTCACATTAGAACATAAACATATATCATTGGATAAAGTCATATACATATACTTGACATGCGCGGATGCAGAGGGGGCAGGGGGTCTGGACAAAATAAGGGTTTCTTAGCAAAACTGGTCCGGATCCCCTGAAAAATCACAAACCTACCAAGCCAGCATTCAATGTTGGGACATCATCGGCACGTAAGCGAAACGCCATTTAAATGGCGTTTCGCTGGCGGACCAATGATGGCCCGATTATAGTGGTATTTGGATTATCTCTCCCCTCAACAACTAAACAAAAAGCATTGTCAAAAGTGGACCCCCTCTGACAAACGTTTCTGGATCCGCGCATGCTTGAGTAAGGGTTTACGTGGGCCAAACTGCAACTCGTGAGAATATGATGGGTCAGCCTGATCTCAATCATCGCTGTAATGCTGTCACTCAGTAGAATATAATCATAATCCAGATGGTAAAATCATACCATAAAATAGTTCAACTATGGTCTAGTACTTCATGTCTAACGATAGAGCATTAATTTGTAGAATCTGCCAATCATTGACTGACCCCTATAAGGATGTACTGACCTTAAACCCGGCCATGACTTGGCCTGTCCTGACCCCTGACGGGTTAGACCATAGATTAAGAGCAATTAAACTTTGGTGTACATTATTGTGAAATTACAACTTTACACTGTAGTGGGTATGGTTCTGAACGATATTCCACGAACTACCCAAGTGAATACGGCTAGATAACACCCTCTGAATACTGGTAAGACCTAATATTGAAATGTATACTTTGGCAAACAGTAAAGACCCAGACTAGTAAAATGCGGCTTTTTGTCAGAATATACACTGTTGGCAAAGACAAAACAGAACTTTAGAGAAAAAAATGCAATTTATTTGGAAACCAAAATATATACAATGGACCATTCTAAGTGTATTGTATTCACTCTTCTGTTTATAAAGATTTAATTCTGCGTATACGTTGAAAGACTTACATGATTTGCTGATTAACAGTGCCTGTGTTTACATTAGCAAGAAATGTTCTTATATCTGCTTGTGTCACAGGGAAAGGAGTATTTGATATTAGGTAATATACAACCGATGCTGATGTTTATTTTTAAGAGTTAAAGGCGGTTTCAGAATATTTTGAAGTCATTGCTGTACGTTGTATTGTTTGTTAAGAAAAAAAACATTGACTTGTGTATTTGCGGCATCTGATAACTCTTTGTTGCCGAATAAGAGTATGTTAAGTGTTGGCGGACACAGACGTGACAGAATGTTTAACATGCTTTTGTCACAAATTATCAAATCTAATACACACAAGTAAGTAGTGTCCAGTAGTTTCCACAGCACCTAAGTCATACATGTAAGGCTTACTACAATAGTTTGGAGGTTTTGATGATTTAGAAAACAGGTCCCGAGGTTATAAAACTTTTTTCATACTCAACTCAGCTTATCACCAAATTTATCCTGCTTATAAATGTTAAAATGCCGACAATTGTTGGCATTTTAAAATTTATTAGCAGAATTAATTCAGCATCTGAGAGTTTTAAAGCAAGAAAAATCTTTATTTTTCACCGTTTTACCTTTTATGAGGAATTGAAATTTCATGCTCGGTTGAGTTGAGCACGAAAACGTTTTATAACCGCGGGGCCTGAACTGTTTTGTAAGTCATTCATGCTATTTGCCAGGACGCTTTCGTTCGTTGTAGCATTATGGGGACATGTTCAAGTCAACATTTAGTTATCGCTTAAATCAAGAGAGACTATTTGAGTCGGGCGATCATTCAAGTCTCGTATTACAGATACTAAACTGATTATTAGAATGTATGGTAAGTATGTATAAGGAGTTACCAAGATTGTAGGCTGTAATAGTGCATACAGTAGGCGGGGTAAGGGGGGCAAATATTTGGAGCATTTTGCATTTTGTAAAACAGTAGCAGTTTATGTTTCTCTCTCCATGTAGATACCTTTTCCCTACCAGTTACTCTAACTCTGTGCCTACTGGGAAAGTCTGCATGCCTTATATAGTCTGAAGATATTTTTTAAATCAACTTTTTTGGATTTTTACGCATACCTTTCGTCGGGCTTGATCTGGGTCCGAACTGAGAAGCCTCATGTTTGCATTTCCTTAATTATGTAAACATATATCAAAGGATTAATCTACATATATGATCAAACTTCTGTGATTTTAAAGACTTCCTTAGTAAGTCGTCATTTTCAAGAAAATCAAAAATTGCGGAATTTTAGTGATGGATCTGGACAGCGAGCTTTATTTTATCCTATACTTTAGCATGTTTAGTCCGTTTATTATCAGGAGTCTAGTTGCATGTACTGTGATTTCTGGTTATCAATTGTCAATAGAAAAGAATCCAAATAATTTAAATGAGCCCCGACATGTGATTTCCAACAATATGGCATTTTGACATGTGTAGTCTCAGACAAGCCCGAGCAGCCTCCTTTTATGCTGAGAAATTCCAAATGGTGTTCAGTCAGTAGTTTAACAGTCATAGAATATTCAAACGACTAGCAAAGGCTCTGATCAGACTGCGCGTATGCGCAGGCTGGTCTGAGCCTTTGCTGGTCGCGCATACCACATTGTTAGAAATCTCATGCCGCGGCTCAAATTACTGTATACTCAATAATGCTTAAAGAACATGAAAAGGTTTTTTTTTTATAATTTTAAATGGATCCGCTGTATAAATGACATACTTGTTGGCCGATCTGATCTTTTTTAAAATTGAACCAGTCAATAACCCATTTTCTGTGAAAATGGATATTTCACGAACATAGTCGGATTTGTATATTCAAGAATGGAATGAGAAAGCTAACGTTTCCTCAAAAAAACACAATATTTTTTATTCAAAGACACTTCAATTTTGAAAAATATTTGATTAATGTTTAAAAATTATATTATTCTAAAATTATCAAATATAGGACTGATAACCATCGGCTCCCGATTGAGACTGGACGATGGGATGATATACCATTTAATGAGCGAAAATGCGAAATTTGCCTGCAGACGACATTGGTGATGAGTATCATTATTTGTTTACTTTCGACTTTTTTAAGAGTGACAGAAAATTATATCTGAAACCGTGTTTTTATGTTAAGCCAAATATACACAATTTTTGGGAGCTTTTTTACCTCAACCAATGAAGCAACGCTCATTAAATTATCAAAATTTGTTGCAATTATTATGGAAAAGTTTTCTGTGAAGATTGGTGTTTCCAAATGAGTGAAATAAGTTATGTTTAAGCTTATATGAAGATTAACCATATATTATTGGTTATTAAAGGTCACTTTCCTGTCATTAACTAAATTTCCAAAACAATAATATTGTATCTCATAGTACGCTGTATTTATGTATTAAGTCTATTTTCTGCATAACATGTATGCGTTAGTCTCTTACGCCACCTGTGAGTAGCCTGAAATGTATAGTTTTCCAATAAAGTTATGTTCTGTTCTGTAAATATTCGGAAATTGTATTTTCGCGAATAGCGTAAAGGCTTAAGACATATTTGCCACGCTAAAAAGTCGCGACTTTGGCATGGTTTACCTACATCAGTAAAGGACAAATAGTTTTCTTTTTTTAAAGAGACCATGGCCCGGAATTACAATGCCTCCTTAAAGTTAAGCAAAACTTAAGTTAAGTATTCATATTTCAACATGCTATATTACTTTAAGAACTAAACAAATTGCCTGGGTCGATGTGGTATTTGTGGTCAAAGATACCATTGTGATCGGAAAAATTAAACTTATTGGATTTTAATCAGTTTTAAACGTTATTTTTCGCATCCTAAAAAATCAATACTTTACTTAGGTCTTTCTGAACTCTAGGGAGGCATTTTAATTTCGGGCTTAGGTCTGTAACTATGAACATTTTCGAAGAAAATATTTTCTTTTTAAATCATTTGTAAAAATAGAATTGAGTTATATTATCACAATAAATATGGTCAGTACAGCTGAAAACTGCAAGGAAAAGTGAATTATCTTATTAAAAGAGGTGTTTTTTCTCTTAAAGGTTATTATTTACGTCCCTCCAATAATTCTAGACAGTTGATTTTAACACAAATGCTGTTGTTTTGATAGTGTTATTTTGTTAAGATTTACGAAAATGGTGAAATGTTTACCTGAATTTGAGTATTTTACTGTATTCTTGAAAAATAGAAACTTTATTTAAAAAATTAAAAGATAAAAAAATACAGACTATGCAGCTTTAATAAATTAACAGTAAGTCAGTGATGTAATATCACAGTGTAATAATGCTACTTGTCAGAATCCTCCCCTATGTTCACACTGGTAAATGTATACGTCGATTTGGTGGTATTTACGCGTATTGCCGGTACCTTAAAGACCGGAAGTGGTAGATATAGGCGTTAATACTATGTAGAAAAACATGCCATATGCCTAAAGGACTATAGAATTTGATCATTTTTAAGTATTCGGCATGCAGATGGCGATTTACATGTATGTAAGCATTTAGGAATAGATTCGAGTACCGATCTGGATGATCGGTACTCGAATCTATTCCTTAATGCTTACATAAATCGCCATGCACATATTGAATACTTAAAAATGATCTAATTTTATAGTCCTTTAGACATATGGCATGTTTTTCTACATAGTATTAACACCAATATCTACCACTTCCGGTCTATGAAGTACCGGCAATACACGTAAATACCACCAAATCGACGTATACATTTACCAGACTGAGTGTGATGTTGCAGTAGGCAAATGGCGTTTTGCTTGTGGGAGAATGTAAACTGTCTGGGATACTTTTTGAGGCGCAATCGAAGTAATCGCTCCAATTTTCTCGTTGCCCCGTTAAATTATGAGTGAACGAGTTTTCAAGACCCTACCATCAATATTTGCCAGTTTATGATTGAATGCATATGTCCAATAGCCACGGAATTGCATATTTCACCAACTCGGTAAAGTTTATTTGCTTAATTCGCGCTTCATTTCGTTATCAAGGACCCCCGCATCTGGCCACTTGTTGCTTCTCAAGTGACCATTGGTCACTCCTGGCTCAAGAACACGATTTCGCTAGCGTAATGTCCACTTTAAACAAATCTGACAGTCGGTGTCAGCTAGGATCTCCAATTGCGAATTTCCATCAATTTTTGTTTTCACGTTTGACAAGAATTGCAATAAATAAGCCTTCCATCTCTAGTGTACTTGGCTAGTTTGTTTTCTTCTCTAATAAATCGCCCTCTGACTTCTTGACACCGTTCTCCACTGCAGGTCACGCTGGTTTTCTCACAATTAAACACATCTTAGGATCTCTATAATCTTCAACTTTTTCTATACAGAGTCAAATATTCTATTGTGTCAAGGATAATGTTTCTATGACGAGATAATGCGAAAATTAGAACGTATGCAACACTGCAAATGCTGGACAATAATGATTGCATTGTTGCACCGTTGTTGTAACAGTCTTTAAATGTCGAGAAAGGGGTTGGACAATGCGGGACGGAGTACATTCCTTGTGGCGTTCTCACGGCCCGTACTGCTCATTTTTTATTTCATGGACAGCAAAGAACACATCTCTGTGAATGGCTTACGTCAATAATCTTAAGAGATGCTTAGTGAAATGAGACTCGACATGAGATTTCCAACAATGTAGCAGCTTACATGAATAGACTCAGACGAGCCTCTGCAGCCTCCGGTTAAGCCTAAAAACTCCAAATGATGTTCGGTCAGTAGCTTACAAGTAACAGTCATAGACAAACCACATTGTTGGAAATCTCATGATAAGAAAGGTTAAAGAGTAAGTGATAACAAGTACAAGGTGGGATTGGTACCAATATTAAGCAAGCTTGAGCATCCATGTAGTCCTCCTAGATACGTCACGTAAACTTTGACTTTAGGTTCGCATTAACCAACTTAAATTCTCACGCGTATAAGAATTTTGTTGGTAGCACACATTTGAATTCTTGGGCAAATAAAAACTGTTTTTTTTTTTAATTTTGATATTTTTTTTTTCAATTAGCAATTCGAATTGTATCTTTCAGAAACATAAACATTTTGTATCCAGTTCAGGTCGGGCCTAAACCCAAAACTAAATAACGCAAACAAATACCTGCAGTTCATGAGCTCTTGCACATATCGAAAGCTAAATTTTGATTCAAGACCACTATAACAATTATCTAGAAAGATATTACTTGACTTTTCGCTTACTGTAAAGGCGGCGCCTCATGAATGCGTAATTATGACTAGTCAACCTTAGGCATAGGTAAAAGCTGAAGAGGAGGCTAGGTTTTATTCAAAAGTAACTGTATCATCTTGTGCCACAACCTCAGTCATTATTTAGTCCTTAAAACGCCAGCAAAATACATGCATCTGAAAATGTCTATTTAACACAAGCAGGGAGGCAAACATTGTGGACCCAGATCAGACTGCTCCAGGAGCAGTCTGATCTGGGTTCACACTGTTTATCTATGAGGCTTCAAATAGTTTAGTGG
This sequence comes from Loripinus fragilis, assembly GCA_964019695.1. NCBI lineage: Eukaryota > Metazoa > Mollusca > Bivalvia > Lucinida > Lucinidae > Loripinus > Loripinus fragilis. Next base: position 86,191,468 of record OZ026522.1, on the reverse strand, counting down.
ACGACAAAGAGCATACATTTTGTGATAATGCGCTTTAAAGGTTAATAAATGTGAGTTCAGTGTACGGTTAGGATTTTCATGAAATGCTCGCACGTTTGTGCGGCTCAAAAAGCTACCAAATTATGAATAAAACCTGATTTCCCTTCCTTAGCAGATGGAATAGCCGAACCACACCCAGATATGAATACTAAAGTTGCTGCCTTTACAGTAAGTGAAAAGTCAAGTAATACACAATACTGGTAAATACAAAACTACCTGACGCTTAATGTGACACCTAACAAGGAGTTCGCCTCGCCGAAAGTATGTTCAAAGTAAGGCCACGTGTACAGACCATAGGTCGGTCATAGATCTGACCGTGGGTCATTGGTCTACAACAGATCAAATAAATCTGAAATTTGAACAGGTACTTTTACAGTGAGTAACCATTAAGTATGCTATAAAATATGGACTATGTCCGAATTACTAAAGGTGGCAATCTTTACAGAAGTTTATACTATTTGTTTCTTTTTCGGTATCGTACCTGAATATGAACTTTGATTGCTGAAATATAGTCGAAACTTGGTAACGAAGTCCTCGAATTATCACAAGTTAGAATAAAAAAATATTTTCAATATGCTCAAGAGGAAATATAAGCCGTGACATGTGATTTCCAACAATGTGGCATTTTGACAAGTGCAGACTCGGGCGAGCCTGTTCAGCCTCATTTTATGCTTAGAAACTCCAAATGATATTCACTCAGTAACTAAACACTCATAGAACATTCAAGCGACTAGCAAAGCTTCTGATCAGACTGCGCGTATGCGCAGGCTGGTCTGAGCCTTTGCTGGTCGCACATACCACATTGTTGGAAATCTCATGTTGCGGCTCAATTTTAATTCATTATGTTAGTGAGAGATTTCGTTAAAGCATCAACAACACGTATTTTGAGTGTTTAGATTTTATAAATGAAACATCTAGAGGAGACGTTTCTTTCAAGCACCCAAGACATGTTTTGAAAGTGAATTATTATCTCTCTCTCTCTGAATCCTTATACATGTATCCCAATTTATTCGAATAAGCGGATACTTCGAGCAACCGGAGTTCGAGTTATAAAGTTCCACTGTACTTAACTGGACATAAGACCAAAATTGACTGTCTTTATATGGACAGTAACTCATAAACTGTGCAGATCAGGCTGTGTATTCGTTCACTGATTAAATGGTACTTATCTAAAATTCATGACTATTTTGTACATCTCGCACAGCTAGCAAGCTGTGGGTATATTGGTTCAAGCGTTAGCATCAGATTTCATTATACGCCATATTTCTGTATAGCGAGCAGGAGGGCTCTGACGAGACTGCGACAATGTGCAGCCTCCTCTAAACCTTCGCTGCTCGCTTATGCGATATCGCCAAAATTTCAGGTACTTGCTAAATCTAAGTTTTCTTCTTATTCCTGTTTTACTTAATACATGTAGTATATAGAAGTTAGATGGAACTTATACAGAAAGTCGGGATGGTCCATGTATATTTTAAGGGGTAACAGAATATAATTTCAAACAGGTGGCAAATCATTCGAAAAAGTGAGTGGGAGCGCAGTGGCTCAGTGGTAGAGTGCTTGACTCGAGACCGAGAGGCCGCGGGTTCGAGCCTCACCGGCGTCACTGCGTTGTGGTCCTTAAGCAAGACACATTTATCCTAGCTTAGTACTGATTCAACCCAGGAAGACCCGTCCCTGTTTAACTGAAAGATTGTTGATGGGGCGTAAAGAATCGAATCAAACAAGCAAACAAATTGAAAAAGTGAGTATGACAAAGAAATACCAGAGTCACAACTGCAGACCAATCCGTGGCACAGCTGATGCAGCATGTCATCTGGGTCTTCACTGTTTGCTATAGTACCCGTTTAGGGGTTTCCAGCCGTCGAAGGGCTAAGGGGTGAATATTGCACAAAAGGATACGTAAGTTGTGAACATTAGGGTGGACACGTAGCAGTGAAATACCACATTTGTCAAGAGGCTATTTCAATATATCACCTAAATTGCCCTCTCGCATCGCGACTGCAATTTATTCAAGTGTAATGTGTTAACCCTAGAATCGCCATTAACGTTTTACCTGCTTCTGTCGTCTGCTGACAAACTTTGTAAGCAGTTCGAACCACAGATCACCCCGGCATTAAGTTTAAATCCAGACTGTTTGACACGCTAATGGTATTCCTGATTTTATAAAGATAACTTTGGACGATAAGAAGGCTAGTTAGACGAGTAAAACTTTGCAGAATACTTTGTAAATGTTGCCAGTGTCTGCCCGACGGAGTACTGCATTGTGCCCTGTGTTGTGGAAGCATGAAAACAAACTAAAATATCTACTGTCGTGCCAACCAAGAGTGACAGTGACGTAATACTTTGTTTAGAATTGCTAAGTAAAACACACCATGTGCACTTCACTTGAGCTAACGCCAATCGATAGATCACTTGTATATTAATCCTATCCTGAGGACAGGATTAATACACAAGTGGTCTGTCGATTATAAGTCCCTGATTACTGTGTAAACAAATCATGAAGTCACTGTCACTCTTATCTGGCACGACAGTAGCTCTTGAATTTCGGGAAAATGACTTGACAGTTGATGTAAATGTTTGCGAGCAGAGTACAGAGTTCGAGTTGGTTACCTAAGTGTGTCTCGAACTAGCAACCCGTTGATCCCTTGTCTGTCGCTCTACCAACTGAGCTACTGCGCTCCACAGTTAGGTCCATTCACTTTAGACTGTGGAATATTGAAGTTGGTTCGGAGACGGCTATCGAAGACTTCCGCGAGCCTGCATATCCTTGCAGTCTCTCCAGAGCTATGCAAGGCACTGACCATGCTGACGTAGTTGCAGTCTATCGTAGTCGGAGTACGAGTCAGAAGCTCCCACTGGATAGTTGCGCGCGTAAATGGTAAGCATGACTTGACCACTACGTGAACGTGATTTATGCCATTTTCAAACGAACTAGTCCAATTGCATGCTGGGAATTTTCGCGTGTGTTTTTTTTGTGTATTTTTGTGTTTTTTGTCAGTTTTTTTTTCTGGTCTGCTATTGTTTTTTTAAGTTAGCTTTTTCACAACGATCTTTCAGGATTACCATCAGATGGTCAAATAGTTTGAATCAAGGTAAGGCCTGACGAAACTGTTTGCATTGGTCATCAGCAAACAACACTTGAGAAATCGCAAGTGGCGGGTAAAGAGTTTTAGTTGATTACGAAAGCCCACAAGCAATTTTTAAACAGTTAGATCGCGTTTAGTCAGAAGATCGCTTTAGCTGGACAAATGATGTTGAATATAATTAAAGGTTACAACATGTAATCAATGACAGGGGTATTGTGGGAGGCTACTGAGTTATACAAGTGACCGGAGAAAGTAATAAAAGTGATTTAAACACTTCATGAAATTATTCCATGTTGCGGTTCAGAGAGAGTGGCGTTAGGCAGGGGGTAACTATTGAACCATTCGTATTTTGATAGCATTGTGATTCGTAAATCCGACCTGGCTTTTCTGAGTCGGACACCTGTATGGAATTCCAAACGGTTTTAAATTTAATTTTATGGAAACATTGTTACTAAATGTTGTAATCGTATCCAGATTTCGCAATTTCCTCAGAAAGTATATTTCAACATTAAGTTTTATTAACATATTATAAATTCTCTCAGGGCATAAGGTGACGTGTTCGCTCGTGGCGGAGCGATGACCCAACATAAAACTTTAAAAAATGAAGATAACTTGATACAGTTTGTGAGTTTTAAAAAATGAAACCATCTCTTTTAATGATAGAGGATAGTGCTTAACATTTCCTTTGTCTCCTTGGTTTCGCCATATCATTCTCAGCTTCTGATAAAAATGAATTATATAAATCAAAACAAGATCGCATACTCGAAGTTCTCCGTCATTGTTTAGACTAAAAGAGAAACATGCGCGGATCCAGAAAATTCCCTCACAGAGGGTTGGGAGGGGGTCCTGAAATTTGTTTTAGTCATAATCGTATTTCACACAAGAGGGCCGTATGGACCTCTCTCGAGAAGCAATTGGACCCGAGGGGTCCAATTGCTTCTCGAGGGGGGTCCGTACCATTTATTTTTTAAGGAAACATGTAGCAACTTTTGATTTTCCAGGGGGTCTGGAACTCCTGTCCCCCCCCTTCTGGATTCGCCCACGGGGAACTTGCTGTTCCGTCCCTATGCATTAGCCTGTATAAACAGCAAAAGAGATAGCTGGGGACAAGGGATCTACTTCGAATTCTAAGTAGTTCAGACTGCGACCATTTATAACAGTAACATAGCCATACATAAAGTGATTAAGGTGCATAACAGAGGTGAGCCATGGACTTCAGCTGGAACCAAAAGTGATCATAAACTTGGAGTTGGAACCAAAATATGATATATGGACTCGGTGACCATTGGACTTCAGCAGGAAGTAAATGGCGACCCATGGACTTGGAGCTCGGGAAAAGCGACATATTGACGTGGAGCTAGATTGAGACGTGAACTGTGTACATGTACTTCGACCGAAACGAAGACATGAACTTTTTGCTTCGGTTTAAACCAAGAGATAAACTAAGGGCTTTAATTGGAAGCAAGTGTTGAACGTTGGTCTTCAATTAGAACCAATACGTCAACTATGGGAGTCAGTTTAAACCAAGAGGTAAACTATGGGTTTCGAAAGGAGCCAAGAGGTGAACTATTAGCTTTAGATTGGACCTGGGCTTCTGTTGGAACTAAGAAGTGAACTATAGGCCTCAGCTCGAACCAAGGGGTGGCTTCAGTTGGACCAAGGAGCTGCTTCAGTTGGACCAAGGGGTGAACTTTAAGGTTATGTTAGAACCAATATGTGAACATTAGTATTTAGTTTGGACCAAGAGGTGAACTATGGGCTTTCGATGGAAACAAGAGGTGACCTATGGGATTCAGGTGGCATTTAAGCATAATCAGAGGTGTATAACGGGTGAAACATGCAGTAATTTTGACATTTTCCACGCTTATTACACTCTAATAGCCCAATTTAATCATACTAATTACATGTATTCTGCGGTCTAGCTCAAGAAAATAGCTTGTCATAAAATACGGCGATAATTATTTGTATCGCCCCAAGGCATATAGTCCAGACTCTTTAACCACGCCATGACAAATGGTCATTCCACTCAGAGTGGCAAGACTATACTACTTTCTGACTGTACACCTCAACCGTGGTGACTGAATTCGCCTTATATCCGACAAAATCATCTCTATTTACGAGTACCATAAAGCAGAAAAAAAACTTATCTTTTATTTTAGTTGTGTGCCTATGTGTTCGTGAAATTATCATTATTCACATATTAGCATTGAGTCTTGTTTAACTAGAAAGTGATGATTTTGTAAGTGACGGGGAATGCCTTATGTGACAGGTTATTATTAAGATTGTGCCTCACATACAAACCGCATCAGATTTTACTACTAAAGCAACGATATCGTATTAGAAGGTTTTCAAGAATATTCCTGAATACTGATTTTTTGTCAGATTAAAACAGCTTCTCTGATCTATTGTCAGTTTAATTAAAGTCACTTCATCTTTAAACTGAAATTGTTCTTTTTTGTAGGATAACTGTTACAATGTAAAATATTTAAAGTTCAGGATGTTTGAAAATGTGCACTTTCACACATGCAGTGCTAGTTTCACTCATGCAGTGCTAGCTGTTGCTTGATCAAGTTGTGTCTATACCTAGGTTCCAATAGATTTTCATTTCACCATACAATACATTCAGAGCCTGTTCATATAAGATAAATAAAATTCGTGCATACCGGATAAGGATATCTGTGATTTTACCCTGGGATAGAAAATCTTATCTTACCCATTCTATCTTACCCAGGACGTCAAGTAACGCCATCATGTGGAATTGCATCTTAGCGTATTCAAGGTCTTCAGGAAGCTTATTTTAAAATAAATAAATAAAAACAGTGGAGAGCAAGAAAAATTAATCCATTATTCGTGTGAGGGTAGGATAGAAAAATCCGTCCCTCGTGATCACCGTTTGTCATCACTCGGCAAGCCTCGTGACGCAACTGGTGATCATCGGAACGGATTTTCCTGTCCTACCCTCACATTTATGATGAATTCTTATAATATGGACCAGCACATGAGCTGTTGGTGCTCATATTGTACCCCACTTCCGAGCATACACAAATTAAGGATTTAATGAAACGCGGTCCAAATATTTGACATCTAGTCCCTCTGGAATCGACAACACTGGAGATTAAAGGAGATTGGTGCCGTACATATGTACCAAAATGTTATGAGCTTGCCCTATTAATTATATTATGACTATCGAAGAGGAGACAGGTATTTTTTTGGATATTGTTAAAGGTATAATGACGTCACTGCAAAGAAATTTATCACCAACGGTGATGCATGAAACAGTTGATCCACATGAAGTAAATATTCTCCTCTTGTCATTTGAGCTGCGGCATGAGATTTCCAACAATTTGGTAAGTGCATACGCGCAGTCTGGTCAGAGCCTTTGCTAATCGCTTGAATATTCTGCTGGCCAAACATAATTTGGAGCTTCTATGCCTAAAAGGAGGCTTCACAGGCTTGTCTGAGTCTACACTTGTCAAAATACCACATTGTTGGAAATCACATGTCACGGCTCATTTGGTAACAAGGATGAACACAACTTACTTCACAGGCTTCCAGGTGCCACCAACTGGACGTAGCCTCGTAGACCATCACCAAATTTTGGGCCTCGATGCGACAAAACCTGTCTTCGGGTTTTTCGAAAAAGGGAGGCTCAAACAAGTCTCCTCAGCTACAAAGACTGTCTAGTAATTTGTAATTTCGCTTGTAGCAAGCCTAGGTATTATACTTTCCAAAAAGCGAATAACAAAGGCGCTGATCAGACTGCGCGGATGCGCAGGCTGGTCTGCGCCTGTGTTATTCGCAAACCACTGAAGACAGGTTTTCTCGCGTCGAGGCCCAAATACTAAAAAAATAGGTGAGTATAATCAGGAAATACCATAACACTGCAGACCAACCGACAACACCGTGAGTAAGATCCACAGAACACTGACTGTCACAAGACACCAGGATGACAGTTAAACTAAAGCAACCAGTTCTCTATTCCCCATCAAGATGATTGCAAAACTGAAATGACATAAAGTACTGAATTACAACATAAAAATCAAATACAGAACCCCAAAACAGTAAAAAATAAATCATCAACAACAGAACCATCGCCTTAGAACGCACAGCAGTCTTAGCCACTAGTTTTTTTTTTTTTTTGTTTTTTTTGGGGGGGGGGGGGGGGGGGCTTAAATGCATTCTAATGGTTCCAAATCTTTGCCTTAGAGATTCTGTTGTTCTAAAGCCGACCATCACTATCACCTGTTTGGGGAATAGTTGAATATATCTTTGATTGTTTGTAAATCTACTAGAAGTAGAGGCGCTTGCGTTAAAGTTTGCTTTGTAGGTTTTGCCTGTTTTCGTTGATGCTTTACGACCCAGTTAACATTTTGTCAGTCATATCGAGACGTTTTCCTGCCTTCCTAGGTTGAGTCAGTACTCAGTAGAGGATAAACTAACTTGCTCAAGGATACGACACGGTGTCTCCGATGAGTCTCGAACTAGCATTCTTTCGATCCCACTATGCAAGTATAATAAAACATTTACAGCATATTAAGGGAGGGGAAAGTTGAGCAGATATGTACATTGCATTTTGGATTATTCGCAAAACTAAACAAGTAATGTCTTTAATAACAGTTGACTCTAGACAGAAGGTTAGGACAGTATCATATACTTACTGCACCCTCCTCCCCGCTTAGGCTGCAGCTGCTATCCATTCTAGGGCGACGGTTCTGTTGTAGGCAGGTTTTTTTATTGCTCCCATTTTAATCATGACTGAGATATTATATATTTTGTCCTATATAATTTGGCAATCATTTCGCTGTGGAAACTGAGTTTATAAAACTTTTTCGTGCTCAGCTCAGCCGAGCATGACTTTTCAACTGCTCACAGAACGTAAAATACTGAACAGTTTACCTGATTAACACATTAAGATGTTGCATTTATCATGCTAATGAATGTTAAAATGCCAACAATTGTTGGCTTTTTTAACATTTATGAGAATGATAAAGTTCATGTTCAGTTCAGTTGAACATGGGAATAGTTTTATAACTTCGGGGCTAAGTTGATATGCTTATTGTACATGTATACTTGCTTTTATGCGTGTGTCTTTGTTAGTCTAGTGTCATCCTATGGTGTGTTGTGATTATTGTGACAGGTTTTGGTCATATTATATTTTCTCCTTCTATGTGTTGTTTTCGTGTTTGTCATGCTTTCATGTCTGTTCATTGCAGCCTTGTGATCACATGCTGGGAAAGGGATAACCTCTTTGCTCTCGTGTGTGTGATGTTTTATTGTGTTTTGTCACTTTCCCATGTGGTGTCCTGGGTCAGGTGTGGTACTTGGTTGTATCGATTCCTGATCTTTGCCTCCTTACTTACTTTGATTTTCATTTGTGATATAACGCTTTTCTATCCCATCTATTCTAGCAATCTCCTTGAAGAAGACAAAGCTGATTGCATTGCCTATTGTCTGCGGGACAAAGCTGATTGCATTGCCTATTGTCTGCGGGACAAAGCTGATTGCATTGCCTATTGTCTGCGGGTCAAAGCTGATTGCATTGCCTATTGTCTGCGGGACAAAGCTTATTGCATTGCCTATTGTCTGCGGGGCAAAGCTGATTGCATTGCCTATTGTCTGCGGGACAAAGCTGATTGCATTGCCTATTGTCTGCGGGTCAAAGCTGATTACATTGTCTATTGTCTGCGGGCAGGCGGGACAAAGCTGAGTGCATTGCCTATTGTCTGTTGGACAAAGCCGATTACTTTGCCTATTGTCTGCGGGACTGCTTTCGTAGGGGAGTTTAATGTTACAGTTAGTTGCTGTTGTTGCTGTCGTCTAAGTATAGTTCAATTGATTTGGTTCACCCTTGCTTTTGGTGCTTCTTGAAGGGCTAACCTCTTTGCTCTCGTGTGTGTGCTTCTTGAAGCACCAAAGACAAGGGTGAACCATTGACAAGAGTGTACCTTTGGCAAGAATTCTCATTACCTGCAGCAAACAGTATGCAACAAAGGTTAGAGACGATAAATCAAGACAAACACCATTGGCAAAACATATTTTAACAGTAAATATGTTTGCCTATGCTGTTGTTATACTCATCTGTGGTGCCTTGATGATTTGCCTTTGATGTATTTTAAATAAAGGAACTATTAGCTTGTATTTGGTGCTATATTCAACCAGGTGTATACAGCAGATATTGCTAACAGGCTCTGAAGGCATTATCAATTGAATTTCAAACAAAAAATAAAATATGTGTAATCAGTGATATAATACCCATACTCATTTGGATTGCACATTTAAACAAGAGGGTCAAGTGGCCCTAAATCGCTCACCTCAGTTTTGTTTAATGCTAACATATAGGTATCTGTTGAAAGTTGGCCATGTCCCTGGTATCAAGTGGTGTAGGGCCAGGGGCATAATTTGAACAAACTGTGTAGAGGTCCACTAAGTCATACTACATACCAAATATCAAGGCTCTAGGCCTTAAGGTTTCAGACAATAATATTTCTTCATGGGTTTTCCTTACATAAACCTATGTAAAACATGGGCCAATTTTGGGCATAATTTGAACAGACTTGGTAGAAATCCACTAGGTGTTGCTACATACCAAATATCAAGGCTCTATGCCTTATGGTTTCAGACAAGAGGATATATGGGCTCCTCGCGAAAAAGCTGTCTTCGGGTTTTCAGAGCAGATCATATCCAAACCAGCCAGCTCAGCTTTAGAGACTAGCTAGAAATTTAAGATTTTGAATATTATACTTTCCAATAAGCGAACAACAAAAACGCTAATCAGACTGCGCAGATGCGCAGGCTGGTCTTCGCATTTGTTGTTCTAAAACCCCGAAGACAGATTGTTCTCACTTCGTGGCCCAGATTTAAGCCTACCCCACCCACGTTGGCCAATTCTGCCGTCCGGTGTAAGGCGACATTTCTGTTGATGTTATTCATCATTTTTCTGGGGTGTGGGGGGCTTTGTGTTGGTTCCTTCTTTTGTGGTGTGGTTCAGGGTGCCTTTTCGAGTTTAGCAAGAGAGAGTTTGTTGTTTTACCTTAAATTGTTAGTGGCTGTCTGTCTGTCTGTATTATGTGTCTCTTCCTCACGGTGCGTCGGTTGGTCTGTAGTCTGTGATTGTGGCTTCTATTATTGCGCGTATTCAGAAGCTAAATGCATACGGACTGTCGGTGTACATGTCAATAAAACATCAGGTTAGTATTACACAAGGTTTTAGTACTTTAAGCATGGGGCATGATCACTCCTGACCAGATCACTCGTTGGATCATTGTCTTCTTTGTCTGCACATGTCAGACTGTCAGTTTATCATACTGAGGCATTATTTCCTGACGAAGCCTACCATTGATTGACTTGTTAAAAAGACAACGATATTTAGTGGTTGCGGGAAACCGCATTTATTCCAAGGAATTAATTACAGTCAAAGCTCTAGAATATAAAGCACACAAAACAGCATAGAATTGTGAATATTTTCTTGTCCATCATTTTGAAAATATGTTTTTGATGTTCAACAGAACCGTCTCATTGAGAGGGTTCCTTTGAGTACCGACAGCATATGTTTTGGCTGAGAAAAGAACATTAAATTCTGATCATGACAACTGATGGTGTGATGTTTTAAAGGGGCTGTACGTCGCAGGTATGTTGGATTCCAAGATAGCACGCACATAGTGAGTCTGATAAGATTTGCTGCAAGTCAACCACTTGCCTAATAAAATTCACCTTGCTTAACCCATATAAGCCTAGCGTCCTTTTTGTGGGACATCGGCAAGCAGTGCAAAACCAGATCAGGCGTCGCAAAACGCGTCGTCTGATAAGGTTCTCCATTGTTTGCAAACAGAAGTTCCTTTTAAAGTTTGAATATAAATGAAAAATACCACCTAACAATCCTTAAAACGGAAATGGACTGGTCCAATTGATAACAATGGAAAATTCCATTCGGCATAAATGAGTTAAGTAGGTTCTGCTGAACCAGGGACAACTTTAAAACATATTCAGATCTGCTAGATCCCCGACACATTTTCATTGTTCCAAAGTGCTGAGCGCAGATACTCAGTTGGTAGAGTGTTAGACTGGGGATCGAAGTGTTGCTAGTCACTGTGCTGTGTCCTTGAGCAAAACCTTTACTGGTTCAACCTAGGCATGACTGAAAAGAAACTCGGACGTAAAACACCAAAACAAACAAGCAAAGGTGTGTTCCAAAGGAGGTTGGTGTATTTTAAAAGCTAATAGTTTGTACTATATTAAGGCGTGAATCTCCCTGAAAGTCATTTGTGAATAAGTAAAATTTTCTAACTTTTTGCAATTAGTCTCGTTACATTGTATGTACTTACATGTAAATTATTAAATATTCTAAATGATGTTCAAACCAAAGGCAATGGGGAGATAAATACGGCTAAACATAACTACCTTAAATTGTATTTTGATACCATATAAGTTGAAGGGCTAAAACGTACGTTCACACTTGTGTTTTACTATTAAAGAGCGCAAAAAGATTCATCTAACAATGTCCGATTCGAACATTCGATTTTTCTGATCAATATGCGTTTGCACTATTTAAGCGTGCAATATGCAGGTAGTACTTCTGAATGGGGATGCTTTACAAGTATGCAGGTTGTCACTAACATGTTATATGAATTATGTACTTTTTATAGGATCTGCGGCTCAAGTGTAAGTGTGTGTGTGTGGGGGGGGGGGCATGTGTTCCCTCACCTGGGAACAGTTCGTACATTTGCAGAGTGTTTGTTTGTCTCCAAACATTATCATTAATTTGAAGACTTTATATGTGAATAATGAAATGCAAGACAGACTGAAAATGATGACTTACAATACCTATCAATTCGTGCAACCTAGACTGGCTCCAGTCCTTAAAACAATTTTCATCAATGTGTCATATCATATACATGTACTTGTAGCCAGTCTAACTCTGATGGCTCTGTGTTCCAGTCCTTAAAACAATTTTTCATCAATGTGTCATATCATATACTTGTAGCCAATCTAAGTCTGATGGCTCTGTTTTAAAACAGAACCATCAGGGTTAGACTGGCTACAAGTACATGTATATGATATGACACATTGATAAAAATTGTTTTAAGGACTGGAGCCAGTCTACGTGCAACCCTACTGCCTCTGTGACACTCAACCTGCATCTGAAAGCAAACATAGTCCTATTCTCCAGACGGAAACCTATCCTTAATAGACAGTAAAAGATACGGAACGACAGCTTTAATTTTCTTTGAGCTTTGTTTCTGAGGTTAGGCTTGTGTTAAAGTTGCGTGATAGGAAGTCTTAAGATTCAGAGAAATCAGTAAAAACGAAATTATTATTGATTTTGAATGTTCTAGTTACCGCGAGAGTGACATCTGAAACCAGAATTATTACAGAAGGCGGTTTTTGAAAAGGCAACTTATAAAGTAGAACTTGGTCAGGTCTGGGCCCCTGAATAGGGTCAAAACATTTCAAGATTTTGCTCAATTGGCACAAATGATGAATCACTTATTTACCGCTGCATATAAATGTTGTTGTCACATGATTGGTTATTTTACTGGTTTAGAATCTTTAAATCACGTATGATCCGGGTAAATTTATTCTAGGCATCACTCATTCCCAAATGAATGAAATCGTTAAATAATGTAAATCCGGAAATTTTCGCGAGAATTTTATTTTCGCGAATAGCGTTAAAGACATATTTGTGATGTTAAAAATTCGCAACTAGGACATGATATACATGTACCTATATCAGTAAACGACAGAGTGATTTCGCCATTTCGCGAGGGTTTTATTTTCACGAAACTTCGCTTATGCAAAGTTTCGCGAAAAATAAACCCTCGCGAAAATTTCTGAATTTTACAGTATGCCTCTGCTTTGAGTTTATGGAGCCCGTAGGATTACAAATTCACCCTTTCGTGCGGTCTCCGCGTCGAAGCCATTCAGTTGTCGTACGGATTCATGGACACCTTATCTAACTCCGCACTATGACAAATTTTAGGAATTTTCAAGCCCGTTGACCTTAGACTCATCGTATGTAGCATCGCACAACCCCGATACGGGTACTGCAGAGAGGTTACACGCTGATCGTGCGTAAAGTGCAAGATTTTAGATTGGCATTTGGACCAAAATATCAAACGACTGATCGTAAGGTTTTGAGATAACGATTGGGTTGTTGCACGGTGCAAACGTAGTGTTTATAACATCGTACGGATATCCTTACGACGACAGCACCATGGACGCACGGTCACCTAGAAATGGGTCAATAGTTTTTAGATTGGTACATGTATATATTGGTCATGTTCAGTAGTTCCTTTTATTTCAACAGTTGTCCTCAGCCCCGCCTCCCTCTCGCGGCTTCTCGTTGCCCGATAACGTCGAAGTATGATGAGTCATCATTAAACTGTACAATCTTGTCATTAATGGCACCTTCCGTGTTCATCAGGTCCGTCTTCATCAAGCCTCGAAATTATAAAACCTTTTTTCTTGCTCCGCGCAACTGAGCACGACATTTTGATTGTTCATATAAAGCGAAATACTGGCGAATAAAGATTTTCATGCTTTAAAACTCTCAGATGCTGTACAAATGTATTAATGACAAAATGCCATCATTATGGGCGTTTTAGCATTTACGAGCAGGGTAAATGTCATGCTCAGTTCAGTTGAGCATAAAACAGTTTTATATATCAGCCGCGACATGAGATTTCGAACAATGTGGTACGTGCGACCAGCAAAGCCTCAGATCAGTCTGCGCATACGCGCAGTCTGATCAGCGCCTTTGCTAGTCGCTTGAATATTCTAGGAGTGTAAAGCTACTGACTGAGTCCCATTTGGAGTTGCTATGTTTAAAAGAAGGCTGAACATGCTTGTCTGAATCTACACTTGACAAAATGCCACATCGTCGGAAATCTCATGTCACGGCTCAATTATAAACCCGGGGCAAGGTATCTCTATGCCTGAGTCTGTTAGCATCTCTCACTCAGGCCACAGGCAAATGGAATGGCTCATGAAGTGATATAGACCAGATTAGTCCAGGCGTTATTTTAGAACGTACCTTGTGAAGACATTGGCAACATAATATGATCATCACGTACACAATTATGATGGAGAATAATGTAACTCGGCGGAATCATAACTGACGCAATCATTTCCAGCTCACTGCTGTCAAAAGCTAGCCTTTTGTAGAACATCCAGACGTAGAAAATGACATGTATAGAGCTTGGAGGGTGAATATAATAGAAATCGTATTGTTAGGACTGCTACGCTCTTCCGCAAGGGATCGCTGCATGTGTTGTTTTTGGTGCCATGGGTTTGTCTCCGACCTATTAATGACGGTAGTACCTGGTCATATTCACTTATGATTTGTCTCTTTCGAATTTATTTAGCATGTAGCTTGAATTGTGTTTCACTCATCTTTTTTGTTTCATCTCTCCCTTTTGGTATTTGGTAAAACATGATCATAGTTGTGCGCGCGTGAGTGCGTGCGTGCGTACGTGCGTGCGTGTGTATGTGTGTGTTCAGGGGAAAGCTATTATGTATGATTTTGGATTTTTTTTGCCATATTTGACGAAACCATAAGCGGATATACGTTAACAAAGAAATAAAATGCTTACCACCAGTTATCCATCATAGTTTTTAGCTCGGCAAGCCCCGCATTTTATATTTTTTCATAAACTTGTTTAATAAATTCAATAAAACATGAGCACTCATGTAAGATCCTCTTTAAATACATATATTAAAGGAAAGATTTTAACGCTTGGAGCTGAAATGTACCAAGTATATGTTCGTCATTGGCTATATGAGGATTATGTTTGTATGTTGTAGGGACATGGTCTATTGCTTTATATTGGTAAATACACTGCTCAAAATATTTAAAGAAGCACTGCGTATTTTGCCATTGACCACAATACAAGGTCACCCATAGTCTGACTCATAACGAGAGTTGCATTAATAAGGCAAAAATATGTTTCTCCTGTGATTAGTTTGGTTACCCATCTAGAATGATGCTTGTTAATAAAAATGTAGTAATCCCTTACCAGAAATCTCCATGGAACGCTTTATGTAAAAATGGAATTTTGTTAAAATACCCCTTTTTTCAAAACCAAAATTTAAGCGGATGTTTCAATCAGGCACCACAAGAGCATCATTTTTGTACAGTCAATAGCCTTTCAATGTTGAAGAAATCATTAGGTTACGATATTAACAAATTCGGAAGATTCTAAAGAGTTCCAGAAAAAAAAATCGTCGTTTTCAAGAAAATTAAAAAAATACAAAATTAAAGCCATGAACTTAAGCAGCAATTGTTTTATCAAAAACTTTTCTGATCCAAAAACTTTGACTGCCGGGCCGCGTAGCGCAGTCGGTAACGTGTCTGGCTACAGATGCGTGCCTGACTGCAGATCCAGGGGTCGCGAGTTCGATCCCGGTCCGGTCCCATACTTTCGTGGAGATTGATCATGAAATGATTTCTACGGTCATTCTCCTCCCTTCCGCTGATTTATTCAAGAAGGGTTGTTGTCAGTTACAAGCGAAAGTATGTGCACGAATTACTGGTTAACCGCTTGTTCAAGCCTGCCCAGGAAAAAGTGTGGTTAGGTGAACTGACCGTCCCGCAATGACCATAGCTGTTGACTTGGGACGTAAAGCAAAAACAAAACTTTGACTATCGTAGCACAAATCGCAAAAAAAACTTGGTTTCGGCCTTATAGTCTAGTGAAATACATTACTTGTCTATTGGACAGGGGTTAATATTATCACCTAAGGAAAATCATTCGGTGTTCTTTTAAATATTTGAGCAGTGTATATTTAAACTACCAACTATACTCAGAAGAAAAAGTTTAGTCAGTATTTATGTTTTCTCATAAAATCAACAATACTGGATATATCATTGTCAAATTGTATACATGAGTTTTATCATCGTAACTTTACATGTACCTGTTTATTGTGTAATAAATAATGCCTCTATTAGACTTTATCAACCAAATTTCAAAATGCACGACGTGCACGTGCTGCGGTAAGCCGCCAGGGTTATTTTCTCATATGCTGTTTGATATTGAAAGAGAGTTGTTCCTGTTGCAATTATCCGGAGAAAATTCAGTGTTAGCAAGCTTCAGTCGCCGTCCAGGCTATCGATAAATTACAGAAATACAGCGTTTGGACGTTTTGAAGCAGGTGCACGTGCTGCTGACGTGCCACGTAGTTTTGGATGTAATGAACGATTAATGTATTGTCTGCAAACACGTTTTCGACAGTCTGGCAGTAAAAATAACAAACCCCCGCCAGGGAGACCACGGATAACGACGCCACTTAGGTTAGGGTCATAGTGACGTCAACATGACGTAATAGCTTCATGGCCGCTCGGAAACTTCTTAAACGTCTTAGACATGCAACAGGTACGACACTTTCCGTCTATACTGTCAGAAATCGTCTGAGGGGTACATCACAGATTTTTGAGGTTTGAAATTTGAATTTTGATGTGTGATTTTGTTGAAGAAAATGGGTTAATTGTCAGAGTGTTTTGTTGAAAATGTTCAAATTTATAGGAACTTAAATGAATTTCATGTTGAGTAAGGTTTCTGTCAATATTAAGACTGTCTAACAAAATTATTGCACACAGTGTCTGTACTGACTAAACTTTTTCTTCTGAGTATATATTATGGAAGAGCCTTTTCTATGTTTTCATGGTCTTCGTGACAGAAGTTGGAATTTGAAGGCTCGTCAAAAGCAATATTTGCTTGTAAGTTATAATTAGTGGCGCGGATTTCTTCTATAATAAGGAATATTGTTTTAGTTTTTGTCGATAAATTATTGTTTGGGTGGGATAAGGTGTCAGACCCAACCCTAATATTACACCAAACTTCATTACGTTTTTATTTGCAAGCCTGAAGGCTTTGCCAACTTTCAGATGATACTTTGTCTGGTAGATGTTTCACACCACATATTAATAGACTTTTCGCACACTGTAAAGGCGGCAACTTTAATATTCATATCTGGGCGTGGTTCGACTATTTCATCTACTACTGTCGTGTCAACCAAGAGTGACAGTGACGAAATACTTTGTTTACAATTGCTAAGTAAAGCACTAACGTGTACACTTCAATTAAGCTAACACGAATCGATAGATCACTTGTGTATTAATCCTATCCTGTGGATAGGATTAATACACAAGTGATCTATCGATTCTAAGTCCCTGATAACTTTGTAAACAAAACATGACGTAATTGTCACTCTTGACTGGCAGGACAATAAGGAAGAGAAATCGGGTTTTATTTATAATTTGATAAAGATTTAATAAGCTTTTTGGGCCGCGCAAACGTGCTTGCATTTCATGAAAATCCTTACTGTAAATACACTGCTCACATTTATTGACCCTTAAAGCGCATTATCACAAAATGTATGTTTTTGTCGTCCACTAAAATATGTGAAGCCGCATAGACAAACAGTGTGGACCCAGATCAGACTGCTCCTGTAGGAGCAGTCTGATCTGGGTGCACAATGTTTGCCTCTATACTTATGTTAAATAGATATTTTTAGATGCTGTTATTTTGCTGGCGTTTTAAGGACTAAATAATGACTGAGGTAATGTTGCAAGATGATACAGTTACTTTTGAATAAAACCCCGCCTCATTTCCAGCTTTTACCTACTTCTAAGGTTGACCAGTCGTAATTTCGCATTCATGAGGCACCGCCTTTACAGTAAGCGAAAAGTCAAATAATATCAAACTATATGTGCAGCTTTGCTAGTTTCGAAACCAAATCTCGTTTTTTGTAGTTTATGGGTGGTGTTTTCAATCTTTAATCTATCATACATGCGAACATACCGTGATAACCAAATATTAAACATTGATTTCCATCTTGGTGTTTCCTGGTCCATGGTGAGGCCCATGGCAAATTATTTAACGATACACTGCGGTAAAAATTCAATAGTAAGGTTTACAACGAAAAAGTAAGTAAGCATGACCAGGAATGCCACAACCACATACTGCAGGCCAACACACGGCACTGTGAGGAAGAGTAAGGTTTATAAATTGTTTAAATCAGTTTATAACGATCATCAAGCATTTCAAAAGAGTAGGATATGGCATTGATTTTATGCGACAGTCTGGGTGCCTTGTTGTAAACCCAATCACGGTTTATAGCTATGTTTTCCTCTTTAATTGCACGACGGTGTTTTTACAACAGCAGAATCTAGAGCGAAGATGTAGCCTGTAAAATTTTAGCCCCCCCCCCCAGTGGCTTCGGCTGCTGTCCGTTCTAAGGCGGTGGTTCTGTTGTTGCTTATTCGTTGTGTGATTTGTAGGGGTTTTGTGCTAGGGCATTGTTTTGTTGTGTAGTACATTGTGTCTTTTCCATGTATGTAATAACATAATACGTAGAAACAGAACAGAACTTTACAGTGAGCCACTTTAGTTACGCACTACCTTTTCAGGGCCCACATTTTTTGACGAAAATTCTGGAATCAAACATTCTATATGATTATCTACTTATTGACATTTTATCTGTTTGATGAAATCGAAAAATATCGAAATCACTCATTCGAATTATTCTGCAACGTCAAAGGCAATTTTGACAAAAAACTTTGTGCAACCTGAACGTCTATATTTTCTATTTGCGTTTTGCGCTAGGAATTATACATGGTGATCGTTGTGACAGAAAAACACCAAAAACAATTGTTTTATTCAAGTCAAACCCTTTTTTGGTCGTTGAAGTTAGTAACACTGTTACTTTTTGAAGAAATGCTCGTTTTGACGTCATATAAACGTCAGTTACAGTAATCAGACATGTTTTTCTTCGAAAATTGTTCTGTTATGAGTCACTTGTTGACATAGAAGTACCAAAACACTAAAACATCTTATCGTTGACACGTCTTATAGCCTTGGTAGTAGTGAAGTCATCACTTACGTCAACACAATGACGCCGATAAACCTATTAATTTTTTTACGAAAATAAACGGCGGATACATGGCTGTTTAAAATGAAATCATAAAAGAAGTGTTTTGATAACTAACTTACTCAGAATCATACGAAATTTAACTAACTTAAAAAAGTCATAAAATCACCTTTTTTCAAATATTGGTCAGCTGGGGAAACAAATAAGTAAAACGTTTAAAAACTGATAGAGTTAACAAACACATTCCAGTCTTAGATATCGCCAAGATAAAAGCGGCTCTTATCTCTGGCATTGCAGAAATTCGACCTTGAAAAAAGTGCAATGTGATCTTAGTTTCACTCGAAATAATGCAATGTGAAATCGTGTTTTAAGGGTAGTGTCCTTCAATATCCATTTTCTCACTTGTTTCTCAACTGATCACAATAAAATTTCAATGGCTAATGCACATATAGCTGCGCTTCACGCTGGTAGTCTCAGAATAGAAGTAGCATATTTCGTTATCGAGTAATTTTACATTTTATAAGTGGTGCGTAACTAAAGTGCCTAACTGTATTGATAACCATACATCTCATGCCTCGGACAGGTGGCGTAAGAGATATAACGCATGCATAACAGAGGTTTAGTAGAACGTCTCCCTGCCCTTCACTATAGTGTAGATTTTATTTTCTTGTTTGTTGGGATCATGGGTATCATTGTGGAACTTTGATACTATTAGAGGGTCACTGATGAGGCCTAAATGACCAAAATTGGCTAGTCTGGCCCAGAAAATATGCACACTCTGGTTTCAGTTTTTGATGCATTCTTTGCTTCCAGAGGATACCATTTTAAGAACATATTAGATAAACAAAATGTTGAGCGTTAAATTGTAATTTTTTAATCTTCCAATCAGTTTTTACACATACTTTAATGCTCAAAAGAACCGTCTCATTGAACGCTCTTTTGAGTACCTACAACGTATGTTTTGAATGAGAAATAAGAAAATTATTTTTTGGAACGCACTCTAGACTAAAGCCCTACATAAAGTACATTTTATACAGTGCACTGTGACAAATATATAATACTATAGTAATATAATCTTTGTCGTTTGAATGTAAAGAAATAGACGAAAATTGCTTTCCCGTGTAAGTGAGAGCCACTAGGGTAGGTTGCGCTGTTGTGTAGCTGGTATCTATGTATTGTGATGCAATTCGTCATTCAGCCGAAGTGCAACGGATTAAATACACATTATTTTGTCTTTAAAAATGGTAAGTTTGGCAATGTGTTTTCAACATATTCTTAGTGTTATATGTAGATATGTAGTGAAGTACTTGCATGCGTGCTAGTTGAACGCAAGAAATAAAAAGTCGGGATAATCTGTCACCTCTTCCGGCTCAAAACAGAAACATTCAGAAGTTGGTCATTTGATTTTTTTGTGTATTGAGGAGATATACACCTCCTAGATGAGCATGGTGGGTCGGAAATGGAGATAATATTCAAAATCAACAAATGAAAAAAAAATGACCTTTACTAAATAGCTTTATATATAAGATGTATATTTTGCTAATGACAAACATTAAAGAAATTCTTTCCAATTACTATTAATTGCAACAAATTTTGATAGTTTAATGAGCGTTGCTTCATTAGTTATGGTAAAAAGCTCCCTGTATTTGCATATATTTGGCTTATCATAAAAGTTTGATTTCAAATTACAATTTTCTGTCACTTTTAAGAAAGTAACATGTAAACGAATGGAAACAAATAATGATACTAGTCGTCAATGCCGTTTAAAGTGCAAATATTACAAAATAGAACAGAACATATCTTTATTGACAACTATGCTTCCCAGGACACACACAGGTGGTGTTAAAGTCTAACATACGGCAAATAGACATACAAATACAGTGCACTATGAAATACAGTGTTATTGGTTTAAAATTGACGACTCTCCTCCTTTCCGCTGATTCAAGTTGGGTTGTTATCAGTTACAAGCGAATGTATGTGCATGAAGCTCTGGTGAAACACTTTGTTAAGCTTGCCAGGAAAATAAGTGTTGTTAGGTGAACTGACCATCCTGATATGACCAACCAAAAGAAAGTTGACCATTACTAACAGTGGATATATAATTTATCTTAATTTAAGTCGGAACATAATATGTTTTGATAATTTGGAAAAACACAATCTACACAGAAAACATTTCTATAATAATTGCAACAAATGTTGATAGTTTATTGAGCATTGCTTCATTGATTGAGGTAAAACGCTCCCTATTCTGGCGTATATTTAGCTTAACATAAAAATACAGTTTCAAATACAATTTTCTCTCACTCTCAAAAAGATTACTAGTAAACACATAATGATACTCATCCCCAATATCTTTTGTTTTGAATATATTACATTTTCACATGTTTAAAAGTATATCATCCCTTCACCCAGTGATAGTTGCCTGTCATATATTTGATAATTTTGAAATAATAAAAATTGATTAATCTTGATTTATATAATTTAGGAGATGATGCATTGATAAGTTAAGTTAGGGGTCTTTCATGCAAACCAAATATTTATAGGTCTTGATCCACATCTGAATTAAGGGTGAGGTTGGCACCGTTAAACCGGTCTAAGCCCTACAGTAAAATATTTTACTGACCGTTCCAAGGCTGTACTTCTTTTATGGATCTTTTATGTTTTTTTCTATCTTGTGTTTGCTATGTATTTGTGGGCGTCTGTTTATATGTGCTTTGTGGTCACTTGCTGGGAAAGGGCTGACCTCTTGGCTCTCGTTTGTGGTGTCTAACTGTGAGTTTGTCACTTTCCCATTGGTATCTTGGGTCAGGTGTGGTACTTGATTGTATCGATTCCTAATCTTTGCACCCTTACCTTTTTAAACGTTATTTCTTGTATACATACATGCATGTAACAACACAATTACAAGCACATAAATAAAAAGTCATTAATTTATACAAAAGGATTCAGAAAAAGTCTATAGACTATGTTACTGCAATGGTAAGACTTTGGTGAAGATATAATATATACACTTTAAAATGTGTCTAAGTTAACGACTAAAGGACACGTCACGTGAAAGGAATGAGATGATCAAGCTAGGTTAAAATAATTCGATTTGATAATGACATTGTAAACAGCCTTAAATATATTGAGATTTTGTTCTTCAGAAACATCATAAATACCATGAAACAAAATGTTTAGAGTAGGGCTACAAAAGGCAGATACACAGGTAAGCATGTCCCTTCGGTGAGATTATATTTGCTACTCTCAAAGAGGAAGTGGAACTGGGATTCAATTTCACCACAATTACACAAGGATTGTTTTCAATTATGCTTTTTGAGTAGAGATGGAGACGTAAAAGTGCTGCAGCCAATTCTCAGCATTATATGATACACAGAAAACAGCGTGTCGTCCTACCAGGCGCCGCATCCGATTGGTGTTTAATAAAGACTTGATATTGTAGAAGACAAAAACTCATCTACCAGGTTCTTTGCTAATGATACCAGTCTTTACATATTTGTTGATGATTCTCTAGACTCTGCAAACAAGTCAAATACTGGTCTTTCTAGAATCGATATGTGGGCCTCTATGTGGCTTGTAACCTTTAATCCTTCCAAATTTGAGTAATTGACCATTCCATAAAAGTAAATAAAGCATGTCACTACTTTTTATATGAAATATAAGCAAGTTAATGAAGTTACTTCACATAAACACTTTGGCATACATCTGTCTAGAGATTGTACACGGCATGAAAATATTGAATGCATAAAGTTAAGGCCAGGCAAAGAATACAAAAATAATTATGCGTCATCTGAAATTAATTCTAGACAGAAAATTACTACAAACTTTTTTTCTCGTTTATTAGACTCCTTCTCGAATATGCTGATGTTGTTTGGGACAATTGCTCACAGTATGAATCCAACGAACACCAAAAATTCAAAATGAAACTGCTCACGTTGGGATTGGTGCTACCAAATTAGTGTCCATTAATGCTCTACCTACTAAACACGTTGGAAAACTCTCTCATCGCGATGGAAAAAGCACAAGCTGATATTCTTTCATAAAATGAACTAGAATGCAGTCGATGGTACACCATCGCAAATATCCGCTTTTTCACTTTTATCCTTGACTTTTTGGTTATGGTTATACAAAATGTTGCCAAGTACCCTCAACATCATGTGACCTGGGAAGTTTGAAGTGGCTACATCAAAACGGTTAAGGAGATGCGTTTAAAAGAAAATACATTCTTGACCTTGACCTTGGTATAAACGCTACACTAAATATTGCCCAGCACCCTCCACATTATGTGACCGATTCACCTGCAAATTTTTTTAAAGTTGCAATGTCTTAAGGTTGAGGAAGAAAATATATTATTTGACCTCTGACCTTGACCTCTGGGTCAAGGTCACATGAAATGATGTCCAGTACCATTTACATCAAGTGACCTAGGCAGCTGCAAAGTTTGAAGCTGCTACCTCTAACGGTTTAGGAGGAGATTAACTTACATAAAAATATGTTATTTGACCTTGGCCTTGATGTTAAGGTCACACAAGATGTTGCCCAGTACACTCTACATCATGTGACCTATTCAGATACAAACTTTGAAGTTGCTATGTCTAACGGTTTAGGAGGAGATGTATTTACAAGTTAATACATTATTTGACATTGGCCTTGGGGTCAAGGTCACATAAAGTATTACCCAGTATCCCTTACATCATGTGACCTATTCAGGTACAAGATTTGATGCTGCTACGTCTAACGGTTAAGGAGAAGATGCATTTACGGAAAAATACATTATTTGACCTTGACCTAGGTAACAAGGTCACACAAAATGTTGCCCAATACTCTCTACTTTATGTGACCTAATCAGGTACAAAGTTTGAAGTTGCTATGTCTAACGGTTTAGGAGGAGGTGCATTTGCAAGAAAATACATAATTTGAACTTTGACCTTGACCTCACATGAAATGTTGCCCAGTACCCTCTACATCATGTGATCTATCTAGGTACAACGTTTGAAGTTGCTAGGTCTAATGGTTTAGGGAAGTGCATTTACGAGAAACGTGACAAACGCACGCATGCACAGACGGACGGACAGACAGGCAGACGGATGGACGACGGACCCACTTTTGTACTAAATTAATATACCCTTTTCTTCTAAAGAAAAAAGCGGGTATAAAGATATTATGTGTCCATCGTACCTTACTATATAGCTTAATTCCAAATAACGTTGGAGCCATCTCATGGTACGATCTTAGAAATGCTCAACACACCCAAAACGAACATGCAAATCACAGATTCGAAATCAATGGCATCAGGTGGCTGATCAAATTAATTGAATTCTGATACCAGCCCACCCCAAAAACTATACTTTCAAGGAAATCGTCTCACACAAATAATAAAATTTTGAGACATTCATCTTTTTTTTCAAAATTGAGATTGTCTTTAATATTAGATAGTGTTTTCATTTCGATACGTTTCGCTCGTGTTATACACAAGTGTATCTCCCCAAAGTCCAGTCTCAACTGGGAGACGATGATTGGCTCTCATATGTTTGATATTTTTATAATAATAAAACTTTGAGATGTTATTCAAATATTTTTTCAAAATTGAGATTGTCTCAAAATAATAGATATTAATTAATTTTCGAGGAAGCGTAATCCGTCGCATTCCATTCATGTGCATACATATCTGACGATGTTCTTGAGAAACTAATTTCGACAGATTTTGGGTTGCTATCTGAATCAGATCTTAAAAGATCTGAGCGGCCAGCAGAAACAAGCGTATCATTAATACATTGGATCCTTTTAAAAAGCACACACACCTTTTTTCTCCTTCTTTAAGCATTACTGTATACAACATTTTATAGAATGTAGATTCTTTTCCATTAACAATTGATAACAAAAAACCTACCCTTCGTGATTTGGCATTGATTAGTATTGGGTGTCGCCCAAATTAACTATGCAACGTATATATGGTGGTACTTTTTCTCAAATTAAATATCTGTTTGAGAAAATCATTATGTATATTTTCAATCATATGGCTATTTTCAAAGCCCCATATCTCACAACCATATACTGTTGCAAGTAAAATAACATGGTCAGATATATACAACTAAAAATCAATTGGAATATAAGATTTCGAATTCGTTTACATAGTACCTGCATTGCCTTCTCAGCTTGCTCAGCTGTATTTTTGGCTGAAGTCCCGATTTCTGCGATAAATAACACCAAAGCAAATATGTCTTTTTTATGACTAACTAAAGGACCTCAGACAGTCTCATATTCAATCTGACCAAATTGTGTGATAATGTTTAGTTGACAACTCTACTTTTGTGCTTAAATCAAAACCTGACATTTAGTGCACATAACAAAATAAAATTATATGGAAAATATTGAATATTAATACCAGGACATTGCGATTTAGGGGGCGGGGTATTTTATGGCCAAATTTTTGTTTGCAGAAAGTCAAAGTTTCGACAGCTATTCATCTACATACATTGTAATATAGTGTTTGCAGCATTAAACTTTTGTGGTAAATAAGTATGCTGTCCATAACTTTTGACTATTACTTATAAATGTCTTACACATAGTTTATACCTATTCTGTTTCTAGTTCAATCAGTCTGACCTGTTCACTGGGGCTAATCATATCTACATACTGTATACATGCCACTGTGAATGCATATTATGCAAATAAGGGAATAATGAGCTTATCAATAAATATTTTGAGCATTTTGACAGCCTTTCCCCTATTGACCAAGCAAGTCATTTTATATGGTGTGTGTAATGTAAAACTAAATCTATATGCAAAAGGAGGGAGCACTTAAAAATATCACATTTCTTATATGTTGACTAGCAGAAACAGACTTTTCAACCCATATCTTTTGATTGGCACTTTTACAATGAATAAAATCCCTTTTGTGGATATTTTGAGGGCTGAACCTGCTATTCTTATCATGCAAAACATATAGTTTTCTTTTAAACTTTTATCTTTCATTACGACTGTTTGAGGTCCTTAAAATCAAAATGTTTGTCTTGTTGAGGACCAAAGATCATAATTTTAGTTTTATCAAAGTTAATGGTCGAATGCCATGATTCTGGGTATTCAAAAACATATCTGAAATATTTTTAAAGTCCTTTCATCATCTCCAAAAATAACAGTACCATCAGCATAAAGAAACACAAGTAATTCCAAATGCAATGTTTTATCGACATATCATTATATTGGAACTCGAAATTAACACCATATCAATTTTTGTCTCATAGGAAAGTTTCTAAGTCTAACAAACAGGCAAAGGATACAGAATCACCTTGCCTAATGCCTAGAAAACTTTTGAGAAAATGGAAGACTGTTCTCCATATATTAAACACATGATTGTATACCCTTGTACATATTAAAATTAATCGAAAATATTTTCCGTTGATGTCACTGGCTATTTGTTGAACAGTACATTTTCTTTCTCTGAGGTTTTTGCAAATTATGTTAAAAAGTAAGCGAGTATAATCAGGAAATACCACAATCGAACACTGAAGACTGACCCACGGCACCCTGAGGAAGAGCGACAGAACATTAAACCAGACATTTGTAAGACAATAAAAGCAAAGCAACCAGCTCTCACTTCCTCTTCAAGATGATTGCAAAAATAGAAAAGACACAAAGTAATGCATACCAAAACAAAGACAAACACAGAACTCCCACAAACAATTGGAAGGACATTAAACAATAGATCAACACCAACAGAACCACCACATTAGAGCGGACATACAATGCAAAAATATGACCCATCGTTGGAAAAGAGAGTGAGTATGATCAGGAAATACCACAATCACACACCGCAGACCAACCCATGGCACCGTGAGCAAGAGGCACAGAACATTTATAGTAACCAGACACAATAAATGTTCTTATATGCATTGTTGCAGAAGAGTATCCCTATACCTACACTTTGTCTATACAATTTTGAGCAAATCTTTTAGGTTGTTCAGAAGCGGAAAATGTGCGTTTCTTATTACAAGCCAAATACAGTGAACTGTCTCTGTTAAAAGTCTGTCCAATTAATTTAGTTAATTTTTGTTTGATAAGATTATGAGCCTGTCTGGAAACCAGCCTGGTTTTCTTGAAGGACAATGTGAGCATCATATGAACAATTTACCAGCTTGAAAGCAGCTAAAATCGTTTTTGGCCTGTAATTTTTTGGGATGTTTGAGTCGCCCTTGTTTTTGTATATAGGCCTTAATTTTATTACCCCTTCAAGCCAGGAGTTGGACAATACTCCCCAGTTGGAATTCAAGTTTAGAAATACGACGTATAATGGACGTATAATGGCATCATTTCCTGTGCGTTCGCTTTGATATATCCATTTATAAAACCATCATTAGAAAATGCCATATTTATGTTTTCAGTTGTGCGCGTCTGTTTATATGTGCCTTGTGGTCACCTGCTGGGAAAGGGCTGTCCTCTTAGCTCTCATTTACGGTGTCTAACTGTGAGTTTATAACTTTCCCTTTGGTTATCTGGGTCAGGGGTGGTACTTGATTGTTTCGATTCCTGATCTTTGCACCCTTACTTACTTTAATACATTTCAATATTTTCATTTTCTGATATATAACAATATAAAATGACATTGCCATTGTTAATTGAAATGTTAAAGTTTTCACCATCCGGATTGGGGCTATTATTGTGACTTTTAATAACATTAATGTTTTGCAACAGACTGCATGTTTGGTGGTCAACCCAATCACGGTTGGCAACGTTGCTTTCCTCTTTAAATGCACGCTGGCGAGACGGACCTCAGATTCTATGACAGATCTGACTTAGATACTTATCTATAGATGAGAGGGTTAGGGCCTGATTGTGTATCTGTAGTCGGGCCCACGGGGGTTTAACTACTGGATATATTTTACTCGGGTATTCAGTTGTATATACTGTCATTCTCTTTGTTTTATATCCATTTTTTTTTATCTCGACTTGTATTTAATTTGAGATGATACATCGATAAGCTAGGGATCTTTCATGCGAACCAAGCATCTCTTGTCTTATTCCCATCTGAGATAAGGGTGAGGTTGGTACCATAAAACTAGTTTAGGCCCTCCAGTAAAACTATAAAAATATTATCACTGACCGTTCCAAGATGGTTCTTCTTTTGTTGATCATTTTTGTTATTTATGTTTCTTGGTACTTGATTGTATCGATTCCTGATCTTTGCACCCTTACTTACTTTCATGCTTTCTTGTCTGTTCATTGCAGCCTTGTGGTCACCTGGTGGAAAAGGTCTAACTTCTTGGCTTTCTTGTATGTGATGTTTTCTTGCGTTTTTGTCACTTTCCCATGTGCATATGGTGTCCTAGGTCAGATATGGTACTTGATTGTATCGGTTCATGATCTTTGCATTCTTACTTATTTCGATATATTTGAAAACGGTATATACATGTAAATCGTTTATACTGATGTCCTTGTTTTCCGTTTATTTATTTTACTGTTTATAATAAGAGATTTAGATTTCAACTTCCTTAATTTATTTTGTGCGTCGTTTTTGTGTTAACGAATGAAAAAGCTGAAGTTTATTTTTGTACATTTTACTTACAGTCATCATAGATACCTTAGAAGCAGTGGATGGATGTTTAACATTCATTTTCTTTGCTCGATGATAGACTTATCATGACTTATCGCACTGGTGTCCAAACCATGTATTTTGTTGTTGTTTGCTGCATTACTGCCCAAGATCGTTATTGGCCTGAAATGGTTGGCAGTAGCGATAACATTGCCATTCAACCGTCAATAGTCATTACAGTAAGATAATCGTCCTGCTGATTTAATTGTCTTGGGCTCACTCTTTTGCCTACTTATACTGGGAAACTTTTCATAATTGATGTCGGCTTCTGAATTTTTTGAAATTGTTTTTTGTTATTCGATTTCTTTCAGGAATACCATCAGATGTTCAAAAGGTTTGGATCCTTGTCTGGGCCTTACCTAGGTCCAAAGTGCTTACTAAGCAGGTTATCAGCAGGCGACACTAGTAGACAAGGAGTTAAAGGACCAAGTCCCTTCTGCGGGTATCACCCATCGTGCACGCACTGTTTCAAGTTTATCCGATGGGAGCCCCATATACACACAATGCTCCAACAATCTAGATCAGTTGTGTATTGGGCCGCATTGTTTTCAGGGTACTCGGTGTTCTATTTCAGCCAGTTCATACTATTTCACGTGAATGTTGAAACACATATTGTGGAATTATCCGTTTCTAATATTACATTACTTATATAGGGAAACCTTTGGTAAACTTGGAACATACATAGCAGCCTCCGTTTAATGCACGTCATTATACATTTAAAGTGTATGTGACACCAATGCATACGCATTTACTTTGATTAAGTCCAACATAATTGACCTAAAAAAAAAATAAAAAAATAAATAAATATCAAGAACACTTGTGCGAACCATCAAAGTGTCAAACAGTTTGGATTCATATCCATGGTATCAGGAACCACTATATACGCGTGGTCCGTTATGATCTGGGTCTAGTCTAATTGCGGACGTTGAAGGTCATCTAGCGAGGAAAATGTTAAGATAAGCGATCATTACAAAGGTGGTAGAAATAATGTCATATTTATCAGACATATCAATAAATGGAAATATTTATGCAAATTTAAAGATTTCTCTTTCCTTTAAAAGTGAAGAACTGTGTTTAATTTCAGACATTAGAATCCTCTTATTTTACATGTTCTCATTTGACCCTTGTCTTTTCTCAATCGTCCATCTTCTGCGGTTCAATAAAACAAATTGATATTTTTGAGCGATATGAAAATTATGCAATCAGATTTAAGAATGCGTGATATTAGAGGGTATATCTGATACTGTGGCTTGTTAAGGAAGAATCGTGGAGCGTTCCGATGACAATGCTAATTAGTTCAAGAGTTATTGCGTGGAATTCAGAGGTCATCCGAATGACTGATAGAGTGAAGACGAGATCGGAAGCGAGTAAAGTGGTTCTTCTAGTCTCTAAGGAGGAAATGCTAATCGAGCGCGCGGGGAGAGATCGAGTTCAGCTGATGACGATATAAATTTTGACACGTTTTTGTGGCCGGTTCCGACAGATTAAAAGCACGGATGATGGTAGAGGTATAACGAATATTCCTGTGACTGAGATATAGCCGTCTTGTCAGTTCTAAGAAAGATGTGAGGGTTATTATTTCATGCTTTATAGCTGTAAAAGAAACTTGGAAGTATTACAAGTAATAAGTAAGGACCCATCTGAATAATTAATCAGAGAAGGCAGCAGATGTCTCCAAATATAGAACAAGGAGCAGTGTTCTTTAACTCATTGCATGCTGGGTAATTAATCATTATTGTATTGTCATCTGCTGACTCTTTTTAAAAAATAACATTTTCCAAACACTATCTGGGTGTCCGGAAACGGTTTGGATCCAGATCCAGACAGTATGTCGGTCCTGATCTGAGTCTCAACGGTTTACAAATGCTATCAGCAGACGGCACTTGATAGTCACCGCTAGCAAAGAAAGAGTTAGAGTAATAATTTCAAACCGTTAAAAGAGTAAACACACGAGAAAATATTTACATTTTAAAGCAAGCTTTTAATGAACCGTTCATAGCCTTATGAATGACATTAATTTGATTGAAGGCTGCCAATCTCACTTGCCCGTGCAATACGCTTCGAACATCACATTCATTCGCCAGAAATGACACTGGTGTTGTGATTGACAGCGAGCCACAACTGAGTCGCACGTGTACAAGCTTCTTGTTTGCTCCATTGGCTGTCCTTTGTTAATACGATTACATATTAAATACAAAACTGGTGTGTTTCCTAAATTATAAATATTTGTTTTTTATTATTTTAGATAGTTATAATAAAATGTAAATATAAGCAATTTGATTCAATTTTTCGGGCTTCACTTACTTTGCAAGAGACCAGAAGTATTCATGATTCCATGAACATTCCAAAAATCGAATTCATTTCTGGGCGATCAGCAGTGTACTTTCTTTGGTTCTACATTTCAAAGTATTGAAGGGTGATATGTCCAAACTTCTGTATTATTTGTCAACACGCTACCAACATTAAGCACGAAATATCTCGTAATATGTAAGGTCTACACTGGTATTGGTGATTTGAAATAGTTACATATACCATGGTTAATTCGACTGTAAGGGAGATAATCTACACGATAAAGTTCGTGATTCATCTCTACGTACAAGCGGATACATTACATATACATGTACATATAGCGAATGTCTTTGCACAGTCTACAGTAGTAATATTGTTCAGACCAACTCTGTCATAATCTACGGTTGGTGGATCGTTTTCTCTATCGTTTCGTGGCTCGACGCTGTAATGGCATCGAAAGAGCGGATAGGTCCGTCTATTTGAACTTAATATTTGCCTGTGAAATCCCCCGGAATTAAAGGTAATTGTTCCGTGACCCTGGGTCAGCCTCGAACTTGTTCCAGGCATTCCTTGATTGACTTTGTGATAAATGGAATCTCATTTATATTCATAGCAATATTACATTAATCTAGCCTTGAAATTCTGTATAATAATATCTTTCTTCGGAAAAAAGACACTTCTGTCATGTGTCGACAATGCTGTCTGTGTATTGGCTGAATTGTTTGCAGTTCCCTGTCTATAGTGTGTATGTAAAAATGACCTTTAAGAGAAGGAAGCTAAAATTGTCAACGATAGGACATACATGTGTCCGATGTAACACGCCTCATAATAATATGGCAATGGTATGTTATGAATATGTCTCGGGTTGAACTATTCAAAGGAATACTATGTTATTAGAGCAAAAAGTAAGTGAGTATGACCAGGAAATACCACAATTGCACACAGCAGACGTGAGGAAGAGTCACATTACAGACACCCGTAAGACAATTAAAGCAAAGCAACCAGGTATCTCTTCTTCTTTAAGATGATTGCAAAACTAGAAAGGACACAAAGTAATGCACAACAAAACAAAGCCAAACACAGAACCCCCACAACCAATGGGAAGCACAGAAATTAACAGATCAGCAACAATAACAGAGCCACCGCCTTAGAACGGACAGCAGCCTAAGCCACCGGGGGCTTAAATGCATTTTACTGGTACCAAGTCTTCGCCCTAGATTCTGCTGTTGTTAAAACAATTAATTGTTTAGCTCACATGGAGGCTTCTTAACAAATACAGTGATTATCACAGAGAAAAAAATCAAACCAAATTAACACACTATGATGAAACAAAAAAAGGGATCATGACTTGCATAAAGTCAGAGCTAAAGGAAACCTCAAGCTGGGCTACGGTGGGCCCAACCAAACACAAGCATCAGATTAAAGCTTTACGTCAGGGCAGTTATTGAGCCCGAGGCTCTGAGACACCGTCGTGCAATTAAAGAGGAAACCGTAGCTATAAGCCGTGATTGGGTTACAAGCAAGCATGCAAACTGTCGCATGATATCCATGTTGTATCCCGCTCTTTTATAACGTTTAATATTTTTAAATTGATCACAAAAACTAGGCTTTCCAACGATTATTTTAAATTTATAAACTAAATCGCCAAAAATACAAGTTCTGATATGCCTTGTTGCAGAAGAGTCTTAAAGCAGATTTTGTATCTTACAATCAACTCTGAGTGTCAAAACTTCGATAGCCTTTTTCAGGCTCAACTCAACTGGACATGAAGCTTCATCTGCTCATAACAACTAAAACGCTGAAAGATTGTTTTTGCTTTCACACTCTAAGAGGTTGTATTTATCATGTTTTTAGATGTTAAAATTTACGAGCATGATAAATTTCATGCTCAGTCGAGTTGAGCATGGACAAAGTTTTATACCCTCGGGTCTGAGAGCTCGATGTACCAACCTTAGATGAAACAAGGAAATTCAGAGAAGTTATGCCCCCTGTCTTTTAATATCATAAAACGAGTAAGTTAAACGGACTAAGTACACTAAACAGAAACAGTTTAATATAAGAGTTTTATCCTAAGCACATTCATATCTTGATTGCGACAAAAAAGCGACTCAACTCAATTTATTAAAAAAGGTACAAATAAATAATCTGAGGATTATATCCAAAACATAAGCAACTCTATTGAACATGACCAAACCATCTGTAAAGTTTCAACCTGTAGGATACCTTGTATTTATTCACTTTGGTAGGAAAAATGACTAAGTTCAACTTGTTACAAAAGTGGCAAGAAATATCTGAGGATTATATCCAGACACAATGCACATCTTCAGACAATGACCTCTGTACATTTTGAAATGTATCGGCAGAAAGCTGTATGGGGAGTTGCATACACAAGACACAAAGCATCTATTCACTTTGGCCAGAAAAAAATACTAAGTTCATTTTGTGAAAAGGTGATAAAATAATCTGAGGATAATATCCAAATAATATGCGCATCTTCAGACCATGGCCTAGAAACCTACTACTTAAGGGGGTGAGAAGGACGGACGGAAGGACTGAATTACAGAATGCCAAATACTATGTGCCCTCGCATTCCTTCGAAAAGGCAGGAAGCAATACAGAGTTTTGTGCATTTAGGGGCTATTTTTGCCAAAACATAAAAGTTAGTTTTCATCAATTTCTTTCTTTTGCTTTATTAGAACAGTAGCCCAAGTGTTAAAGTATGGTATTAATTTGTCTTACAAAAAAGCCACCAAAATAGGCTTAAAATATGAAGTGCTTTTTATAACAAATTTGAGACTTTTGACAGAGAACAAGCAAATACCAAACACATATTTAGCAGATGATACAAATGATCAGTGCACATGCCTTCTTACAGTTTATCTGCTTGAGGATGTAGCGAGGACGTACTGCGAAATTTGTCTAGTTTGATGGGGGGTTTAGTAGTACGCCCATACTACACCCATTCAGTTATTACTACGTCCGCCAAATTTTTCAGGACATGGAAAAGAAACTTTAGAATTGCTAGTAATACAAAGACAGTCATTGCAGAGCTGACTACGCCCTTTTACTTCTTGATGGCATACTTTGAATTAGTCAAGTATAATGGAGTTTCTCTAAGGGAAGGGGAAAATGTAATGTCAAATGTCAAATGCCCCGATGAAACAATGAATGAGAGATATACAGAGTGTTAGGTGTGTGTTTAAAATAATTCACTATTAAATCATGCAGTAGTTGATCATTTGATTTTTGTGTAGCATGGTCGAAAGCAAGTCAAGGGAATGATTGTATGCAATATTGTCTGTCTGATCACATTTTGCTCTTATTTCTTCGTTATTAACAACCAAAATGCTTTTGGGTTGTGTATACCTACAGGAAATAGTAATTTATGGTGTGCATTAGTTGCCATGTTAGTCTGTTACTAATGGAATTGTGGTTCTTGTTTTGACATTAGAAGAAAGGAGGCATCAAAGATGTTCCTTTATCGGCTGATTTTGGGATATTTGGTATGTTGCCACCAATTTCTGAATTACTTGTGTAATGTACATCATAATCAAAGTTTATCATATTTTGTTATCCAATCCATAATTGGGCAAAACATCGAAAAGTCAACTTCTGACAATAAACATACTAGTATGGTAATTCAAAATAAAGTCAGTATTGAGTATATTTTACACTGAAACATAATTATTGAATGTTTTACATTTCGATGAATTGGGACCTTGTGTGTGCAGCATGTTAAAAACGAATGTTACCAGTCCTTGATTTTCATGAAATTTGGTCAACATATTTTAAATATATATGGACAGTTTTTATGTTGAAATGGTATCTTGACAAATTTCGTAACATTTTGTAATTTGAACTCCGAATTTGAGGGACTACTAATAATATGTTTAAATACTGTGGTACTGTTACATAAAACTGGATGCCAGCCCACTACCCTAATACAAAAAAGTCATTTATAGTATAAACGAACTTATCAATGAAACATTTCAGCATTAGCTACATGATGATATGTAAATAACTGTAGAAATGTTTATAACAGGGTATCCTCAGGTATTGTAGTGATATCATAAATGGCGTCATAAATTGACAATGGAATTGTATAAAAATACAATGCACCAACAATAAAGAAGTCATGCCCAAGGTAATAAATTTGCATTTCATTATATTCCAAGCGTGGGCAAACTCCCACGTTAATTTCGCATACCTTGTAAGAGCCCCTTTATATGAAAAGTATATTTTTTTTTAATTTAAAAGCACATTGGTTTTACTATAGTCGAGACGGTACCTATTACATCATCAATTCTGTGTACAGAAAAATATTTGACACACACTTTGAATAGTAATATAAAACGAGCTCTTCTGATTGGGGTATAATTATAGAGATGTTATTATGAAATTAAATTCGGATAAATTGAATTCTAAAATTTTACCCTTTTAAGAACATATTTTACTTCACTACAGCTGGTGACTGGGAATGTGTGGCGGCGGTAGAACGTCTCCCTGCCCTTCCCTATAGTGTAGATTTTCTTTTCTTGTCCTTTGGGATCATGATTCTCATTGTGGAACTTTGAAACTATCAGAGGATCACTGATGACACCTAAATAGCAGAAACTAGCTAGTCAGGCCCAGGAAATATGCACACTCTGGTTTCAGTTCTTTGGTGCAGTCTTTGCTTGCAAAGGATACCCTTTTAAGAACATATTAGTTAAAAAATAGTTGAAATGATTGATTGCCGTCAGATAATGTTCTACATTTTTTTCATTGCTGTTATTTTTCATGAAAATAGAATGAAATAAATAATCCGCAAACGGGGCATGTTTTGAAATTCCCTGTTTCACTGTATGCCAGAGAAGTCGTTTTATCTTATCTTATTTGTTGTTTTTATTATTATTTATTATTTATTTCTGAAACATATATATTATATACACATGCATATTTCATATATGAATATGACATATCATGTACAAACATCATATTAATGTAATAAGATGGCTATTTAAACACATACATTTTACAGTCTTATCTTATTTGTGCTGTGTTGCACTGAAGGACTTAGACTTGTGCAGTCCATTCAATTAGTGTTTTAGTCTTGTTTATATTTTCATGTGTATAAATGTAACTTATTCTCTCATATATACATATCTAACGAGTTTTCAAAAAATATTGAAAGAATTGAAACAGTTTGAAAAAAGTTAAAGTGCTATTGGAGGGGATAATTTCTTCTTAGTATGAGGTATTGGCTTAGTTAAGGCATATTTCAATTGTTTGGACGATTTCCCGTCAATGAAGCACTATGTTGAAGAAAATTGTTTGAATGCACTGTAGATATATGATATCTTTCAAAATGTGTGTATTACGATTCGGTACCGTCATCCCGTAAAATATATCTAAGCCAAGGTGACTCTGGCTGCTTGTGTCTCTTGCAGTACCACAGGTAGGTCTGAGGTATGTCTTTGCGGCAATTCCTGGTTATACTATTTCGTTTTTGTGTGGTATTACGGTCCTCTATCATTATTATTGTTTTCAATGGTCTAAGTGTTACACAGTTCATTATAACCAGTATCCATCTAATGGTATGTAATGTTTTGCCTTAAAACTCTTAATGCCTATGGCATTTAATTGTTTTTAAAATGGGGATTATAGAAGACTTGTTTAAGTTTGGTGTGTGTTTTATTATTTTAGGGCTTTTAAACTGATTTACCATAAGGACTACTCTAAATGGAAAGAATTTGCTATTGAGCAGCAAATCTAAGAGAACTCCCTTTTGTTTGGTTGGTTGCTTTACGTCCCAAAACTGCAGATCCAGGGTCATGAGTTCGATCCCAGCCCGGTCCCATACTTTCGTGGAGATTGATCATGAAATAATTTCTACGGTCATTCTCCTCCCTTCCGCTGATTCCTTCAAGAAGAGTTGTTGTCAGTTACAAGCGAAAGTATGTGCACGAATTACTGGTTAACCCCTTGTTCAAGCTTGCCTAGGAAAAAGTTTGTTTGGGTAAACTGACCGTCCGGCCATTACCATAGCTATTGAATTGGGACATAAAGCAAGAAAACAAACAAACAAACAAACCACACCTGACCCAGGACACTGCATGGGAAAATGACAAAATCACAAGAAACACAACACACAAGACAGCCAAGTGATCAGTTTTTTCTCAGCAGGTGATAACAAGACTGCACGGAACAGACAAGACAGCATAACGATGACAAACACGAAACATAAACAACAAAAAGGATCCACAAAAGAAGCACCGCCTCAGATACGTCAGTAAAAAAATACTAGAGGACTTAAAGATATTTAACGTTGCCAACGCCACCCTTAATTCTGATGTGGATCAAGACACATTAATGTATGGTCCACATTAAAGATCCCTAACACCATGTAAGACTACTCTGTCATATAAGGTGGACCTTGTTGATAGACCACTAACTTCAGCTATGATGGCATTGTGGCAAGGTGCTGTAGTACGCAATAAAGAGCAATTGTATACGACACATCTAGATAATGTTGGTCATCTACAGTTACTTTGAGGTCATATTGAAGTTGTGTGGTGTGAGTTGATGGGGGCATGAACACCCCAATAGCAAAAGGGGGTTTAGGACATCAAATCCCACAGGCTCACCACATACCTCAGCTACGAGTCACAACCATCTGAGAGTATTAGAAGTAACCAAGCTAGCTGCAAAAGGCATTGATGTCATGAGCATTGATATCACCAGATGAGTTGAATTTTTGGACTGTTGGGAGGTGTTTCTAATGTTCTTCAAATTTCTAAATTATCACTAAAATTGGGCTTATATTTTATTCCATTTTACTGCTACTAATGGGATATGCGCTGTAGATGTTACTGCTTCTTACTTAGGAAGGCTATTATATCCATATTTTTGTGAAAATGCCTTAGCGAGAATTTTTTTTGTGGAGCAGCGTTGGCGAGCCGCCATTTTGTTGTGGAATGTTTCCAACATATGGCTTAGTGCCTGGCTGTTATATTATGTATTTATCTGCGACAGGCATGTGATTAAGTAACTGTATTGTTGCATTTCTGTAAAAGAAAAGTTTTCTCTACATCTTGGCGCCTTATTCAAACATACTCAATGTTCGGACTTTTGTTTTTAGTGGTTGAGTGTGTGTTTTCCGAGCCTTTGCGACATTAGGGGTCCTTGCTGAGAACATTGCTGTTCAATGACGCATTATTATGAGGCTTCTGCCTAAATTGCAGTCAAGCTAATGATGCAGTATACTCCTCAAGCCTCAAAGTGGCTTGTGTGTCTGAATTGTCGAAAGCTTGTTCATGAAAGCAGATATATTGCTTGTTGCTATGTCTGTTTCCGTTTTGTCTGTTCCGATCAAGCCCACTGTGGTTCTGTTCTCCAGGCACTCCTGCTTCTTTCGACATAAAACAAAAACAGGCTCTAACTGTTGCGCTGGCATGACACTTCATCTGCAGTGTACAGTTCGGAAACTCACATTAATCAACACAGTTTTTTGGGAGTTTTTTGACTGTGTGATGGTCTTGGGGTGTCAGGTTACCATATGTAGCAACATTTCACCTGTCATATGGCTTGCGGAGTTGAGCCTGCATAGGCTGGATCCCTGATACAACAACAACATGGGCATACAGGAACACAGTATATTGCATGACGAAGAGGTCAGATACAGAACAATCACGTGTCAATTCGTATAACATCTACAGCATGGAGGTACGAACAACAGGCTGCGCGTGGTGGAGTAGGTGTCGTCATATGTTATATGGCGAGGAAGTTATTGAGAAAGGTTTTGGCCTATTCCAAACGAATCATTATTATAGAGTCTTCTGGCAGTCCGCTGGCAACAATCATTGTGGTGTATTTCCTGACAAATGTGGCTCTGAAAGAAGAGATAGAGCAATTCATAACTCACTTGGTGCTGCAATTGGCATGATATCATCCCACAATCTACTAGTGGTACTGGGTAAGGTGTGGTACTTGATTGTATCGATTCCTGATCTTTGCACCTTTACTTACTTTCAATGCACACCTGGGTGTTGATGATGCTACATAGACCATTTATGATGCAACAAACAGGAATGGTGAGTACTTGGTCGACCTGAAGCAAGAAACAGCCTAAAACCCAGTAAACGTTTAGTCAAAATGGCATCAGGGCACAGGTGGACTACATCTTTGTTAAGAATAAGTGGTTCAACAGTGTAATTAATGCCTCAGCATTCAACATATTATCCAATGTATTTACAGACCACAAGTTTGTCAGTATAAAATTACGGCAGCCTCAGATCCCCAAATCCCATAGCACTCCTACGACTAGTAAATAAAAAGATCAGATCTGATCAGGTTTTCATAGCAGCCTAATGGAGTTCTATAAATAGCACAGACCCTAGTCGTAGGAGTGATTAGTAAGAAGATGAAGTATGACTGGAAGGCATTCTCAACTATGCCAGATCTACGAAATAGTTATTAGATAGAAGTGTGAAACCAATTCCAGCTGCTCCGAGAAGATGAGGATCCTAGGGATCGCTATGAACGATTTGTGCAGGCGACCATTGAAACTGTAGTTCCTGTACGGATAATGGAGGAACATGTATACAATCTAGATCATCCATAAGTAAAATGTGCCAGACATGCTATAAATGATCTATGCCAGTGACACATTCTCCTGATAATCGAAATAGAGTGATAGAGGCCAAAGATCATCTTTATCAACTGTATGACAGATTTAAGATTGAGGAATAAGAGCTATGGTCAAGAAAATTAAGGAAGCACACACAGAGTGGGCATAGAGTGAGTCATGGAAATTGATCAACAACATAACAGGCCACAAATCAACCTAGTCGGGTCAGGCACACAGGGCGACAGGGACTGAAAGGGTATCAACTTGTTTTGACCATTTTAACAAACTACTAGGGAGTGCGCCCGAGGTAGATGAAGTGGATGAGGAGATACCTACTAGCTATCAATAGATCAATATAGAAGATAGACCATTCAGTAAGGCGGATTATTTAATGACAAAGAAGGTAGTCAAACTTGGAAAAAGTTGTGTTCCAGATGCAATACCACCTGAAGTTATGTGACCTAGATGCATATTATTAAAGCTTTGCAACTTCGCACTAATGATGAATGAGAAGCCTTAACAATGGTCTCTGCACAATTATCATCCCAGTACCAAAGTCTGACAATCTTAGCGACACCAGCAACTACTTGTATCGAGGAATCAGCCTCAGCTCAATTATTGCCATGCTTACTAACAGGATGCTGGTCAATCAGTTACGACCTATTCCTGATCTCCTGTTGTGTTTCAGTCGAAATGGATTCATGCAGAACAGAACCACTGTTGGTCAAATTCTTGCTTTTGGGTGGGTAAAAGAGGGTATTCAACAGAATAATCTCAAAGCTGCTACATTCATTGATTTCAAGAAGTTCAATGACACTATTCACGTCGCAAAGATAATGCAGATTTAATTAGCTTATGTGATTCCACTAAGGATCGGCCCATGTACTGCAACACGCGAGCAAAAGTTGTTAGTTCAGACGGGGACACAGAACAGTTCTAACTGCTGGCTGGTGTATTACAATGCGACACACTAGCACCATACAGCTTCATAATAGTACTAGACTGCGCACTGAGACAGGCCATAGCGCAAAGGAATGATGAACTAGGGTTCACAATCACCCCTAGACAAAGCTGTAGATGCTCACAGACCTCGGTTTTGCTGACGACATTGCCCTCATATCAGATGGACTGATACAGGCACAAGAGCTACTGAGCAGATTGGAGACGGACTATGCAAATGTCTTATTACGTCTGGATCCAAAGAAATAGAGAATACTAGGTGAGTGTCTTTTAATATCAAGTTTACCAGGCAAGGCTTTGAAAACGCTTGTTGACATCGCGAGGCTTGCCGAGATATAGAGAATACTAAGTGAGTGTCATTTGATATCAAGTTTACCAGGCAAAGCTTTGAGAACGCTTGTTGACATGGCAACGCTTGCCAAGCAATTCAACATACTTTCGCAAGGATTTTGTTTGTTTGTTTGGTGCTTAACGACGCATCAACCCTTGTGGGTCATTAGCGTCAGACGGTATTTAACTAAACATGATGTGGATGGAAAGAGTAAAAATTTGTAAGATAAAATAAAAGGAATGATGATGATGAGTTTGTATAATGATAATAAGTTGCAATACGATTGTTAACAGGAGAGACCATGTACAATATCTGACAGTTTCAAAGAGCTATTCAGATAACTGTACATGTTCTTTAACTGAACAGGATACAACATAATATAATCTGTATTATGGTCTTATACAAATGTAAAACAAAACATGATTTTAAAAATAGCAATTAGGTTTGTTAAAAAGATTTATTTGTCATAAAAATGTCATAATACTATCAATATGTATATCTTGAAATATTTCTTTTATGTTATCAACATGGAAGCAATTATTTCTTCCTTGTGCAAAGTCGCCACATTCCAAAAGGAAGTGACGTACAGTGAATGGTGCGTCGCAGCCAACACATTGTGGCTGCTCTTCACCTTATAGTAAGTATGAATGAGTGACTCTTGTATGACCTAAGCGGAGTCGAGATAAAACTACTTCTTCTTTTCTTATGTTTCGAACAACCGATTGATATTCACCAATAGTTGGTTTGATCTCAAGAAGTTTATTTCCAATGCTGTTATTCCATGAGCCTGGCAAACTTGATATCAAAAGATGCAAACCTCGTATTCTATTTATCAGTTTACCCATTGTTTCACTCTTCAAATAGCGATCATGACGTATTTTCGATTTTGTATTGATTTAGCGTCATTAACGACGTCATTCAAAAAGTGCAACGACATCATGACCTGATAAAGGCACATGCCATGAGATAGACATCGTCTATCAGCCAACGTGCATCAACGTAGTTTATATGAGAGGTAACTGATTGATCTGCAACGCAGAGGAATGTCTGAATTCTTTATATTAGTAATGTAGCCAGTCAGGCCTTTAGTTAAGAGTGCGTACCAAGAAATTACTTTTCTTATTTCTCAACCAAAACATATGTCGTGGGTACTCAAACGAATCGTCTCAATGAGACGGTTCTTTTGAGCACCCAAAACATATGATTAAACTGACGGGTAAGAAAATATTTACAATTTCACGTTCATTTTTTTTTATCTGAACCTGTGTTAAGCTCTGAGGAAATTGAACAATTTTAAGTACCTCGGATACTGGGTCAAAGTTTCCAGCACTGACTTCAGAGACCTGCAAGGCTATAGCATGGTAAGTGCTGAGCCAAATGATAAAATATGCGGTGTTCAAGACTAAGCAAGGAGTTGAAGGTCAAACTTTTCCTGGCTACAGTGGAGTTAGTCCTGACGTATGGCTGTGAGGTTTGGACGATGGCAGAACAACTAACCAAGCTATCGGCGGTGTCTACACTATAATGCTGCGAGTCATGCAACAGGTGAGCTGGAGAGACCGCATCACAAACCTGGGGTTATATGAAAACCTTCCAAAGCTCTCAACAAAATCAAACAGAGACAGGTAAAGTTCGTTGTCCAGTGCTACCGAACCCCAGAGTTGGTAGCCAGTCAGCTTGTGTTATGGCACATGGGAGAACCACACTGGTAAATTTATACGTCGATTTGGTGGTATTTACGCGTATTGCCGGTACTTCATAGACCGGAAGTGGTAGATATTGGTGCTAATACTAAATAGAAAAACATGCCATATGCCAAAGGGACTATAGAATTAGATCATTTTGTAGTATTCGGCATGCACATGGCGATTTATGCAAGCATTTAGGAAAAGATTCGAGTACTGATCCAGTCGAATCTATTCCTAAATGGTTACATAAATCGCCATGCACATACTGAATACTTAGAAATGATTGAAGTCTATAGTCCCTTTGGCAGATGGCATGTTTTTCTATATAGTATTAACACCAATATCAACCACTTCCGGACTATGACGTACCGGCAATACGCGTAAATACCACCAAATCGACGTACACATTTACCAGTGTGAGAACAGGGGAAGACAGCGAACAACTTTTTTGAGATTCTACTCAAAGACATCGGGGTCAATATCGTTGATCAGGTGATGTGTGACAAGTTATGTCAACCCGAAGACGTCAACGTTATCTGGCGACTCAACAGAAGTGAGTGAGTGAGTGAATTAGTGGATGAGTCCATGGGTGAGTGGGTGAATGAGTGAGTGAGTGAGTGAGTGAGTGAGTGAGTGAGTGAGTGAGTGAGTGAGTGAGTGAGTGAGTGAGTGAGTGAGTGAGTGAGTGAGTGAGTGAGTGAGTGAGTGAGTGAGTGCTGGCTGGGTACCTATCATTACAGTAGAAAAGTCGTAGTTGATCGAATAGACAAGTAACGAAGGGCATTAAATCGTAACACCTTGAGATGTCTCTTCAATAAAATGTATACGAGTTGTGTAACATTACCCAATAGTGTATCAACCGCTCATGCAAATCAATAGTAACATCACCAAGAAGATTAAAAATGAATTTATTTAAATTTGTGGTTCTTTAAGCATAAAATAATTGTGTTCACATGGTAGTAAAAATGCATTCGTATCGCGTAATAGGATTTCCCTCAACTAATGAAAAATGAATAGTTTAATACCGCAGTGAATCATTATTGTGGCGAAGACGACAAAAGATAAAATAAAGATTCTCCTCAGTCCATTAGTTTTCAATAACTACAAACTGAGCATCTGCAGTTGGGGAAGGGAACCGGTAAACTGCAACAGGACGGGTGCTGGGTAGTAGTGCATATTGCACGTGAACCATGTCAGAAGAAAACAGGTCATCGCTGTTAAATGTAAAGACCTGATATCAATCAAAGGGCCTGGCTTAAATCGTATAATATTAGAATAACTCAGCGGATAATACGTAAACTGGTCCCCAGCCTTTTGTGTTCCCAGCAGATCATTGGCGTAGCCAGAACGCTGAAAAGGTTACGCACATCAAAGGGAGACTACTGGATCAAGCAGTGGTTCTCTTTAATTGCGTCCCTTTTCAAAATGGGGCCTTCTCTTAAAGGAAGAATTCGCTCCCAGAGGAAGCGAATTCTTTCCTTTAAGAGCAGTTCCTTGTGGTATTGAAACTCACTTTTACCACAATAGGTGACCTCCCTTGAATGTTACTATTTTTATTACGTACGTGCGTAACTGCGTAATGGGAGCTACGCCAATGGGGATTTTGCGCATATACCATAAGTACAAAAATCGTATGCGCTGTCCCATTCTGTCAAAGGGTCGATTTTTCTAGCCTTGAACAAAATTGTTTTGGGTGGCAAATGAAGACGAGTATTTATTGTCAATAAAATGCATATTATATTATCAAAATTAATACGTATTGAAATGGGCTTTTCTAATGAGTATCGCTGCACAAAGTTGCACGATTTAATATTTCATAATATCAACATGAGGATGCCATATTCTT
Organism: Loripinus fragilis; assembly: GCA_964019695.1. Taxonomy (NCBI): domain Eukaryota; kingdom Metazoa; phylum Mollusca; class Bivalvia; order Lucinida; family Lucinidae; genus Loripinus; species Loripinus fragilis. Next base: position 86,147,168 of record OZ026522.1, on the reverse strand, counting down.
AATGAGAATTAAATTTTGAAATAATTAAAAATGGCGGGTTGAATATCCTGTGAACGTATTGCAACTGTCTCTGTAACGTTTACTAACCTTACATGTGTTACATGCGTTACTTTGTTTACGGTTCCGGGTCACGTGATATACCCAATATACCTTATTTCATGTGCGGCTAATATATTAGAGACTGGTTAAAAGGTCTATGTCATACACGCTCATCAGTTGAGAGCCACGGCCTGATCTGTACCCTGTGAATCACAAGATCTGGCCGGCAACTACTCATAACAACAAAAAAGCTAAACAATAAAAAAAAAAACACTTTTTGCTTTTTAACTCTCAGATGTTGTATTTATCATGCTCACAAATATTACAATGCCAATACATTTTGGCGTTATAACATTTATGAGCTTGATTGATTTTAAGCTCAGTCGAGTTGAGCATGAAAACATTTAATAAACCCTTGGGCTTGGATGTTTGCAGTCTGATCTGGTGCTACTCCTGATACATGTGGCATGAGGTTTGTTTTAATCTGCGCGACTCATTGCACGGCTGTGGCATGTTCTCCCTTGTGACAGAGATTTAGTTACAGCCAGCTAGTCTGTTCACAGACCGTTATCACATTTTAGCTTACGCATGTGCACTTTACCATCCTTACAAATTGGAAGAGACTATATCCAATTTTAAGGGTCCAGGCCCCGAGGTCATAAGACTTGTTTCATGCTTAACTCAACTGAGCACAGCAATTATCCTACTGATAAATGTTGAAATGCCAACAATTGTTAAACGAAGATTTGGTACCGGTAAAATGCATTTAAGCCCCCCCCCCCCCCCAGTGGCTTTTGCTGCTGTCCGTTCTAAGGCGGTGGTTCTGTTGTTGTTGATTCGTTGTTGATTGTTACACCAATTGTGGGATTCTGTAATTGTTCTATGTTATGTTGTGCTTTCTAGTTTTGCAATCATCTTGATGGGGCAGAGAGAGCTAGTTGCTTTGCTTTGTCTTCCTGGTGTCTTGTGATTGCTGTGTGGCTCTTCCTCACGATGCCACGGGTTTGTCTGTAGTTTGTGATTGTAGTATTTTCTGATCATACTCACTTACTATTCTATGAACACTTGAATTTTCGTGCTCAGTTGAGTTGAGCATGAATAAAGTTTTATAAACTCGGGTCCAGCAGGTATATTATGTTCATTTCAATCTTATTTTGAATTGAAAATTCTATAAGCAAACAGTGAAGAGCTTGATAAGTCAATTCGAAACGCCACAGTCTACACCATGGCCGGTCCGCCACGGGCCATCTTAAAACAGTGTCGACTTCATTTTACAATGACAGTTCGACGCCGACTAATATTGTAATGGACAGTGTGATTATCTGTGGTTGCAATTTTATTATTATTGCACGGTTCTTAGGTCTGCAGACACGTGTTACTTTCGATTTTTACATTTTCTTACGTGGATATGAGCCTATTATACAATTTAGCCAATTTATGTTATTTTAACCACATAATATCCTCGCGCATGTGAAAGACAATATGAGTTAGGAAATCTTAAATCATTAAAAACACAAGCCAATATGACGAGAGGCGAGTTCAACAATGCGAGAACTCGCGGGCGCTCGTTGTTCTGGTACCTATCTTTATACGTAATAAGTAAAGCCTGACATCAGTACAACGAGCGCTCGCATTGTTGAACTCGCCTCAGGTAATGTTATTTATCAGTTACCTCTCATATTAACTGCTTTGTTGCGTGTTGTATGATAAACGTTGTCTATCTCACGGTATGTGCCTTTATCAGGTCATGATGACGTTGCACTTTTTGAACGATGTCGCTAAATGAACCCAAAAATCTAAAAGTACGTCATAATCGCTAGTTTGATGAGTGAAACAATGGGTAAGCTGATAAACGAGTCTTTTGATATCAAGTTTACCAGGCTTGGCTTTGAGAATGCATGTTGAATCGCTTTACAAGCCAAGTGTTCTCAAAGCCTTGCCTGGTAAACTTGATATCAAAAGACACCCACCTTCTATTCTCTATAAACTTGAAAGACACTCACCTAGTATGCCCAAAGCCTTGTCTATCAAAAGACACTCGCCTAGTGGTGTGTTTCAAGTTTATAAAGAATACTAGGTAAATGTCTTTTGATATCAAGTTTACCAGGCAAGGCTTTGAGAAAGCTTGTTGACATTGCGAGGCTTGCCAAGCTGTTCAACATGCGTTCTCAAAGCCGAGCCTGGTAAACTTGATATCAAAAGACGAGAACCTGGTATTCTATTTATCAGTTTACCCATTGTTTCACTCTTCAAACTAGCGATTATGATGTAACTCGATTGTTGTGTTGATTCAGCGTCATTCGCGACGTCATTAAAAAGTGCAACGTCAAAAAGTGCAAAGGCACATGTCATGAAATAGACAACGTTTATTAGGCAACGTGCGACAATGCAGTTAATATGAGAGGTAACTGATAAACGCATATCTAGCAAAAGGTACACGTCGGCATATGCTCCCAACGAAGATTCAGATCAGCCTGCGTATCTGCGATACCCTGTGGATACGCAGACTGATTTCAATCTTCGCTGTACGCATAAGCCAAACTTGTACCTTTTCATATATCACAGAATATTGGCCACAAGAGGAAATTATACAAGAGTACAATTCAATGAAAAAAGCACGAGCATCCAGAGCAGGAGAGACAGGACTAGAAAATAAAATGCATGATCTAGACTGGCTCCAGTCCTCAAAACAATTTTTCATCAATGTGTCATATCAAAAACTTGTAGCTAGTCTGACTCTGATGGGCCTGTTAGCCACCAGAGTAAGACAAGCTACAAGTTTATGATACGGCATCTTGATGAAAATTTGTTTTAAGGACCGGAGCAAGTCTATGCATGATCTAATAAGTAAATCAGCCAGCTCCCTCTTTCTCAGCTACTTTGCAGCATCAAGGTCCAGACGCATCAGCTGATTCGATGCTAGACAATCTTTACAACCACGTAACTAAACTCCAATGAACACCTCAAGATAAGCTGTCAGAAGTGTATATAATAGACTGTCTATTATTGCCATCCAGGTGCATGACGAACTTCATGAAAACTTGTTCATTTCACTGTAGCAATGAACATTGTTGAGAATCTGTTTTAAAAAAGTTTATGGTGAAAAACTCATTTGTTAAAAAAGACATATGTTGTAGGTATACATTGGAATTGCATCTATGGGGCAATTCCAATGTGAACCTGCAACATTATGTTACTGAAAATAAGGAAAACTATTTGGAAATATACACTAACCAAGTATCATGTCCATTGTCTTTGCCAAAACTGCTAATCAGTGCTAAAATAACCTGTCGCTCTATTGCAAATTGTTTATATTTGCATGACAGCTATATCTCCAAATTTGAGCTCATGAACTACTGATCTACCAAAAGCTTTGAAGCGTGACTCTGTTTACAATATCGATATGTTGTTCTAGAAAAAAGGGTTTCAGGCATTAATTTACATTAATTATAAAAGCTTTGACATTCACATATGTTCCATTCAGACTGGCTCATTTTACACATTCTGCATCAATCGTTTGAAGTAGAAAGACCCAAAGGTCATTGGTCAGAGGTCGTGGTACATCTATACATCTTTGCTAACCTGGTAGTTGCATGGTTGTACTATGAACTGTTTTTTAATCAATCTGTACAGCTTTCCCGCCGTAAGAAGATGTTTTTTGCTGGCAAACGCTGGCAGAAATTCTCATAAAATATCATACCTTATTATTTTCAAGAGTTAGGAAGAATGTCGCAAGTCGTCTGCTGCAGTCATGGTGGCGGTTTAAGGGTTAACGATTCTCATGAAATGTCATTCTTTATTTGTTATTTCTTGAAAAAGCAGCAAAAATTTAAATTTTCGTCTACGGCGCTTTATGGGTTAAAACAATCCAAAAAACTGCTCTGTTAATAGAATATGCTCAAACTCAGCCACCATTAGACGACGGGAGCCAGTCTAAGCACATTGCACAAGAGAATGTGTCTTCAACACCTGAGCCTAGCTGAAAATATGTCAAAAATAGGTCAGACAGGGCATATCATTGCACAAGAGCATAAAAAGCCTTTACAAAGGTTAACACAAAGGCATATCAAGAGAAGATCGCCTTTATAGTGTACGGGAAAAGCAGGACTCGGATCAAATGCGCAGTCGTACATGCTTATACATTGTACATAAGCTGTATTTCTCTTACCATACTCATGATACATGTACTGGTCAGGCTTGTTCGAAGACTCAAAGTCGCCTGTTTTGTCGTCTACTGTTTTATTTTTTAGAAGGCTCTGTGGCAGGCATTGTGGAACAAGGGGCAGTCTGATCAGACTCACAAATAAATATGCAGTCACTCAAGCGAAATATTACACATTACATACCCAGACAACATTATCAGCTGCGCCATTGCAATAACTTTGCTGAACTTTGATACTGAGACCTTCTGAACGGTTTGAACCCAGATCAGGCCCGACAAAGCGTCCTGTCTAAACATGTTCCATGCACAACTCAGCTGAGTACGAAACTTATCCTGCTCATAAATATTTAAATGCCAACAATTGTTGGCAGGTGTTGGCATTTGAGCATTCATTTGCATGATAAATACAACATTTGATAGACTAAAGGGAAGAAACGTCTTCATTTGTCGGTATTTTAGTTGTTATGGGCAGTTGAAATTGCAAGCTTTTTCCTTACTAGCGGCCATTTTTGTCTGCTGAAAAGTTTTGAACCAAATCCTAATCTGGATCCAAACTGTTTGACAGTCGGTTGGTATTCCTGAAAGAAAATGCTAATTTTGAAAAGAGTCAGCAGACAACGAAAAGCGTGCAAAATGTAACACACGCAGCGATAGCCTTTTGTCGCGTACGTTACATGTACAAGTGTTGGATTCCAAACTGGGTTGATACAAAAAGTGGTATTTTTTCGCATAATGGCTATAAGCAGGTCGAATATCTATGCATTGCAAGGGGTTGCAGGGTCACCAAAAGTACCTTCTAGCCCCAAAGTGAGTAGACAGTCAACTGAAGTCAGTAACAAGTACCTCCAGTTTCTTATATATCCTCTTAATCGTATCTGTCTGTCAAACTGTATATTATCTGAAGCTGGTGTTTGGGCTCGCAGCCTTGACTGGGTCAAAGTCGATCGACTTAATACATGTAAGTCAGTCCCTATTTCCCCACAAAGACGGGCTCATTTATAATAACCAAATAGACACCACTTTTATGCTTTAAGGAGTTTTTTCAAAAGCCCAATGGGTTTAGCTTTGTCTTCGCTTGCTGGTGCGAGAAGGAAAATAGTTGTAACACGCAATGTGAAAAACTGCTTATGCCATAAGCGAGGGATAACCGCATAGGTTGATCATAGCATTTGCTGTTCGTGGGCTTGAATTAGTAACAGATAGTGAATGTTTGATCCTGAGCTTCAAGATGATGAGCAGCCTTGGTACAAATGTAGCTGCATTGGCTGGTTTGAGTTTAATCAGGCCGCATTCCTGGTCAGATCTTTCATGACTTGGCCTTAAATTTTGTTCCTGCTAGATGTAAATTTTGTCGTCTGCTTATAACCTTTGCAAACAGTGTGGACCCAGATCAGGCCCGACAAAATGTCGGGCCTGATCTGGATCCAAAGTGTTTGACACTGATGGCATTCATGAATTGATTTTACGAATAACATAATTTTGAAAAATATCAGCAGACGACAAAAATGAAAAATGTTCTAGCATGCAAAGAGTCAACGCCTTCAGCTCTGACTGTCACAGGGGTGTATAAAGGTGTCGAATTTGTATCACAGCACGCAATAATCTTTTCATGGAGTTGCTTCTCGATGTAATCTGATCGTTTTAAAGAGCTAGAGAACACGAAAGAAAAAAAGAATAATTCGAACATTTTGAAATATAGCACCATTTAATGTTTGTGCAACGCGAACGAGAAAATTATGTTATAAGGTCATTGAAGAGGGTAAATGTACTGCACCGGGACGCAGCGAAATCAGCAGTACTTATTAGGTTAAACGTTCTAAAATTACGAACACTTTTGGTTTTCAGGGTGAAATTGACAAACTGCTTGTCAGAATAGCAAACGGGTAAGACCCTGAACACACTGCTTCTTCAGAAGCAGTCGGATAAGGGTTTGCGATGTATGCCTTTGCCTTTTTGGCAGGCAATTTGTTTTGACATTTCGCTGTCCTTGTGGAAAATGAATAACTTTCACTTTAACGTTGACGTCGCAAATGCTTTAGATGTTCGTGACGTCGAAACTCGCTGGGGTATCAGGTTTCCCAGCGCTAAATATCCAACTTATTAAAATTAATCGCAAAAGAAATGTATTTTTGATCATCTCATACATGTATGACGGCTCACGAACCTAGATTCAGTGTGCTTAAAAACTGTTGTTTGGTGCATGTTCCACTTCTATACGCACGTGTCCGTCAAGACAGACAGAACTGCGTATACACTCCATAATAGGTCAGAATACTCTCAACTTGTCAAATTCATTGCCAGACATTCCATCAATTTAGTACTTTATGATAAATTCAACTAGCTTCAGATGCAACATTAGGAAAATAGCATATTTCGAGCTAGGGAATTTTATATATTTCACCTTCATAAAGTTTCTCAGTATAGTCTATACATATACATCATGTTGACCTTGTCCAAAATTGAAAATGTTTTACAAAATTTAAAATATACCTTTTTCAACATTATTTTTTAAAAAGGAAGTCATTAAACTATTGTTTGTCTCACTAAGAAGATGGAATTTTCCCTGTTACATCACTTGTGAACGAGGTCTACTCCTCTGCTAGTATATTGAAAAGATGCAATTTTGGTTCTTAATTTATCGACGAGAAACGAAGGAGCAGACCAACCAGCCCCCACACACAGTCTCGTTTTTAATACTCGCATACGCAGGAGTAGGCCCAGACCAAATTATAGAATTATAGCTACTCTTATAGCTGTGCATATGACTTTACGCATATGTGATATGTGCCTTTTTATCATGAACTGGCCCCAATGTTTATTCCACAATTGCATTGCTGTAACCTTTATGACTTTTTGGCTGCATGCTGTAACATTAACAAGCTTATGCTTATCATCACAATAGAAAAGGGACACTTTTAACCTTGGGCATCGGGATCAGCCTGTGTATTATACAGAGAACCTGAATATAAACTGTATCAACTGCCTTCATATTGAGACATTTGGGTACTGGATACAGCGAATAGAACAGTTAGCCTGCGCAAACAACACATTGATCTGTCATCATCTAGATCTTCATTAATAAAGGTACGTTATGTTACTTAACATCCGTTTTCAACACATTACTGGCATACAGCCACTAGAACGAGCAGGGTAATTACCGACATGCAGTAACTGGGTCAATATCATTCTGTCTATGTCTGTCTACAGGTACAGACTGAAAATATGTGGCTTTATAATGTACACTTGGAGCATTCTGCAAAACTTTTGACCTGCATATTAAGCAATAATCGGTATTTCATACCAATTTATGGTCTTTTTTAGCGGCTGCTTAAGACATGATCTCTTGGCTCTCGTTTGTGGTGTCTAAGTGTGAGTTTGTCACTTTCTCATTTGTATCCTGGGTCAGGTGTGGTACTTGATTGTATCGATTCCTGATCCTTGCACCCTTACTTACTATACTGTACTTCTTGTGTATATGTGTTGACCTATTCAGTATGATTAAGCCACTATAACATACAAAAGCGGGTCTCTATCTGCCCACCAGTGAAATGATATTCAAGAGGCCCAAACTGGCCAGTATCCCCTTAATAATTTTCTTAAATATCAAATTTCCCTAAACGTAAACAATAAATTCCATAAGTAAAATGTATCCCTAAAACCCCTATACAAACCTTATAGTGGAAACCATCAAGTTTTTATTTGATAAAAAGGGGGAGTAGTGCATACAATACATGTATCAAGCATGATGATGATTACGTTTTACTATCATATGAGCGACGACGCAGGCTGATCTGAGGCTTTGCTGGTCGCACATACCACATTGTTGGAAATCTCATGCTGCGGTTCATATATTTTACATGACAGGCCTAACATATACTATAAAGGTACAGTCTTTTAGAAGAGTATATACGATGTATCATATAAAAAAATTTACATTCGGTAAGATTGAGTGTTATCGCTACTTGCGCATGTATGTGCAACAGAGGGCGCCCTACATGCATTAGGTCGTGTTATACTCTCGTTGTAAGGTCACACGACCTTATTCTTAGGTCAAAAACCTTATCAATCAAATAATTGACTGTCAGGAGAAGGCAGTGTTTACATACACTCACATGTAGCAGGGATCTCAAATAAAACGTTATCTACCGTCAAAAAATTTAGTTTTTTAAAAATCGAGATTTGCCGTCTCGAATATTATCAGAATGTTGAATTTCTTCATATTTTTAGACATTCTGACTGAGTAATAGTTATACCATGGGTTGTCCGCCTGTACGTGGAGATAATCCACGAGCTTTAGCGAGTGGATTATCTTACGTACAGGAGGACAAACATGATATAACTATTTTATACCACCTACATCAGTGTAGACCTAGCACATCATGAGATATTTCATGCTAAAGTTGGTAAGGGTGGTATAACTGCTCTTATTCCATTTTTGTAAATTTAGGGGGAAAGACCAAAAACCTTATAGACGGGAACTTATTTGCAATACAAAATGGGGAAAATGGGAACACTATACAAAGATTAGTTGCATTGGGAAGTTCTAAAACAACCACTTTGCATGTGGCAATTCCCTGATCTAGATTTATCGACTTAGGTGACACCAAACCTACATTTAACATATTTTTCTTCTTTGTTTCAAAATGGTCAGTATATTCAGGTTTTGTAAAAAAAAAAGTGTGGGCACCTGCTGGGAAAGGGCTAACTCTCTTGTATGTTCTGTTTTCTTGTGTTTTTGTCACTTTCTCATGTATTGTCCTGGGTTAGGTGTGGTACTTGATTGTATCGACTCCTGATTTTTGCTTCTTCCTTACTTCGCTTGTACTGTACTTATGTTATTGTATACCATTGCTAATTAATTTTTGTATCTCTTCTCTTGATACCTAAGGAAAATTGTTCCTGGCTCTACTCTTGGTACTAATGGAAAGTTGTTTCTGGCTCTATTGGCTTCTATTATCTTCTCTTTGGTACCAAAAGGAGGTCTAATTGTTCTGGATCTCTTTTCATGATGCAAAAAGGAACGTTGATTCTGTCTCTCTTCTCCTGGTACCAAATGAATAATTTCTTGTGACTCGTCGTCTGTTAGAAAAGGAAAGTTGGTATTGGCTCTCTTATATTGGTACCAAAGAAAAATCACTCTTATCTTTCTTCTCTTATTGCAATTGTCTCTCTTCTCGATATATCAAAGGAACGTTGTTCTTGTCGCTCTTCTCTTGGTTCCAAAGAAAAGGTTGTACTTGTCTCCCTTCTATTTGTACCAAAGGAAGGTTGTTCTGGTATATTTTCTTGGTACCAAAGGACAGCTACTCCTGGCTTTCTTCTCTCTCTACCAAAGAAATATTGTTTCTCGCTCTCTTCTCTTGGAAAGTTAGAGGAAAATTGTTCCTGGTTTCCTCCCTTGGTACCAAAAGAAATTTATCCCGTCTCTCTTCTCTAGGTACCAAAGGAAAGTTTTTTGTCTCCCTTCTCTAGATACCAATTGAAAGTACTTCTAGTCGCTCTTCTCTTTGTACCAAAGTTAAAACGTTCTTGTCTCTCTCGTCTTGGTACCAAAAGAAAATAAATGTCGTCGTTCTTCTCTTGGAACCAACGGAAAGTCGTTCCTATCTCTCTCCTCTTGGTGCCAAAGGATATGTCATACACGTCTGTTTGTTGATGCCTTGTGGTCACCTGCTGGGAAAGGGCTGACCTTTTTGTTCTCGTTTGTGATGTCTCGTTATATGCCAATAGGGGTCGAGGCCAACCCCGTTAACCTTACAATCAATCCAAATATTATCTACAATAGGCCATACAGACCCTTGAGCAAATAATTATTTATAAATAAGTTTACTAAGTATCTGTGTAGAAACAACCATGTGACTATGTATTTAAGGTTTAATTCAGAGGAACTGGCCAGATGTCGTTACGCAAGCCTTCCTGTCTGTTCCTTGCAATTTTGTTCTGCAGTATTACTTTCAATATCCTTCAAGATTATATCTGGACCAGAATTTGCTGTTGATCGCCATAGAGATGCAAAAATACAAATTCCTTTATTAAAGCCAATACTGTGTTTCTAGACATAATATTGTGTTTTTACCCTACTTTGGAAAATATGCATACAATGAGAAAACGAAAAAAGACGTAAACATAAACATATATACATATCATATGTCGTTTAACAAGGAGCAAAGATAGATAGATAGATAGATAGATAGATAGATAGATAGATAGATAGATAGATAGATAGATTTTGGGTATTTTATACAACCAGCGTAACTTGGTTATTGATTATTACATCAAAACTATCAAACCCGTTATTACTTGACTTTTCGCTTACTGTAAAGGCGGCGCCCCATGAATGCGTAATTAGGACTAGTCAACTTAAATGTTAGTTCAGTGTGTATACGGTTAGGATTTCCATGAAATGCACGCACGTTTGCGCGGCTCAAAAAGCTTATTAACTCTTTACCAAATTATAAATAAAAGTAAGTAATGGTGCAAAGATCAGGAATCGATACAATCAGGTGCCACACCTGACCCAGGATACCAATGGGAAAGTGACAAACTCACAGAAGACACCACAAACGAGAGCCAAGAGGTCAGCCCTTTCCCAGCAGGTGACCACAAAGCACATATAAACAGACGTGCACAAAACATAGCAAACACAAGACAGAACAAAAACATAAAAGATCCACAAAAGAAGTACCGCCTTGGAACGGTCAGTAAAATATTTTACTGGAGGGCTTAAACCGGTTTAACGGCGCCAACCTCACCCTTAATTCAGATGTGGATCAAGACACATAGATATTTGGTTTGCATGAAAGACCCCTAACTTATCAATGCATCATCTCCTAAAACATATAAATCAAGATATAACAACCTGATTTCCCTTCCTTAGCAGATGCAATAGCCGAACCACACCCAGATATGAATATTAAAGTTGCCGCCTTTATAGTAAGCGAAAAGTCAAAGTCAAGTAATACAGATAACAATGGTAACTTTAATAGCGCTCATGGTTCCAGTGCCGTCAACTTAGCACAGAAGACAGTGAGTCACCAGAAACATGGTCGCAATTTAAGATACACAGTACCTTTGATACATCAAAGATATATGCGCGCATGTTTTCACAGGCGTGCTTACATGACATATACCCGTTTTTAATAAACTAAGATAGATAGATAGATAGATAGATAGATAGATAGATAGATAGATAGATAGATAGATTTTGAGCATTTTATTAAACCAACATTACTTGATTTTCGGATATCATCTCAACACTATGAAACAAGATACAAAATGGTTAATAGCTCTATTGGCTCCAGTGCCGCCAACACTTAGCTTATTTTATAACCAATAAGTAATTCAAGCAAATCAATGTCAAACCAATGTGTTCAAGCATAGCACAGTTCAAGCATAGCATAAATGTTTTCAAATAAAAGCAAAGTTCAACCAATAAGACAAGCAAAAACAATGTTCCAGTATAACTTTTAGACAAGCGAAGACGTGGTTAACAAAGCAAGTATGCACGAACAACATAGTGTAAGCATAAAATGTTATACAAGGAAATCCATAGTTCAACCATACATTTGTGCAAGTATAGCATAGTTTGACCAATGCGTTATACAAGCAAAACAAAGTTCAAGCATACATTTTATACAAGTAATAGCAAAGTTCAACCACATATTTACTTAAACAAACACAAAGTTCAGTTATAACTGTTGTACAAGTAACATATAAATCAACTAATAAGTTAAGTAATTAACAAAAAAGGTGAAGCATATATGTTCAACAAGAAAATACATATTTCAACCAATAAGCTATACAAGTTAAACAAAGTTCAACAAGCACGTTACACAAGCAAAATTAAAGTTAGCATAAATGATATGTAAGGCAAACAAGCTTCAACTTATAAATTTTACTGGCATTAACAAAGTTAAAGCAAAAATGTTATACCAGCAAACACATAATTTACACAATAGGCTTTACAAGCAAAAGAACAAATTCAACTTACAAGTTACTAAAACATTAATAAACTTTATACATGTACATCGTTTTACAAGCAGACACACACTCAACTTATAAGTTGTACAATCAAGCAAAAGTTTCAAGCATGTACAAGACAAACATAGACTATATACAAGTATGTTGATTCAATACATTTTTGTAATTATATTTTACTTTCTAAAGCTAGTCTATAAACACTCTTGGTAAATAGATTAAAATAAAACGTATACGACCAGGCATAAATATTATACAAGTGAATATCTCGACCAAAACATTATATAAGCATAAACAAATCTCAACCAATAAATAATGCAAGGATAAACAAACCTCGACCAATAACTGGTACAAAATTAAATAAACTTCAAATAATGATTTATATAAACTTGTATGATGACTTTGCCACCTTTCCGTTGATCTAAGCTGTTAGACCCTGTCAAAGGTGGAACTTATAATTGACTTGAATATCTGATGAATAGAATAAAAGGTGATTGTTTCATTGGTCCTGATACAAGAATTTTATTGTAAAAATACTCGTGAATATACAACTATTCCCTCTTGTAGCGGGAAACTCGTCCTCGACTCGTCCCGCCTACAAGAGGGAATATCTGTATATACACTCGTAAAATGTTATGATAAAGCCAACATAAACAAACCTCAACAAATTATTATATACAAGCATAAAACAAATGTCAACTGATAAATTATACAAGCAAAAACATACCTTGACCAAGAAATTATACAAGCATAAAACAATCCTCAACCAACAAATTATACAACCATAAACAATCCTCGACCAGTACAAAAATGAACTCAACCAATCAATTATGCAAGCATAAACAAACCTCGACCAATAAATTATACAAGCATAAAGAAGGTATACACGCAAAAACAAACCTAGACCAATAAATTAAACAAGCATAAAGAAGGTATACACGCAAAAGCAACCCTCGACCAATAAATTATACAAACATAAAGAAGGTATACACGCAAAAACAGACCTTGACCAATAAATTATCCAAGCATAAACAAAGCTCGACCAATAAATTATACAAGCATAACGAAGGTATACACGCAAAAACAAAACTCGACCAATAAATTATACAAGCATAAAGAAGGTATGCACGCAAAAACAAACCTCGACCAATAAATTATCCAAGCATAAACAAACCTCGACCAAAAAATTATACAAGCATAACGAAGGTATACACGCAAAAACAAACCTCGACCAAATACATTATACAAGCTTAAAGAAGGTATACACACAATAACAAACCTCGACCAATAAATTGTCTAAGCATAAACAAACCTCAACCAATAAATTATCCAAGCATAAACAAACCTCGACCAATGAATAATCTAAGCATAAACAAGCCTCGACCGATAAATTATCCAAGCATAAACAAACTTCGACCAATAAATTATCCAAGCAAAAACAAACCTCAACCAATAAATTATGCAAGCATAAAGAAACCTCGACCAATAAATTATCCAAGCAAAAACAAACCTCGACCAATAAATTTTACAAGCATAAAGAAGGTATACACGCACAAACAAACCTCGACCAATAAATTATACAAGCATAAACAAACCTCGACCAATAAACCTATACAATCAAAAACAAACCTCGACCAATAAATTATGCAAGCATAAAGAAACCTCGACCAATAAATTATCCAAGCAAAAACAAACCTCAACCAATAAATTATGCAAGCATAAAGAAACCTCGACCAATAAATTATCCAAGCAAAAACAAACCTCGACCAATAAATTTTACAAGCATAAAGAAGGTATACACGCACAAACAAACCTCGACCAATAAATTATACAAGCATAAACAAACCTCGACCATTAAACCTATACAATCAAAAACAAACCTCGACCAAAAAATTATGCAAGCATAAAGAAACCTCGACCAATAAATTATCCAAGCAAAAACAAACCTCAACCAATAAATTATGCAAGCATAAAGAAACCTCGACCAATAAATTATCCAAGCAAAAAAAACCTCGACCAATAAAATTTACAAGCATAAAGAAGGTATACACGCACAAACAAACCTCGACCAATAAATTATACAAGCATAAACAAACCTCGACCAATAAACCTATACAATCAAAAACAAACCTCGACCAATAAATTATGCAAGCATAAGTAAATTATACAAGCAAAATATAAAATGCATTTGCATGTTTGTAACACAACAGGCGTACACATCTTATAAAGATCAGTGAAATGCACGAGCCTCAATAATTAATCTTCAAATAAATTCTGATGGTGTCATTGAAAATTAGATTCGCATAACCTACACAGGCGCATGCGCGTACACACGCACGTTTTCGCCTTTGAATTAATATACAATATTAAAATACTATGTGATTAATCCGCTGCACAAGAAAATCCAGCTAAAATATAAAAAATCTGCACAATATTTGGCTTTACATGTATATCTACATGACAAAAACATGAGTTTCAAGTTAACAATTTGCCTTCTAGTTTACTCTGCTGATATTACTTGCAAATAATTTGGACCCAGAGCAGGCCCGACATAACACCAGTCCTGTTATGGATCCAAACTAATCGACACTCAGAAAGGATTTTTTTTATAAAAAAAGGTTTATTTTGATAAAAAGCGGACGACAAAAAGCATGCAGACAGAATACCCAATAGGCAAAGAGTTTACAATATCATTACAAGTTTCTTAATAAAAAAAGGTTAGCTATTGTCGTCTGCTGATAACCTCTACAGACATGTTGCATCTATATCTGGATCTTCGCCGCTTGACACTCCGGTTGTATTCCTGAAAGAATTGCTTGAAAAGTTAATTTTGAAATTAGCGAGCAGGCGACAAAACTCAAGATATCATGACGATCTTATTGTCTGATAGATGTTAGCATAATTATAAGCCAAATGCTTAGTAACCCTGCAAAGCAGTTTCGATACCGATACGCTAGAGAGGCGACCGATATTTCAGAAGCAGACGACATAATATATAACTACGAAAAAGCAAGGCGGGTTCGTAAAATGTCGACTTTAGAATTGCACACTTTATTATGAAGCTCTCTTGATCCAGACTAGCTATCTGCATATTTTAACACTTCAATACTGTAATACGGCCTGCCTTAGCCCCGCCTCCTCACGCGCTAGTGATTGGCCTTGTTTACAATAGACGCGTTTTTAACAGCGCGAGAGGTTGAACGTATTATACGAGAGAGCACCAATCGTGTTAGCCTGCGAGACTTTGTGCGCCTAAAGAGTGTCAGATCAGGCCAATGGGTAGTGTTTATAGGATCTTTGGTGGTGCCCCCGAGTAGTTTGGGGCTATGACCAAGCGACTACAATTGTCACTCATATATCCACTTTTTTGAACCTGAATGACATTGTCAACCATATATGGAATATTCGCAATAGAGACCTTACTCTTTCAATGCTTGGGTCATAGTTCAAACTAGATAGAGTGCATAGGGTGACCGAGCACTCCCCAACTGCATTAAACCTGATTACTCCGCGCTCAAAGCAGTTGCAGTTTGAGTGTCTAGGTGTTTTACCGGTGTTGCAGTTAGTACTTAACTCCGCCACACGGATGAACGGATCAAGCATGTAGTCTTTGATAATCTCAACAATCTTAATATTACAACTTATGGATTTATACACTACTTTCGTTTTGGAATAACTGTGTTGGAAAGTTGATTTAAAGCAGATGACATGCGATAAATAGGCAACATAGTTTACCGTGAACTTTACCTATCTATTACTCAATACTCTGCTTAACCTTTGTGTCTGCATATTTCGGCTGTAAAAATTAACTGCGCGGGACAGTATAATGGCGCTTGTGGCGACGGCGAATCCTATAGTCAATTCTTGGAGGGATCCTGACGTCGATTTGGGAGGTACAACGCCGACGGCAGTTCAGCCTCCGCCTCAACCGCCTCCTCCAGTGCCAACACAAGCAGCGCCACCAGTACAGACTGTACCGACAGCCGTTACACCGACAGCTCAGCCACAACCAGCGCAGACAGTCATTCCAAATGGAAATGGAACGTCGAGTCAAAACAACAATGGCAGTTCGACTCCCGATACGAAAACCCAGCATATAGAATGTGTTGTGTGTTCGGACAAAAGCTCGGGGAAACATTACGGACAGTTTACATGTGAGGGATGTAAAAGTTTCTTTAAACGCTCAGTACGTCGGAATCTAACGTACACTTGCCGCGGCAACAGGACTTGTCCCATAGACCAGCACCATCGAAATCAGTGTCAGTACTGTCGACTTAAAAAGTGTTTAAAGATGGGTATGAGAAGGGAAGGTAGGTCGACAGAAATTCACCATGTTTATCAGTATTCTACCGGCGCCGCCAACTTCTACTTAACTAATGCAGGTTAAAATGATTTTAAATTTCAAAATAACCCATTTATGTTGACTTGTGTACAAGAACGTAGATATTTACCTCCTCATTTTGGGTACTTTTTGCATGCCTTTTGCCGCCTATCTTCTTTTGTCAAAGATATGTTTTCATATTTTTTTCAGAAATTCCGTAAGAGCCAAACAGTTTGGATCCAGATCAGGCCCGACGGTATGTCTGGTCTGATGTGGGTTCACGCTATTTGCGGAGGTCATCATTAGACGACATTATCCGGCAAAGGGTTCATTCGACTGTCCTTGGTAGGGTTCCAATCCTCATGGGGACGGTGACCACGCTCAACTGTCGGGTACGGGTTGGCGTGGTAGCTGCAATCCCAAGGGTCTATTCTTTTGTAAATTTAAAACATAGTAAAAAAATATTGTAACCTATTTTCCACCATCTATCATGTCCTAGCTAGGGTCTGCACTGCTTTAATGTGGTTTTGTAGGAAACGCTGGCATAAATGGGTTAAAAAAATATTATGAAGCACCGCAAGGATGCCCCTTAAGCGGTAGTTATCTGGTCCTTTTAATAAGTCTCCTTTTTCTGCGGAATAGTTCCATTATGTCTAGGCTCATGCCAGTGCATGTACGTATGTAGTTTGTCTAAATTATACATATCTGTAATTTCAATTATAATGTTTCCTTGAATTTGTTATATGGTTTAACATAGAGAATGTTAGTCTGAGCAGACATCCTTTTATTTCAATTTAATCGCTTCAATAAACTTTATACTTTACCATTTAAGCATATTATATCCTGCTTAGGGTCCCCCTGTTTGACAGTGTTTATTAAGTTTCATAATCGTTCGAATTTCAATGATCTGACAATGCTTCTCTTAGTCCGAAATACCCGCTCACTCGAATGTAATTTGTATGTATGGTTTCTGATACATTATCACAGCACCAGATTATAAGATATTTCAATTACATTTGTGTATACCTTTAAAACATACGTTCGCATGCTTAAAAGAAACACTCGGTGAGAAATCCTTAAAACAATAATTTCGGGGCTGTGCTAAACTCCTTTTGATTGGTACTACTGAGTAAAAACCCCAGTTCTAGATAGTCAGAATCTATTTTGGGTTGAGAAATAAGAACATGCACCCTTATTAAGAGGGATTCGACTGTACATGTGTTATTACATTTTACTGAACGGACAGTATTAATATAGATTATACAAATGGGCGAATGTTTTCAGGATTAATCCTGGATTCATGAGTTTAGATTTAGGCATCATCAAAATTCTGAATTAGGGAGAATAGCGTATCCGATTATAAAACTTTCAGAAACTTTAAACAAAATTAATAATTTAACTTGAAAGCATTTGTTTTTGTAGGCTTTCTGCAAATTTTAAAACTTGAATTTCTAAGTACAGGATTTTGGAAAATTCGAACTTTCACTATAATCAATAAAAAACACGCAAAAGTACTAATTATAACCAAGCTTTTGAATCACAACGCGACTGCTCTGGTATGCGCCACCTCATCTGGGTCGAATGACGTCGTTTATGCATTTGGCATGGTCAATGTCATAATGTAGCCAATCAGGCGCGGACCCAGAAACTTTTGTCAGAGGGGGCCCAACTCATCTTTGACAGCGTTTTTTTAGGGAAATGAGATGATCCGAATAACACTTTAAGTGGGCCATTATCGGCCCGCCAGCGAAACGCCATTAAATTAATGGCGCTTCGCCGGCGTGCCGATGAGGGCCTGCAATTTTTCAGGGGAAACGGGCGGATATAGCTAAGGAAATCAATAACTTTGCGATTTTCCAGGGGGATGTCCATAATCCTGTCCTCCTCTGGCCGTTCCGCGCATGAAAATCATCTGTGCATGTAGCGTGCAGTCATCAGTGTGCATAATGTATTAAAAAGACCGAGTTGATTGCCATCTCAATTCTTGTTGTTTCCAGCCATTTTAATTTTGTATACCTTTTTTTTCAAAATCAACTTTTTCTAAACATTATTCAGGAATACCATCAGAGTGTGAATGAGTTTGGATCCAGATCAGGCCCATCATTTGTCGGGTCTGATCTGGGTCCAAATTGTTTGCAAAGGTTATCAGCAGACGACACTAGTAGACCCTACAAAACGCCAGGCAAGGTCTTGATCGAGACTGTTTGACACTGATGGTATTCCTAATTTTTTTTTTTATTTTTTATTTTTTTTTTGGGGGGGGGGGGAACCACAACACAATAAATCATCATACACCAAAAGCATAAACAATCACATAACATTCAATACAATAAAACCAAAAAAAATATGCCATTCTTACAAACTATCCGGTTTAATACACCGATGCATATTGTGTAGATGGTATAAAAGTTTTACCATGGTTGTCACCTGATGGGGAGATAATCCACGAGCTTTAGCGAGTGGATTATCTCCTCGTACAGACACTTTATTTACACTATTCTGTATACACCTATCACGATATCACAAGCCTTTCAGAGATTTTGCTTAGAAAACTATGGGAGAAAATATCTCATTCAGCCTAAATTGATGAGAATAGTGAGATTTCAACTAGAAAAATTCTAGCAAAATCTTTGGCTACATGTAAGAATTACATTTTGCTATGAGATTTTTTGCTCCCATCGAGGGTTTTTGGCAGAAAAATAAGCAAATCACTCAATATCTCAAAATTATACTAACCATATCTTATTCATTTGTATAATTTAAAGCCTTGACTTGACTAATCATGTAAAGCTTACATTTTGTACTCTCACATACTAGAAATTCTACGGTAGGTCGCCATATTATGTTGACTGTCCCAGATTTTTTCTTTGAAAAGTATCTGACTAGAGAATTACATTACGGCGACACATTTTTTATTTGTATTGATTCGAGATAGCTTTCGTTAAAGGGATACAACCGCATGAAATGTACAAACTCACAGCGGATAGGTGGCAATCGAAAACGATTTTAACAATCGATGAACGCTGATTAAAACCGCTTGAAACAGTGTTTTTGATTGCCGTTTGTCGCCAGTTGGGCGACAAATGGCATTCGAAACTCTGTTTCCAACAATTTTTGATCTACATTTGTCGATAGTATGAATGTTTTCGATTGCCGCCTATCCGGTGTGAAACTTGTGTTTGAATTTTGTTCATCGTTCCGAACTTCGAACTGTCCCATGAATTCTCTGGTGTTAGTTTTTAAACCTGTCCGCTCGTTCGTGAAAATATTGGTTATCAAAAGTTCACCTGGACATTCCGCTGCTCAGGTATACCAATGATCAGACAAAATCAAAAATTGTATTTTTAGAGGAGAAAAAAATCGCAATTTTAGCGGGAATATGTATTTTTTTCAACCCAGAATATACTAATACTATATTAACTTGTAAAATAGAATACACTGATCAGACCTCAATCATACCCAGATTAGTCATGCTCGTCGTTGCATAGGGTTGATCTTGACCTTCATTGTTCGCAAGTGAATGTATCTTAAGCTGCTGGCAAAGTCTGAATAAGCCGTTACAATTTCAGTTATTGATGGGTAAAATGATCTAGAGGATATTTGATACCTATTATTTGTCCATTTATGTGGTGCTGTAGCTAAATACAGTTATAGAATATTTATTACAATTCGCGCTGCTGTAAAATCACAAACTAAAATATACATCGCAATACTGGTCCGGATCCTCTGAAAAAGTCACAAAGCTACAAAGCCAGCATTTAATGTTGGGCCATCATCGGTCCGCCAGCGAAAAGCCATTTAAATGGCGTTTCGCTGGCGGGCTGATGATGGCATACCTCATTCATTTATAGCGGTATTTGGATCCTCTTTTCCCCTCACCAACTCAAAAAAGAAGAAAAAAAGTTACCTCTGACAGCTGTAAAATCACAGATTTCAAACATACATACGGCCTTATTGGCAATGAGTTTAGAGAAACACAAAAATAATACGGATAGACGAATAATTGCAGTCCCCCACATTGTTTAAAGAAAATTTAAAACAAAATAAAATGGCGAACATACAAATGGTTTGGTGGGTTACAGACTTACAGTGCGGGTGGAGAGGGTTAGTACTGGGCGAAATTTCTTAAAATATTGGTATATAAAATGCGGTAATTTCTTATTTTCATTTTAATATTCGTTCTAAGCTACAAGGAAGACGTCGACACAGCAGATATCAAGTGGAATGTTTGAAGTTGTCTCTAATTTCCGATTTCATATCTGTCTAAATTGTCTTCCTGAACCATGAATAAATATGGACGTCCGTTTATATTGTCAAGCTGCACTGTAAACATAAGTGTAAGTTAACGCCAAAATATAGATAGACAGGGTAAAGTCAGGTATTTTCGAACATCGGGTAAATTCGGACAATCCTTCACAAACAGTGGAAATCAATATGAGCCGTCTCAACAGGATTTTCACTGTTTGCTTAGTTAATTTATTTTCTATTTAAATAATTGAAATATGAAACAGACAAGGTCGCTGTCCGAATGTACCTGATGTCCGAAGTTACCTACTATACCCTATAGTTCGTCAGTGATAAATGTTAAAAATTTCTACCCATTATCGCTGTACATGTAGTTATTATCCCTATCAATTCAATTGATCAAGCAGTTAAAATATAACACCAAGATGAGTGGCAGTTCTGCTGCCACCAAATTTGGTGTTAAATTGCACTTTTTATATATGTACAAATATGGACATCAGTTTAATGTCCTGAATAATAGAATTCTGAAGCTATACCAGCCAGGCCTCCAATAAGAATGCGTACATGTAATTAAATAATAATTTCTTATCATACAATGGAGATCAGCCTTGCCACAGGACTTAAGCTAAGAGTGCGTAACAGAAAAATAATCATAATATTCTTATTTCTCAACCAAAACATATGTTGATGGTAGTCAAAAGAATCGCCTCAATGAGACGGTTCCTTTGAGCACCAAAATCATATGCTAAAAATTATGGGTAAGAAAATATTTACAATTTTTCGCTGAAAAGTTTTGTTTATCTTTATCTGTGCTGTTTATCTAAACATGTGCTTGTACACATGATGCACGAGTTTACTATCATTTTAGTTCAACGTTTGTGTACATCAGGTCACCCTGTGCATGCGCTGTGTGTAACCTTACGTTCAGGCTCCGCTGTACGAATGAGCACCTAAAACACATATTAAAGTAAGGGGTACAAAACTAATTACAATTTTACGTTCAAAACGTTTCCCTATGTGGACTATATATGACTGCTTCCATCAGTCGGAACTGCCTCGGCTAAATCTGTGGAATTCATTGAATCAGACCTCGGATGTACATAGAATATCTACTTTGATAACGTGAGGGTGACGTTACATAACATGACACTGACGTCACAGAAACCATGCCAAAACAATAGCAAGTGTGATTGCATCAAAACAACCAGTTATAAATGAAGTTTATGTCTCATTTATTCTGCTGAATAAACTTTTCGTTAAATCAGAAAAATGAATTTAATAGGGCTGAACCCACATGCTACAGATTTAATTTTCCTTAAACAATGTTAAATAAATGGAGCTTTTCGTACACAGTACTACGTGTAATGCGCCTTACGTACACCCGAGGCTTGATTCGATTCTCGAATTGTGCCGGACTTTCCCGATTGTGCTTCCAAGTGTGCCTCATTTGTTGTTATTGTGAGTTGCATCCTGCCACGATTCCTCATAATTTCTCATAATGCAAATGCAATTAATTTCCGGTAAATTGGTCTCAGTGGTCGGAACTGTAGAAATTGAAAAAATAAACAAGTCTTTAATGACGATAAGTGTCTCATAAAGTGGGTTAAATTGATTGAACAAACAAATGATCTGTATCGGGAGAAAATTGTCACGGAATGCTCGTGCAGCGGTAACCGAATTCTGACTGAGCAGCGCAGTCTCAATTTGTTCTACGCTACCAACAGAAGGTTATTAAGTCGTCAGGATGGCAGAGTAGACAAACAAAGACGTAAAATTCACATTTGGTTTTGCAGCTTGTGTCGATATGTGTCTACTACGGTCTTTTCTCGTTATACTAACTCTCATACAGATTTTAATCTGAATTCTTTTATTAACAAATTGACTTGTAAATATCAATTTTATGGACAAGATGTAAGAGATGCATGGTGTTCTGAGAGTTTACGGCCCTTTAACAGAGTTGTGTGTGTTTGTGGGTAACATAGGACCTTTTTTTGTAGTATATAAGCAGTATTAATATATATTTTGCATATAGGCGAGAGAATAGAAAATGCCAAAAAATAGACTTGTATAAAATGTATACTACAAGATATCTTGAAAACTACTATACATATGCAAAAAGACCAATTATCTTATTTATTGTATATTAGATGAAAAGTAGTACTTGTTAAACATGTTAAACTAGGACTTGGCTGGCCTTGTTGAAAGAATAGCAGCGAGATTTTTTCACTGATTTGTTAACACTGAAATTACCCAGATTTTCTTTTCGGCGTAGTCGAATTTCATATTGTTCGATACCATCAGACGGTATCGATGGCATATTAATGATATCAACAACTTGACGATATCAAAAAATGATACTTTTATTACGCGGAAGTATTGAGAAACGGCGTTAAGTTTGTGGCGTCAATAGTTGCACACCAAGGGTATTTATTGTAAGATATCATATATTTGCTTTTGATTTATTTGAACATGAATACACCAAACTTTAGTATATACATGTAGCACATAAGCGATTGATATTACAAATGAATCAGTTCTTGAGATTTGCTGGCAGTGAAGGCTAAGACGAGCCTGCACAAACGCGCGGTCTTGTCAGAACCTTCGTTACTCGCACATGCAAAGAGGAAGGATCATGGCCTATAGTCCCGCTAGATAGCTGTACATGTATGTTTTAAGATTGAGCCAACATACTGTAAATTCGGAAATTTTAGCGAGGGTTTTATTTTCGCGAAACTTTTATGCGAAGTTTCGTGAAAAGACAACTCTCGCGAAATGATGTAATCATTCTGTAGTTTGCTGATATAGGTAAATCATGCCTAAGTCTCAAATTTTAACGTCGCAAATATGTCTTTCAACGCTATTCGCAAAAAATGAAAAATCACGCGAAAATATTCGAATTTACAGTATATGGGCCTGTTGTACCCAATTTCATGAAACAGCACGACGAACGAACTGGCTAAAGCATTTTGTAATTATCTGAATGTATTACCTTCATTATGAAGGTACATGTATCTATAATGAAGGTATCTACATGTATTCTTAAATATTTCTTTGCATATTTTGTTCGTGATAATTATTTCTTTGACTATTCTGTCCATACCGCCAGTGTGGTTAGTTTCAGAACATTAATGGCTGACGTTGATTGCTGTAGTGCCACAACACCGCCATTTATCGCATCAATTCCTGGCACTCAACTCGTCGTCAATCACGTGACTGGACATCTGTTGAAAAATCATAACTGACACATGCCTTTCTTAGAGCATCAACTTCCTAAAAAGCGCATATACAAACTGTCATAACTAGTTTGATATAAGTTCTGCCGCCCCCTTCTGGTTTATTTCTAGAAAACTAGCCACCACACGTGGAATCGTGGTGGCAATACTACAAAATGTAAATATAATTTACAAGACACATAATATTATACCTCGCAGTATAGCTAAGTTTTAAAATTTAAATTTCCAAAGCTCGTAATTTTGAGGAAGTTTGAACGTTCACACAATCAGTTTGTTCATGGCGTATCAAATGTAGAGCAGACAAACCATAAAATGATCTAAAGAAATAACCTAGACATACATAGCTAAATGTATTATTACAAAATGTATGTTGGCATAGCTTTCTTGCTGCCATTTTAAAGGTTGTCTTTACTTACAAGGTACCCAACAGTCATCTTCGTCTACACTGCCACAAACACTCTGAATCAGCGCGAATAGTTCAGATCGTTGAGATGGCTAGACCATGTCCAACTTGACCTCCTTTCAGGTCATGTCAAATGGACATGCCATACGTTACAGGTGACTGGCCCTGGGAAAGGGGTTATGTTAAAATGGCGCGAAAACGAACGGTTCATCGTGTCAATGACCCCAATGAAGAGGGAGAGCAACAGTTTGTAGACTACATCCATCAAAATAGCAGTGGGCGTCTATAGTTGGGCCTCTTCTCGAGAAAACTTGTCTTTGGGGTTGGCGACTAAATATGAACTAATCCGATCTGCTAGCTAAAATAAAGCAGCTTGACAGGTGGTAAGTTAAGCCAGATAGAGAATATTGACTCTACGGATGCACAGGCTCGTCTGCGCATTTGTTTTAATACCAGCGTTTTCTCGCGACGATCTCGTTTATTACATTCAACAATACACGAGAG
Organism: Loripinus fragilis; assembly: GCA_964019695.1. Classification (NCBI taxonomy): domain Eukaryota; kingdom Metazoa; phylum Mollusca; class Bivalvia; order Lucinida; family Lucinidae; genus Loripinus; species Loripinus fragilis. The sequence continues at coordinate 86,122,284 of OZ026522.1, read as the reverse complement.
CATAATTGGTTGAAACATAGTTTCCCAGACTCAATGGGGAAGAGAGAGCTGGTTGCTCTTCCTGGTGGCTCGTGATTGTTGTATGGCTTTCCTCGCGATGCCACGGGCTTGTCTGCAGTTTGCGGTTGTCTGCAGTTTGTGGTTGTGGTATTTCCTGATCATTCTCACTTACTAGTGATCTTACTAGATCCCCCTATTTTTTGAAAGCTCCCCACAAATTTTAAGAAGGAGGGGGATATATATAATATGTTCGCTTTTCATACCTCCTCTTGTTTTTTGTATCCTAGAATAAACAATGTAAATTTTGGGTTTGGTTTTTGATAATAAAGCACACTAATACCTAGAAGAAAGGTGGTATAAAGCGATTTTGAAACCCTTAATTAATGATTCGAAATACACATTGAGCATTTTTCTTTTTAATTTATATAAATCGTTTTTAAGTACATTAATGCTTAAATTACGGGTCGCTATAACATGTGCAATATTTTTGCAGTTTTTTATAAGATAAGAGTATTAGACTAAATTTAGACTATATTCACATAAGAGCCGGATATTATTATTATTATTATTATTATTATTATTATTATTATTATTGAAAATGTGCTTTATGCAAACTATGTGAGCATAGGTATGTTGCAAAAAATGACCCCGGCATTTATATGCAAACCCTAAAAGTGGATGAAAATTTTTAATTGGAAAATTTGCTTTAATGACTGTCGCCCTGATTTATATAACATAACAACATAACATATATAACTGACTAAGCTTTCAGTTGTGAACAATGTAAACTATGAAGATTACATTAAGTGTGTTTGATACTCTGGGGATCAAATTTAGCATTTAAGCTTGCTAAGTACCTTTTCCTACAAACAAGTTGAAATTGGCATCACTTGCTATTTTTACCAAGTGAACACAAGTTGCTCTCAGTCAACCAATTCATGCAACATAGCATAACCTGCATGTAAAACAGTGTAGATCCGGATCCGATGAAGGTCCACACTATTTTCAAAGGTTCAGAAAGATAGACAAAATGTTTTTGACAGAAAGATAGACAAATTGTGTTTTAACATACAATCTATGCAATACATGTATTGTATTCAAAATTATTTGAATTTTGAATTGACCGCAAAAAAGAGTTCGTATGCGGTGAAATAGCTTTTAGCATGCCTCGCGATGTCAACAAGCGTTCTAAAAGCCTTGCCTGGTAAACTTGATATTAAAAGACACTTACCCTGTATTCTCTATTTATCAGTTGTTGATGGTTGCCTGATAAACGTTGTCTAGCTCGCGGCATGTGCCTTTATCAGGTCATGATGGCGTTGCATTTTTTGAATGACGTCGCTAATGACGCTGAATCAACACAAAAGTCGAACATTACGTCATTATCGCTAGTTTGACGAGTGAAACAATGGGTAAACTGATTAATAGAATACCAGGTTCGTGTCTTTTGATATCAAGTTACCAGGCTCGGCTTTGAGAACGCATATTGAATCGCTCGGCAAGCCTCGCGATGTCAACAAGCGTTCTCAAAGCCTTGCCTGGTAAACTTGATATCAAAAGACACTCACCTAGTATTCACTATGTACAGGCGGACAACCCATGGTATAACTACTGTGTAGTACTTAATCCCTCTACTCTGTCCATTTTTCTACTTGTACAATGTGCTCTGACAATATTGCGACTTCACTTGATTTTCTATCTTTTTCAGCTGTACAAAGAGGCAGAATCCCGCCTACACAGCATCCGTTCCCTGGACAAATGGCTCTAACAAACGGCGATCCATTCACAGGACATACGTATTTATCCAGCTTTATATCTATGCTACTGAGGGCCGAGCCCTACCCGACGTCAAGATACGGACAGTGCATGCAGCCCAATAATATCATGGGAATTGAAAATATCTGCGAGTTAGCCGCAAGACTTTTATTCAGTGCCGTGGAGTGGGCAAGAAATATTCCATTTTTCCCAGACTTACAAATCACAGACCAAGTGGCTCTGTTAAGACTTAGCTGGAGTGAACTGTTTGTACTTAACGCAGCGCAATGTTCGATGCCCCTGCACGTCGCACCTTTACTGGCGGCGGCGGGGCTGCACGCGTCACCAATGGCGGCAGACAGAGTTGTAGCTTTCATGGATCACATACGAATCTTTCAGGAGCAGGTGGAAAAACTCAAAATTCTCCATGTAGATTCAGCCGAATATAGTTGCTTAAAAGCCATAGTTCTGTTCAGTTCAGGTAAGACATGGAAATTTATTGTGTTGGGATCATCGTCTATGTCACAACTTGCGTCCAATACCAGGCTTCATGTACCAATTAAATGGGTCGACATCGATACGACACTAACAACATTATGCTGTTGTTTCGTTGCCGATCCGTTGCGAACTTTCATTGAGGCCAAGATCCGTGTAATTCATAATGTGTGGCTTCAAAATGTTTTGGTCTTCACAAGAATTGAGTCATTAATGGCAGTTACTGAGACAATTCTTTTGAGTATGACGGCATATATTTGGCTGCAAAATTATTCTAATGCTTTATAGAATAAAAACGCCTGAGTTTTGCATGGACGATGTATGCATTATTTTATTTCTTTTTACTTCTTAGCTGTTATACTAACTCTTATTTTACTTCTGAATTTCTAAAATGGAATCTTCTAGTTAATGGCATGGGCAAATAAATAGTCCCTGATCAGACTGCTAGACTGTTATCAGCAGTTTGATCTGGGACTATTTTTTTGCAAATGTTGTTTTAGTTCTGTCACTCACAGAGTCGACATCGTAACATTAAGCCAAATAAACCATGAAAACAAAAGATTTATTTTTTACACCTTGACAAATAGTGTTTTGCACATTTGGTGCGCAGTTGCGTCTTCCTCGCAGTGTTAGTTTAATCTTTGTTTTCATTTTATTCTCAAAGTGCTCGGTTTTGGATGAAATTATTATAGTATAGTTACCAGATAATATCCATGTATCACATTTAAATTAATCGTGGGGCCTCTAAAGTTTAGAAATATATTGGTGGACAGTTCTGAGGGATAAGTCAACAGACATACCTACACAGTCCTTTGTTTAATGTGCCCGTTAATATATCTTAGTCTAGCTTTCGGGGCTTCGCCACAGAATGGGGCCTCTGGAAAAGAGCACGTGTTTATGAATTAGTTTTCTTATTTCTCAAAACATATGCTGTGTGAACATCTGATCTTCCTAAGCCAGGCTCTGACCTAAGCTGAATATTCAATTGTAGACTTTGTAGGTGCTTTGAAGTTTTTACATACACAAGGGGGATACAAAGTATATTTGAATAGGAATGTGGCCAATTTTCTGCACGAAACTTAGTCAAGAAAAAATTATACAGACGGGAAACCTGTATAGTTATTGTTAAATACGCCGTTATGTAAGAATCTGAATGATATCAGGCTAAATAATTGTATATCTCAAAACGCACGACATGCCCTTCTATAAAAACAAAAACGTCTGCATTTTGAAATATTTTATCAATATTTTCTGTACACCTCATTAGCCTGGCTTTAACTTATTTGTGTTAAAAACCAGTGTATATTATTTCAACTTTAAATACCTGCCTCTCAGCCTATTCAAAAGGTGTAGGTTCCATGATTTGTATTGTTTTCACGAGTCGTTCATTATCAGTCTATTGTGTAGTGTTATACAGCGCCACTAGACCATTTATTTCTTGATCCAAAAGATCAAATATTGAATGTTTAAACTCTTTGCATGCTGGGCGAATTTTCATGCAATTTGTCATCTTTTTTTTCAAAATTAATCTTTCCAAAAGAAATTCTTTCAGAAATACCATCAACATTATCATTCAAACAGTTGGGATCCAGGTCAAGACAGGCGTTTTGTAGGACCTTGTTGAGTCCAGGTGTTTGCAAAGGCTGCACAGATTGCGACACTAACAGGCAAAGGACAAACTGTCATGTTTTATACCGAAGAAGTCTCTAGACATTATGCTTTTTTACTATGCAAGTTTGGTCTGTTTCTTTAAAGTATGCAATTGTATTTTTGTTTCCACACAAAGGAAGGGCCAAAATAAAAAAAGTTCCTGTGTTTCGGGTAATCCGACCCTACCATAATTTACTGGTGAAACCTAGAGTTTTTTTAGGTTTTCTGGAAAATACATAGTTTATGCATTTTGAAAGGCGAAATGCCTTTCAAAGTGCATATGATTATATTTTTCCAGAAAAAAAAATTGAAAAAAGTATGTGTGCCTACCCTACCTAACATTTTCAGAACACACTTATTTTTTTATTTGGCCTAGTCAGAATGGTTAATTGTCAGTATTGTGTACAGTTTGGGTATTCTTGACTGCTGGCGTATTATCAAATTAGTATTGTACAATATTCATTTTGAAGCATGTTGTAGGAAAAGTGGCATTGCCACAATGGACAAAAACAACAACTAAAACGTGTGCGTTAACTCTTAGTATATTCTTCCTGCTTCTGGTTCGACCGAAACAAGCTGTATCTATCGAGGGAGTCACAAGTTTTAAATGTATTTCTCTCTATGTAGTTATTTTTGTTTAACCAAACAGTGAAGACCCTGATGAAATGCCTTGTTAAGCCGCATTTCATCTGAGTCTTCACTGTTAGCTGCCAAATGATAGAAAGTATAGGATGGACTAGAAGCTGTATATACTAAGACTAAGATTTACGTTTATAATACCTGGCGTCAAAAGTTAAGCACCACCTATATTTTCGCTGAAACAATTTTCAAACTACCGTGGGGAAATTGTATTGAATTTGGAAAATCTTGATCTGTTGTAAAACTCCGCATAAACATTTAAATGAAAATTTAAAAATACATGTGGTATTCTGATTTTGTTGCAAAATCATCAGTGTTCATCACTTATCAAAACTTCTCGCTATCGCCCTGAAATCTGCAAGAAGTAACCCCCAACATCTTGAAACAAATGTGTTGCCTTTTTCACTCAAAATTGTCACTATTTATTCATGTACACAAAGTTGCAATGGAAATAAGTTGGCCCCTATGTGCTTTATGTTTATCTCACGGTCACATAGTTTTGCAAAATAGCATGATTTTTGCACTATCTTATCCCTATATGATGCATTTATCTTTATTTAAAAGGTTTCTTTACATCACTTATACGTGCTCTAAAATATTTAGCTAAGAATGTAGAGATGTTTAACTTTTGACGCTGTGTATACAATGTTCGTTCTATTCTGTTATTTTACCAAAGTGAAGTTTAGGAGTCTCTAGTATACAAAGGGTTAAGTTAAGACTCAGACATGCCTGTTAACCAGCTAGTCTGATGAGAATCTTCGCTGCCCATTGTGAAACAATGAATTATTAGCAACCAAATGAGTGCACAAAGAATTCCTTGGTCTGACAGTGATATTGTCCACTGTCCAGTATTTGCTTGGCAAACAGAGGAGAGGGTTATTTCTGAATTCAGTATTTTGACCTTATAAAGTAAACCTCAAATTACCAAGTAAGGTAACTTTAATTGCATTTCTGATACATTTCTAGTTAACCTAAAGGCCAATGATCATTTAAACTAATACTGTTTGTAGGTTTGAATTTTTCAGTTCAGGATTAGTGAAATATTATTTTTAACCATTTAATGGTACTCTATATTCGCTTACAGAAATATTGTCGGAACTATATGTATTTTCCGGAAAAAATACCCAGGAATTTTGTGTGCACTAATCCACCAGCCATTGCATCCTTTTTCTGCTGGTCTTTCAAAATCTATTAGAAAGTCACCACAATCAGAATCTGTCATTAACATTTCTGCGATCTCATTGTTATTTTCCTCACATCAACCATCATATCTGAAGAGAAGGTGGAAAATTATCAGATATTGGTTTAACTCTTTGCATGCTTGGTCATTTTCCAAGGCTTAACTTTTTTCAAAAAATCTTTCAGAAATACCATCAGAGTGTTGGATTTAGGATCAGGCCGGATTTTTGTCCAAACTTCTCCAAAATAATAAGAAGACACTCAAAGTTGTCATAAAACAAATAATAACAAGGGACGTGATGCTATCGACATTTTTTAATAGATTTTGGCAACTATATATCTTTAAGGTGCTTTGCCATAGATGGCCATGTGTATTATATGACTTTTAGGGTACTGTGAAGGCGGCACCTCATGAATGCGCTAGGACTTGTCAACCTTAGACTTAGGTAAAAGCTAAAAATGAGGCGTGGTTTTATACATAAGTAACTATCATCTTGCGCCATTACCTCAGTATAGACGCAAAACACATTAATTAGATCTTAAAACACCAGCAAAATAACGGCATCTGAAAATGTCTATTTAACATAAGCATGGAGGCAAACATTGTGGACCCAGATCAGGCTGTTCCTACAGGAGCAGTCTGATCTGGGTCCACACTGGTTGTTGTTTATATTACGCTTTAAGGGTTAATAAATGTGAATTCAGTGTGTATACGTACGGTAAGGTTTTTCATGAAATGCACTCATGCTTGTGAGGCCCAAAAAGCTTATCAACTCTTTTACCAAATTATAAATAGAACCTGATTTCCCTGAAATAGCCGAACTACGCCCAGATATGAATATTAAAGTTGCCGCCTTTACAGTAAACGAAAAGTATATTAATACGATATGGAAACTGGCTTTGGTTTTCTTTTGCTGCTTGTATACGCGCTTTAGTATTATATCAAATATGAGGGGTGTCTGAAAAACTGCCATTAGAAGATTTGCGGACATTTACTGATATTTCAGCCATTTTCCTCAATAAAGTTTCATCATCATGCAATGAGTAACATTTACAACAGCCGTAACTACAAATTTTATTCTAAAAAGCCCCCTACAACTCCTCCCGCCGTCGAGCCAATTTTTAAATAACATTTTTAGATATCATATGTATAAAATAATGACAAATTGATCTTACCTTTACATGAAAAAGGATTCTTAGTTTTTGTGTGTGTGTTTTTTCTATGCTTTTCGTCATTTCATGTTCAAACTTTGTATGGCTATATTTGGAAGGAATTTTCATCTGTTAAGTCTGTTTAAATTATAATAATAAACTGAAAATCAGGTCTGCATAAAGAATTTCATACCTCGCATTGCGATTAATATGCATGTTAATGAATGAACGTAATGACAAAAACAGTTCTGCTTCTTACATGCATCTTTGATTCATTCTATTATAGACCACACCAAAACAAATTTTAGGTTCCTGGTACATGCATGGGTGAAAGTTTTCAGGATTTTGAGGCTGACTTTCCAGAGAAAGTCAGCCTCAAAATGCTGAATTCTGCAGATAATGATAGCTTTTCAGAAAATTTCTGATTTAGTTTCAATTTATCTAAAGTTATTTGACCATTTAGCTTGGTATTTTTAATAATTTGCAGGCATACAGCAAGTTTTAAATTCTGATTTTTTGAAGTTCAGGATTTTGGAAATTTTTAACTTTAACCCATGTACATGCGAAGAAAATGAATATTTTACAAATTGTGTAGATCCTTGTGATATTGTCATTTTGAATCATTTCATCCGAATCTACAGGGTTTTTAAATGATTTAAGTTAGTTCAATATTATGGCCATTTGAGCTATTCATTTGATGTACATTAATAGTGTATGTGTATGTTCCACTGGTTCCATATCAAGACCGACAAAACGTCGGACCTGATCTAGACCCAATGTTATTACTCTGATGGTATTTCTGTAGGAAATTTTCGAAAACATTAATTTTGAAATTAAAACATAGCAAGCCTAAAGAATCATGCATGCAAAGAGTTAGAGGGGCGCATATACGACAACATGAGTATACATGAACTAAATGATAATATAAACAGTATTGTCAGGCATACAACGCAATGTATTTTGTGGTCAATGGATTACGATTCCGCTCTGTAAAGTATAAGACTAAGTTAACACTAAAAGAGATGACAGCTGAGCTGCCATCTCTTATGTGTAAACTTACACTTACTTTAATACTGAAACAACAATGGCACCATTTCTTTAATGCTAGTGTAAAAACGTTTCTACCTGTGATTGATGTAGCTATCCCCTGGATCAATGCAATTTAACAAAACACGGCTTATGTGTTATAATGTGATGTTCATACTGCAAATTCAAACTTTTAAGATACTATAAACCAGTTCAAGAATTCCCTAAATATTAGGAAACGTAGAGTCTGTCGAATGTGTTTATTTATTACTAAGCTGTATATTACTTAAAGCAATTTGGACTGTAAAAAAAGAAGGAGCACATCAGAATAAACACTGCATAAAAGATGTTTCTGTATTAAGCAGTATTAAGCAACATTTCCAAACAAACAAGTTGCAGACATTTTTCCTGGAACTACTCAGAGCTGAAAATGTAGCTTGTGATATTAAGGATAAGATGCAATAACCAAGTGATAGGATAGCATGCATGGACCACCATGGAAAAATCTAAACCAAAATTGACCACAAAATTTACTTTGCTTGTTGCACACCAATCTGCAGATGAAATTTCCTTTCTTTTTTAGATCGGAAACCAGAGCCTACTCAAAGACATTTGGCCAATGCCTACAGTAAGTAACACTGCACGTAATTTTCCTCTTCTCTTTTCATACATAACCATGGACGGATCCAGAATATTTCATCTGGGGGTCATGATAACGTTTTTTGTCACCAACCTAATTTCACATAAGGCCGTACGAACCTCCCTCAAGAAGTTATTGGACAAGTTCGGTCCAATAACTTCTCGAGGCGGGTCCATACCAGTATGTCTAAGGAAACCTATAGCCACTTGTGATTTTCCAGGGGTGTCTGGACCCCCTACCAACCCCCATCTGGATCAGCCTATGTATACTCATTATTTGACTTCTGGAAACTTTCATCCTGTTTGATAACATGAGCCGCTGTCCAGCATCAGATAAAAGTTGAACTCATAATGTGTATGAGCATCCGTGGGTGGAACAAGTTAGACATTCTTCATGACAGTCGACTTCGGCTAGCTCGTAGTCTATGTGACTGCAGTTTGAAGCTATGAGAAATCAACAATGTTGATCTGTATTATTATATTGATTATTACTTTAATGTAATTATAGATGGGATACATTTGGTCTAGCTCTATACTGTTTATAAGGATGCAGCAGGGTGTGAAACTTGTGATAGTTTATCTAGTTGGCAAGGTGTTAAATTTTGTTTTATTTTTTTTGTAATTGCTTACATAAACAAAATAACTACCCAATCGGACCCAAAACGTCACAACAAACACGTCTTAAAAACTGGTATAGTCAAGTGGCAAATACATCATATGTGTATAGAAAAGTATGGGATTCTAGTGATGTGGCAAATGTGATCAGAATATTTCTTTTAGTTTGTCGTTTTGCAAAGTAAACCTGCACATGTTCGAAACCGTTGCAAGGGGTTGTTTCTAAGTTCAGCCGCTATACTGATCACAACCTTTAAAGGTGCATTTGCGGCTTCTCGCTGTTAATTTTTTACCACAATATTTTATTACTCTACTCTTTAGCTTAACATGTTTTCTAACGATTACAAGAAGGAAACGGCCCAAGAGTGGCCCAAAAACCCGCTTTCAGAGCGATTTCTATACTTTGTAAATTATTTGCGTCCCTCCAATAATTCTCGGGCAAGTTTTACGGTATTTACCGACAGTAGTGGCTATTCATATGAACTCTTACGTGACCTCTTATGACCCATGCGCCGATGCGATCGAGTGAAGCGCAGCAAAAACAAAAATGGCGGAAATTGAACATGTCAAAAGGGCAAGAGTTGGAAGACCTTACCGCCTCACATCTTCTGCCACAAAAAGAGAGAAATCAGAGAACGACGCTAAATGTAATAGAAGTAGAATAAATATCGGTGAAGAATTCGGTCGCTGGACTGACCTGAAAACCCGTTTCGGACTGAAGACACGCGCAGAGTCGGGGACGATTTTACTTGACAGGTAGGCTTATTACAAAAAGTCATATTTAGCCCGGACATGCTTATCTACTATTCTACAGCCGGTGAGACTGTCATTATTGTGTTTTTAAACGTTGTCGTTCACCAAAAGCGCTTGTTTAGTATTGAAACTCTCGCAAAGAAATACTTCTAGCAAACTGTTTATGTGCTATTATTGGACGGGGCTCCGAAGGGGGATTTGAACTTTTCGTTTACGAAAACAAATGCACTAGCCTTTTTGTTGCTACATGGCTTCTTGCTTGGTCAGAAAAACAATACAAGTCATAACATTCAAAATGTCTGGTAAAATGGGATCAAATTTAGGCCAGTTTGTTTTCATGTTTTCGTTTGTAAATAAGTATTTCATTCGTAACAAGTAGTAGATTTTGAAAATAGTGTCGTTCCTGCTTCGCTTTAATATCTATCTATCTATCTATCTATCTATCTATCTATCTATCTATCTATCTATCTATCTATCTATCTATCCACACCTCCCCCATCCATCTGTCTATCCATTTGTCAATCCCCTAACAGAGACACTAAAGTTAGGCTACAAAATGTGCATTTCCTTTTGCAAAGTAAAATGGAATTACTGTTGTTAACACAGGTGTCAGTTTTATAACGACCGCCAGCATATCACACCCCGAGACAGGCGAAATATTGAGTTATGCATGCTTCAGTTATCAATTAAAAATCAAGCTTTGATCATCCAGCAATGGGGCGTAATCTGAAAAGTTAACTGTCAGAACCCCTTTTTTGACACTTTTGTTATTTCCCCAGCATGACTTAATATTTTATGATGCCTGGTCTAAGTAGGCCTAGTGCTAAATCAAAATGTAAAGTATTTCAAACCAAACAGCTACCACCACGAAAACAGTCATATAGATAGGACAGAAGCCATTTGTGTGCGTGCGTTCGCGCATGTGTGTGTGTTAGGGGGGTGTGCAGGATTTTGTTAGTCCCGCGCCTTATCTACCGCACATGGCCATTTTATTTTAAATGTAGAACGCAAATATTAAATTCCAGTTGAGACAACTCCGTATGTTCGTGCCTCGTGAGCACGGTCTTTCATCCACATTGAATTAAAAAATGTGATCGATGTTTATGAGATAAACGTACCCTCCGTAAAGGGAAGCATATGAAAAAAATATAAATTAGTACGAATCATGTTCATTTACTTGGTCACATGTCAACAAATATGGCGCTTACGAATGTTAACCACCAATGTGTCATCATAAATATAATAGTATATAGAGTAGAGTAGATATCTAGTATCAGAGACTAGGGCAGTTGATACTAGTGAGGCTTGTATAGGGGGGTACCGAATATCCCATATCCCTTGAAGTAAACAGGCAAATATCCCTTATAAATTGGCAAATATCCCCATAATTAATTTTCCTAAATTTTCAATATCCCTGGAAGTAGAAAAAATATTAAACCAAGTATCCCATATTCCTGGAAGTAAGATGGATAGTATCCTATATCCCTGGAAGTAAAATGGCAAATATCCTGTATCCCTAAAACACCTATACAAGCCTCACTAGTACTGGCCTATGTCAACTTGTCAAGAGGATTAGTATATGCATGGACAAAAGAAAAAAATGGGGAAAGATTTGTTTATTTTTCGCAGATGAAAGATATCTGAGACTGTCTTAAATCTGCAGTTTGGGAATTGCGTTACCCTATGTGTATTATTTGTTAAGAAGGGGTTCAAATATTGCAATTGCAGCCAATGTAAGAACTATAACCTAAATAACAAACCATACAAGAACTTTACAAGAAGTTTTTTTTGCATAGAAAAAACAAGTGGAAAAATAAATTTGAATATAACGTTACTGTGAATTACGTTACAACAATTTTACTAAACTCCAAATACCTCTCTAAATGAATACACTAACTGAAAAATGTTTGTTTTTAATCAAAGCAAATCTGTCCTAGTTAATAAAGATCGATTTAAACCATATTACAGTTGTCATTTTATTTTAACAAGGATTTACCTATATGCTCTGGGTACATCGACTCCCCTATTCATGTAACTTACAAAGCTACTCATTGTATCAACAAAACATGCAAAGTAATCTGTTTGAAAAACAAAATTGAATAGTTTAAATCTCTAAGAGACTTCTCGTATGGTTTTTGAAATGAGCTGGATTAAACAAAGGTAACGTAACTCACAAGTACGTACCGTAATTCACATTCTACAAAAACACAGATTTGTCCAATCAAAGGGCCAAATACAACAAACCGACGGTGATTATAAGTTTCTGACTTGTTGTTCAATTGTTAGTTTCTCTTTTTCATTCAATTTTTATCTCGTTGCTGCTACCACTGGAGGTTTATTGGTGAGTTTATGTGTATACTTTGAAATTGGCACTCCCGCTTTTGCATCCTGGTCCATTCCAGTTGATCACAGTGACCTCAAATGTTCTCATGACTTAATATGTTGATAACTTCTATGGTTTATATGATAGATAAAATAGTTAATTTGAATTTATAACTTCTTATCTTCAATTGAAGTGAGCAAATTGGCTATGTGAATTACGTTACCATGAATGTTTTTGCCATTTTTCTGAGAAGGGTGTATCTTTGTGAACGTTGCAAACTTAGCTTTTTTGTAATAAATGTACATAAAAAGGCATTTATTGAAGTTAGATTTTTTTATCTGCATTGTCTTAGTTTGTAGTGAGCCACAACAAGTTTTCAAATATATGTAATATTTAAAATCATTTTTCTATAATCATATTTTGAAGTGTTATTCCAACAACATTAATGAAACCAGATGCAACAGCTGACTTCCAATGTGCAAAGTTGATGTAAAAGGTGTTAAGCAAAATACTAGAACCTGATATTTTGCAGAACAATATATGTTTCTATGCAGGAAATAAGACCAAATTGAGAGGTATGTGATTTATGTTACAGACCTATTGCACAATGTTCTTTAAACAAGAATACAATTTTTTATTTCCAATACCTAAGAAGAATGTAATTTTTAATATTCTTCATCTACTGTTTCCAAACCAATATTTTTTTCTGGTCAACTCTTCAAATTTGATGGATACAATTAAAACAATCATTGTACTCTTAGAATTACTGTTTTAATCCACTGTCAATTCATAACAAACCTGCTTAGACCATGCTGAGAAGAAAAAAAAACATGATAAAAGTTCTACATTATAAGCTTATTTGATCAACAAGAGATCCAAGTAGAAGTGCATACTATAAAAGCTCTTAAATTTGATGTGTACAAGTATACTTCATCACAGTAACGTAGCTCACATTCAAATTCAGTGGTGCTCTTTGTGAGGCTGAATGAATCGAACTTTTTGGATGCGCACTTTTTAGACAACGTTATCTATTGACATATACCAATAAGTAACAAAATAACATAAAAGTGAAAATCTAAGCCAAACAATTGTGGAACACAAATTGGCTGCAATAGGTGAACTTAACTCGTTTTGGCTGCTAGTACTGCCTTGTAGTAGTAACGACAGATACTCGTCATACTAGTACTGACCTCTTGTAGCAGTGACTAGTAATAAAGATACTAGAACTGACCCCTAGTGGTAATGAAGGGGACTCTGGATAATAGTACTGACATCTAGTGACAACGATAGGGACTCTGGATACTCTTACTGACATCTATTGGCAATGACAAGGTCTCTTGATACTCATACTGAACTCTTGTGGCAATGCCTGGAACTCTGGATACTTCTACTGACCTCTAGTGGCAATGCCTGGGACTCTGGATACTTAAACTAACCTCGAATTACAATGCCTGGGACTCTGGATACTTTTACGGACATCTAGTGGCAATGACAGGGACTCGGGGATACTTGTGCTGACGTCTAGTGGCAATGACTGCTCAAACATGCGTGGATCCAGAGGGGGGACAGGGGGCCCGGACCCCTCTGGAAAATCACAAGTTATATTTGTTTTTATGGAAATAAGCATATGGACCCCCCCCCCCCCCCCCCCCCCCCGGAAAAAGTTGGACTCCCAAAAATGCTTGACCCCCCCCCCCCCTGTAAAACTGTTAAATCAGTTGAGGGTTAAAAATAATGTTGTTGCGGTTGTTTTTAAGCAGTCGGGCCTCCCCCTCTCTCCCCCTCTGACAAAGATTCCTGGATCCGCGCATCGCAAAGAAAATAGTAATCGCAGCTCCGGGACATTTAAATTATGTGCACGAAAATGTCTTGATAACATCGAAGGTCATTTTCAAAGATTTTCCGACAGCTATATTTCCCAGTTATGGTACTACCGTTTCTTTTTCTATCCCACAGAAATACCATCCCCTCATATAGGCTGACATTTTGCAAACTCATTGAGTTGATGGGAGGCTCGTAGATAGATAGATAGATAGATAGATAGATAGATAGATAGATAGATAGATAGATAGATAGATAGATAGATATGAGGGTGTGTGGATAGATAGATAGATAGATAGATAGATAGATAGATAGATAGATAGATAGATAGATAGATAGATAGATAGAAGGCTTTGGTCTAAGCCTTGTTGGCGGTAGGGTGGGGCGCTCTCTGCTGCAGCTTTCAGAGAATGGGATCTTCCTCACCCTCTCTCTGGGTCCGTTTTGGAACTATCCCGACATGACTGAACTATTGTTGTCACATCTAAAATTTTCTATGTGTGTGACCAGCAAAGACGCGCAGATTAGTCTGAGTCTTTGTTGCTTGCATAAACACGCGTGATAAGTCTCGCAAAATAACTCTTTCAATGATTTTTTGAGGAAACAGAACATTGGATTATACGTTGTCCAGCGAAAACGTTCAAAATCTAGTGGGATAGGAACCTAGACCGTATAATAGACGTCCCTGCTATGAACTTATTTATAGTTCGAGACTTCGCGCGCACCGACTCGTCTGAGCCTTCGGTACAAGTATGGAAAAAAAAAAAGAAAAAAAAGCATCTTGTCTCAAGAAGCCTTATGGCAAAATAAACTATTACATGTTATTCATTTTCAGCAAAGGGGGTGGGAGAGGGCAACATCAATTTAGCGCTCAGCAATTTAACAGGGGTGGGGGTCCTGGTACTCAAAATTTCTTTTTTCAGGGGCCGGATGTCATTTGGCCAATTCCTATGGAACCCTATACCACATGTGATTTTCCACTGGGACCCGGACTCCCTGCTCCACCAGGATCCGTCCATGCCCCGAGTCTCGGCTGTGTCTGGATTTGTCTGTTTTTTATTCTTTACGTCCCAATCAACGATATTTCAGTTACGTCAGGACGGTTCTTCCTGTGTTGAACAAGTACTAAGCTAGGATAAATGTGTCTTGCTCAAGGACACAATACAATGACATCGATGAGGCTCGAACCCTAGGCCCTTCAGTCTCAAGTGAAATCAAGCACTTTACCACTGAGCCACTGCGCTCCCGACCGTGTCTGGAAGGTTAGGGTCCCGGGAGCCTATAGGCATATCGCTATCCATTTTGATATTAAGAGCCCTAACGGTTCAACCCATGTAGATAGGAAAATGTGACATGACTGAAAAATGTTGACTTGTACGCTATGCATCGACACAAACAAGGGGTCGAGAATGATAGTTTATCGAGGCTGTAAAATTCTCCCCATTGAGTACCTCTTTGCCTATTGCCATGACCAGTGACGTAACTGTCGTAACTGAATGATTTTTACTGGCGAGCTTGATTCAGCTCAGAGTCAGATAATCTGTGTAATTTGCCTTTTTCTTTAGAGAGTGACGATAAATCAGTAAGGTCATTGTGGTTTCCTCACATACTTCTGCGTCTGTGTGCCGGACTAATGAAATTGCGAAAGTTAACAAAGTTTTACGTCCTCATGTAAGCATCTTATTTGGAAATAGATTTATCAGCGGATCTCTTCTCCGGAAAAATACGAAGATTGATAGGCACCGCTGAATTTTGCAATGAGCAGACTTCAGCATTTTTCCATAGCCTATACGGATGTCTGGGGTTTTCACATAATTTTATTTTCGCTGCAAAACGGCAAGAAAAATAAATATCCTTCGATTTGTCCTAGAATTTTGTTAATCTGTTTTAATGAAAGTTGCAGAGTATGCAGCTTTAAAAGTGCCACATCATGTTCTACTGAAATCGAACAAATCAAATCAATTGTATTGTTATTATTTAAAGAGACTAAGTCTGCAACTATGAACATTTTTCGATTTTTTTTATTTTCTTTTCAAATCATTTGTAAAAGTAGAATTAAGATACGCTTTCACAATAAATATGTTCACTATAGCAGTGAACTGCACGGAAAAGTGAATTATCTTATAAAACAGGTGTGTTTTTCTCGTGTTGGTAATTATTTGCGTCCCTCCAATAATTATAGACAGGTAATTTTAACGTAAATGCTGTTGTTTTGATACTGATAATTTGTTTAGATTTACGAAATTGGTAAAATGTATACCTGAATTTTAGTTGTTTTTACTGTGTTCTTGAAAAATAGAAACATTAGTTCTAAAATCAAAAGATCAAAAGTTGCAGAGTATGCAGCTTTAAGTCTAGTTAGAGAACTGTCACCATTCACATGTATACAATTCATACATATTCAGCTTCTTTCGAATGAATTTGAAGAACATCTGTTTGCAGTAGCATTGATATGTTCTCAAACAAATGATTTATTTCATTGATGTTTTAAAATCATGTATTTTGGGTGAAACTGTTTATGATTTAATGTATTTTAGTTCTACTGTCCCAGTTGGTCTGTGATTCTGCTGTTGGTTGTTGTCCGCATCGGGTGTGCCCTTTTTCGGGCTTGGTCTTTGTTTTGTCGGGTGATTCTTAGTGTCCTTTATTGCTTTTAGCAATAATCGTGCAAAGGAAGATAAAGCTGGTTACTTTACTTTAACCGTATTCTGTGTCTCTTCTTCGTGGTGCATTGGGTTGGTCTGCTGTCTGTTTTTGTGGCATTTTCTGGTCATACACATTTGTTTTGTTTTCTCTCAAATTCAGAATTTTGATTTTTGATGCTGACTTTCGCCACAATGATTCAAATAGCTTCTAAAATTTAATTATCTAATATGTGTTAACAGTTTTAAAATCAAACACTTTTAAAATCATTAGACAAAATCATCGATACTATTTTATAGACACACTGCAACTTTAAAGAGTTTGATTTGATTTCTAAAGTTCAAGTTATTGAAATTCTGAAAGCATGATGCTTTGAATGTGCAAGAACATTATATGAACCATGAGGTCGAGCATAGTAGCATTATCAAGCAAGCTAAGTGTCAGTAGGTGACGTTCAGATGTCAATATAGGTTTTAATTACTTATTACCTCGCTAGTGATTGCCAGCCAACCACAGCATGTAACATGATGTAATACAATATAGTTATACAAGATCATTCAGCTCACAAAATATATTTCTATACAAATCCGATAACCCGGGACTGCAGTAACTATTGACCTTCTTTCATTACAAGGATCACATATGTGACCACGTCATGACTCAGGGTTATACCTGCTTTCATAGTCATATTCTAGATAAGGAGTTGTGTTCAGACACAATGTGGCAGACAGGACAGACAACAACAACAACAAAAGTGGCAATGCATTGCTTTAAGTTTAAAATTATGAGGGAATTCAAATTATGAGGAAATCTGTGAGCCGTGAGCCCTGTTCATTGGTTTATCATAATGTGTTAATTTAATCAAATTGTTTCTATATGATGATACATTGCAATAGTTAGGAAGCCTCCATGCTAGCTTAACATTTGTGTGCTTTAATAGCAGCATAATCTAGGGCGGAGATTTGGTACCAGTTAAAACCATTTAAGCTCCCCCCAAGGGGCTTAGGCTGCTGTCCATTCGTGGTGATTCTGTTTTTGTTGTTTCGTTGTTGATTGTTGTTCCCATTGTGGGATTCTGTAATTGTTTTATTTTTTGCTGTGCGTTACTTTGTGTCAAATACTAGTTTTGCGATCATCTTGATGGGAAGAGAGAGCTGGTTGCGTTGCTTTGTTTGTCTTCCTGGGGTCACGTGATTGTTGTGCCACTCTTCCTCGCGGTGCCACGGGTTTGTGTTACAGTTTGTGATTTTGGTACTTCCTGATCATACTCACTTACTATTCCTAGGACTGACTTCCTAGAAGATAAAGATGGAAGTCAGTGGAGAAAGCATGAATAATGCCAGGAACAATTGCTTCATTGTTTCAAAAATACAGTTTCGAATGAATAATGCAGTCATGCAGTTTATTTATTATGATATAAGATGAGGTCATACTTTGTATGAACCTTGTCGAAAATGAAGCTGTATATTTATATTTTTGAACTGTTGCGATGGTCAGTGGACCATCGGTTTATAATCAAAAAACTTAACCAATTTACCACTAAATGTCACTGTGAAACAGTACAATAATGGAGCAAAGAGACTAGAAGTGTTCTAGAATCAACCTGAAAATATTCTAGAATACTCTAGAACGTTCAATGACGTACATGTGTAGAACAATTATTGTTAAATGATTCTGAAGGTTTGTTCTATAACTGTGCTGGAAGAATTATTTTTAAGTATTCTCGAACAATTCCAGAAATGTTTTATTTCCATGCTTGACCTTGAACATTAAACGAAATCTTTTGAACTTGGATATAAAGGACGACAAGTGCAAAGAGAACATACAGAAAAGAAAAACGTGTTTAAATACAAAAGCAAAAACTTCCAAGGGAGACTTCTCCTTTTTTCTTGTTAGGTCAATATTTGGTCACCATTGTCGACAGTACGGCTAATCATAGTCAGTCGTAGACGTCCTTTTACAGGGGATGGTTTCTATTGGGAACATATTTATGTAAGGGATGTATATAATTTAGGAATTTCTTTTTATCGGACATTTCAAATAACTAGTATACTATACACGAAAAACATTTATCCTAAATGCTTTGCACAAAGGGGCCATGTTTTAAATACAGTTTATTAAAGTTTTGATTTAATATATTGAAGTCACATATGATGCACAGATAATTTCTAAGGGATCACAGACAGGGATTTGGAAGACTAGGACTCTAGCGAGTCCGTGAAAATCATGACTAGAGACGTGTTCTCCATCATATCTGAAAACTGTAACAACCATGCGCTATATAATAATATATTGATGTCAATAGATCCTTCCTTAACAAGACCTCTGATGGCCTTTATGTAAGAACCAGATGTTGCGCTATGTCTGGGTATTCAGACGGTCTCACTATTGAAATCAATTATATAAGAGAGGTTCATGAATTAAATTTCAACGTCAAAAAGTCATTTATCAGAGACGTGTAAAGGAATTGGTTTAGTATACAGCTACATGCATTTCCTCGTTCATTCTTCTGCATTTCTCTATACAACAATCAGCATTTAAAAGGCGGTTGTTTGACCAGACCAGCATGGTTAAAAAGTTTCCGGATTAGTTCTATGGAAAGTCAGCATCAAAATGCTAAATTGAGGAGATTATAATAGCCTCTTTGATTAGTTTTCAGATCATCTAAACACATTTAATCATTTTAACATTAAATTATCCATTTGTGTAGCCTTTCTGCAAGTTTTAAAATTTGAATTTCAAAAGTTCAGGATTTTGGAAATTTTGAACTTTCACCGATGAACCTGTAAGAGGCTTCCAAAGATCATGTTATTAACCATTCCTTGAATTAATCACCCCCTTTACTCACTAAAGCATGAAACACGTCGTATTATACAAGGCTTTCACAGATGCAGATAATGTAATAATTTATATAGTTACATGTATGCAATGGTTGTCCACCTTTGCAGGTGAAAGGTAAAATCCATCCAATTTCGCTAAAGCCAAGTCTAGACAGACACACCATGGATGGTAGATATATAATTATCACATACTTAATAGTTATACCATGGGTTGTCCGCCTGTACGTGGAGATAATCCACGAGCTTTAGCGAGTGGATTATCTTACGTACAGGTGGACAAACATGGTATAACTATTTTATACCACCAACATCAGTGTAGACCTTGCACATTACGAGATATGTCATGCTAAAGTTGGTAAATGTGGTATAATGGTCCATAATGTGCAAACACCGCGATAGAGTACGTTGATGACGCTGGAGTTAAACCACTACTTGTACATGCCGTCGATAAACTACGGTATAGCAATCGATACAGGAAATATTCTGTTGTAAATTGGCGGAAAAGTATGATTATTGCCCATTACGGGAGTACTCTGTCTTTTTCGACATAAAGTCAATGAAGCGAGCTGAGATTAAACCAATACAAACCCACTTGTCAATATTTGAAAGTTAAAACGCAGTAGTGTGTGTTGAGGAGAATACAATCAATAGCCCTGTAATTGAAAGAGAAGTGAAAATTACAGTAACGTTTTATCACCATTTTTTTCCGTTAGTTTTATTACCCAGAATAAAAGTAAGTTAATCAAGCAATCTATATTCGACTGCATGTAAACTCGCAGTACATCATTTGTATATGACTTTATTTAGTAATATGTATTTTAAATGAAAATACATGCCAAAAACTGAAACAATTCTGCCTTACAAAATCCTCATTTTATATCATTTGACGACATTACAAGATAACATATATGGTGGGAAAAGTAAATACCTGTGATGTAACGACATATAACCAATACTTGGCCATCTGTTTTAAGAACGGCTCATAAGTGCTTCTTATTAAGATGAAAAATCATACAAGCATGGTTTTGCTCCACATATCTACGAAATCAAAATACCATTATTTTTATTATTCAACCGTTTTAATCAGCCATTCACTAGGCCAAATAAAAAATATACATGTGTTTAGGGTAACCCGACCCTACCTAAATTTACTGGTGAAACCAAGAATTTGTTTAAGGTTTTCTGAAAAAAATATTTTATGCATTCCGAAATACTATATTTGTTCCAGAAAAAAATGATATGTGTGCTTACTCTACATTAAATTTTCAGACCTGTTACTCAAACACACTTATGTTTTATTTGGCCTTACACCAAATATGAATAATCTTGAAAACGGATCCTTCAGAAATAGAGAGAACCCAGCCACTGGTTAGTCGACCAACCCCACCAGCTTCATCTCCTATACTGCCATACACCCCTACCTGATACCCATAGGTGTGCATATATCATAACATTTCCTCCCCTCGAAACAGGAGTGCACGAGGTTGCATTTGATGTGTGATGATGATGCCAACGAAGATTTTATTAGGCCAGTATATGCATGATAGGAAACTTGATACCCAACATAGACTAGCCACGAATATGATCAAATTAAACAGAATGAAAAGTAAAGTAAATTTGGCAAATAAATCCAGGTCTAGGAGCTTAACTTTACCCAACATAAGTAATTATCACATAAGATCTAAGCACATCCCATACTTCAGCGTTTTCTAACTCACTGGCGTTTTGTAATTCTGAAAGCAAATGGGTTTACTCTATGACAACAAAGTATGCAGCAAAGCATACACTAACACACCCTGTGCCTTATAGAACGACTTTTAAAGACAGACTCCCTGATTATATGCAAAGTGCGCTAGTTGACGCTAACGATGTTGAGAACGGTAAGTAATGACATCTGATCACCTCTTTACCTTGGTATTGTCTGGGCCATGTATATGTAATATGGTGTCTCGATGATCGCATTACACACAAATATTTTTCATGAGGTGTTTATTCCCGTCACGTAGGCTCTCTGTACAACATGGACAAAGAAAGATCAGGGCATCCGCTAAGGGGGCGTCACATCATACATCTGATCAATCGCTCCATGCTCATACTATGTTATGTCTTATTTCATCAAAAAGTAGGTGCTATAGGCATTCGTTACCAACGAATGCCTATAGCACCTGATTTTTGAAGAAGTCAGAAAAGCATGTTTAAGAATTATATGCAAGAAGTTGTCTTTAACCTGTCCTCTGGGCGAAGTTTGACACCGGTTCAAGTTACCTTCTTCTGCAATACAGATGACATAATCAGTCGTTTATTTATGCAGTCAAACACACTCTTTTATTCGCAACTGATCTAGCGCCTAACCAGGTTTTTTTCTTTATTAAAATCTTTGGGTAAATTTTAAGGGTTGAATTCAATGTCTGCATCACGGCTTTAGTAAGGCTTTTCATAATCTTGAAATGGCTTAAAAAGCTCGGAAGAAACAAATCATGTGTGGTAGACAGAGATGTAATAAAGTACGAGATTAGTAATATCCAATCCCAAATAGGAAGAAATGGGACCAGGATTTTTTTACTAGTAGCAACTGAATCGTAAGGTGATCCCATCAAACATGTTGTTGAAATATACAACGTGGAAAAAAGTTAAGGAACACTTGAAGCCCTAATTTTAATTTTTGAATATCCAAATTACCTGAGGGCTTGCGATTCTGGATTTTTGATAGGACACTTTGGAAAGCATTGCCAACTTACAGCTTGAATTGCTGAAGTCCACTGAATTTTGTTTTTGTGCTACGGAGGATACAATATGCCGCACGTGAATAATCTCAATTTTCCTGAATACACGTTTGGTTAAACGCATACATTACAATTTTGGAAAGCAAAACAGCATAAAATGCTTTGGTTTTGAAAAAGAGTGTGTCAGCTCTGAGTAACATAACCGTATACGATCTGCATTTTGCACTAGTTCCTATGGAAACAGATATTCTTAGATAATTTCCAAAGTAAACGAAATTTGTATACTTCTGTTGTGATTTTATCATAAGAATGTATGTTTTGAAAGTCCTGAATGGCCATATTCAAAATCTGGCTAAGTCATAACAACCTGCAAAATGTATAGACAAAGAAGGATATGTGGCATAGAATATTGTCATTGGTAAAGTATGCCCCCTCCTCCGACAAGAGGCCAGGAAAGTAAAAGATTATGTTCTAAGTTAGTCACACAGACGTTCAGCTTTTTGCTTACGTAAAAAGAGTACAATCAGACTTCATGGAAGGAATTTATTGCATAAATTATCAATAGGGTCCTAACATCAAAATTTTAATTTCTGTATCCAAAATGGCCGCTTCAAGCCACATAATTGCTTGATACTCATCATTTTCACTTTGTAACAACTTTAGATGAAACGGATGTTGATTATTTAAAAAAAGATTCGTTAATACACTTTAAGAATATAGGGAAATGTTAGTCCAAAGTTTAGCCTCGTAATACAAGAGGTGTTCCCTAACTTTTTTCCATGTGTATAGTTACAAGCTTAAAGTGTTTACTTTGCTTAGTCTGACCTCAGTTAACATGAAAATATCTACAAAAGGGGTAAAATCTATAACATCTAAGATGAACAACACCAATTATCTAGTCTACTCTTGTGTCTCAATTTATAAAAGTAAGGAAGAAGGCAAATTTCAGGAATCAGTACAAATAAATACCACACCTGACCCAGGACACCATATGAGAAAGTGACAAAAACACAAGAAAACATCACATATAAGAGAGCCGAGAGAATAACCTTTTCCCAGCAGGTGACGACCACAAGGCTGCAATGAGCAGACAAGAGAGCATGACAGCCACAAAACATAACTACAAAATGGATCCGCCTTGGAACGGTCAGTAAAAAGAAATACTGGAGAGTTTAAACTACAGTTTCATGCTAGAGGTGTAAAACACACAATAAAAGGTAGACTTCCTATTAAGAAGGGAAAACAGTTTCTAACCTTCACCAAAAACAATCAGACCATCATTTAGCTGACTAGAGTCTAGTGGCTAGTCTAGCCTTTGCTAAAACTTTTTCTTTTATATTCGTGTATCATTTCCTACAAACAAATGTTTCTACAGTACATAGTTTCCACCCACATTGAGTCATAGACTCAGAGAACCCAAGAACTTTCTGGACCCCCTGATCAAATATATGTACCAGTTAAGCAAAAACAAAATAGAGTAAAATTGCGATTATTTTCTAACTCATCAGTTTAAACATATGTTTTGGGTGCTCTAAAGAACCGTCTCATCGATCCGGTTCTTTTGAGTACCCACACCATATGTGACCATATATTTTTGTTGAGAAATATGAACAATAATATTCTGGTACGCACTCTTATGTGGAGGCCTTCAAGAATAGAAACCAACTTTTGACTGCTAAGTTGAAGTTATTTAAAAAGGTTACCGATATCATAAACTTTGTAAAGCATTTCCAATTTGTTCCACAGACACTCAGTTGATTGTTAAACACATTATTGGTTTAAGCTATTCTGCAAAAGGACATGTACATGTAGGAGCTGGTATTTTATGCTGATTTAATTTCTAAACAGAAGTTTTAGTGATTGATGAAACGTTAAAAAAGAGGGATATAACATTGATATAATCATGTGACAGTATGCATACCTGGTTGTTAACCCAATCAAGGTTTATAAATATGATTTCCTCTTTAATTGCACGACGGGGGTCAGTCCTCACACTCAATGACAGCCCTAGCGTTAAGCTTTCATTGGTGAGTTGGTGCCATGTGCTTGACTTTAGCTGGGCCCACAGTGACACAACTTGACATTTTCTTTAGATCTATCCAACAGCCGATAAGTTTCCGCTACTTATCTATCTGATAGTGAGCCCTTTTCTTTGAACATAGTATGCTACATGTAATTTGATTAGATTGTTTCTCTGTGATGATGCATTGGATTATAAGTTAGGAAGTATCCATGCGAGCTAAATATTTTGGTGTTTTAGAAACAACATTAACTAGGGCGAAATGTGGCGCTAGTGAAGTGCATTTAAACCCTCACCAGTGGCTTCGACTGCTGTCCGTTCTAAGGTGGTGGTTCTGTGGTTATTGATATATTGTTTAGTGGTACTCCCATTGTTTGTGGGGTTCTGTATTTGGTTCTTTCTTTGTTATGCAGCACTAAGTGGCATTTCTAGTTTTGCAATCATCTTGATGAGATGCTTTACTTTAATTGCCTTCCTGATGTTTTGTTAACGCTAGTATATATTTGCCCAAGTCCCTACATTTCAGAATAAATTTGAGATGAACGGTCCCTTTAATAGTTAATAAAATGAAAGTCCCTTTAACCTAGACTATTTTAGATTTCGAACACTGTATTAAAGGGAATAAAAAGAAACTAAAAGAAAAAAATGAGCAGATTTCGGAAAGTCATCAAAATAGGTTCTTTTGAGCACCCAAAACACATAAGTAAATAATCACAATTTTACGCTGAAACAAAAGCTTAACTGGCCCTATAAACGCTGGATACGCCAGCACGGGCATCTACGTCAGCATGTGCGTTTATTGGTGAATTTTGTACATATGCTGTAAGTACCAAAAATCCCATGTGCTGGCTTATGTTGTTTTACTGCACTTTTAACATACACTGCAATTTACACAGTTAGCGCAGATTTCATCGAACTCTTATCACTGTGTGTGAAGTGTCAGAGATATGTCTACCAAAAGTACAGACGTCTGGAGTAAATGTAAATAATCAAACTACTGACATGTTAGAAAATATGCAATGGCTGCCACATAGTTCAATGTTTTGACTGGTTTCGCGTGTACATACAGGCATGTGTATAAATTGAGCCGCGACATGTGATTTCCAACAATGTGGTATTTTGAAAAGTGTAGATTCAGACGAGCCTGTGCAGCATCCCTTTAAGCTAATAATCTCCAAATTATGTTTGCTCAGTAGCTTAACAGTCATAGAATATTCAAGCGACAAGCAAAGGCTCTGATCAGACTGCGCATATGCGCAGGCTGATCTGAGGCTTTGCTGGTCGCACATACCACATTGTTGGAAATCTCATGCACTGGCTCAATTAAGCTGTAATTTTATGTCCATTTTCATTTGCAAAAAGGCAATACATCTATTTTAGAGCAAGTAAAATGACAAACAGAACGCGAATTTTCGAACGCATTTCAGCATTTGTGTAAACGTTAGGATCCTACTGAAAAGTTTTTGGGATATCGAGAAACTGGTTTTTTCAACAAAATTAAAAAAAAATGTATTTTTTCTGCGATAAACTGATTTCTGATTTTGTGTTTTGTTTACGATTGACGTGTTTAATGATCCTTTTAATTGATAAAAATTGTGATTTTAACTAAACATTTACAGATATATACCTTTATGAGTCTATAATCAAATGCTTGGTTGGCGATAGTTGTGGTTCTGTTCAAAAGGTTTATGTAGGTCAGGTCACGCAGTATTCTGATTCAGTCAACCTTTCAGTCTGCCATTTGGAATGATAAATCGTATATGGTTTAAAAGCCCCTTTTGTTCAAGTGCATCAAATTGCATTCTGATTGCAGTAAATTAAGCCTTATTGCACTGTATATACGCCACGCCTCGAGAAAGCCTAGCTTCGGGACTGGCGACCAAAAAGACACACACCACTGTTGTTTATTTTGAGTTATCATAAGGCGGCTATTTTGCCATCCAGACTAACGTTGGTATGTGTATGATGATTCACGGGCTGGTCGGTGCCTTCGGAGTTTGCATGAAGCAAACATTGAGGTCAAAAGGAAACCTCCAAAATGCGTGATGCCGGCCAGTATCATGCATGGGCATCAAACTGTCTAGCTGGCTGGTCTGTGCTTTTGTCGTTCCCATGTTATCAGACTGGAGCAGCATGTGCATACTAAGTATTCCTAGATCAAGGGCAGTCTGATCAGGGAGTATGGGCTTACTGTCTTCAACAAATAAGTTATTGTTATCTAGGATGGATAAGCCCAGCTTACACTGTATCTCACAGAATACTCCATTTAGAGTTTAAATGCAACATTTGTTTTTCGTGACGTGGCCCATTTTTTCCAAGATTTCCGTTTCTGCTCTTTTTTATATTTATTTGTTGTAAGCGACAATTTAATGCCAACAAGTAACATTCATATCACAGCCTTATGTCTGTGTGCATATGTTTGCTAAATGAAGTGTTTGTAATTCGACGAAAAACTAACCAGGGTATGAAAGCATGCATGTGGTTTTGTTAGCTTGGTTTGGCGGCATTCCCATCATTGATCTGCATAAAGATTTTGTCATATGTGCTGGAAAGCTTCCCTTAATCTCGTTAGCCTCCTACACCTGAGTTTCTTAAGAAAATTATTCGCATTTAATATCATCTTAGAATAAGCATGTTAATGACACGATCCTCTCGGAAAACCGGCGTATAAAGTATTATTATAAAATATACATGTCGGTGACCTAGGCCAAAATAACAATGCCTCAGTTTGATTTTGAGGATACGAAATATTACGTTTCAAACTTCTTAAAATCAAAATATGTTTGCGTAGTCTGTTGATCCGCCAATGGCATCTTTGATCATAGACTGGTAGTTTATCACCTATTTTAAATATCATCTTGAAACTCCAATACTTATTAACCCTTTACCTCATTGAGGGCCACCTTTTAACGCCTTTGCAAACATAGTAGACCCAGATAAGGCCTGATCATTGATCAGGGTCTACTCTGTTTGGTCATTGAAATATGATATATCTGCTCCTACACAAGTGGACCTTACAAGTAATTACATGTACCAACATAAAGTTTATTTATTTAATTATTCCTACTAGTATGAATATTCATGAAGGAAACACTTACTATCTTAAAAGTATACTGACGGTCTTTAAAAACGTAACACTTGGGTAGAAGCTTTAATATGTCTCAAAAAAAAGGCAAAACGATCATTTTGTTTGTATGTTTAAAAGGTGTTCATTTGTAAGTAACACATATAAACTTGAAATATCCAATTAAATTGTATCTAGCGCATTAAAAATGTAAACTATTTAGATAGGGGGCCCATTGTTTCATGTGACGAAGTGTAATCAGTGAAAGATTCCCTACGTCTTTAAATTAAGAAACACGACAAGTATCAACTTTATGTCATGGACTTCGTTAGTCATCGAGGACCACTCTCATATTGTTTGGCAGTCTTCGATACAGCCCATATTTGACGTTTATCTGTTTGTACCCTTTTATTCGATGGCTTAAAATCTCCTCTACTTAAGAAATGTTTCAGTGACCTCAATTTATACGAAGCAGTAAAGTCCTCAGGTTAAGTTGTACAATTTAAACTAAAACGTTTGCTGATGAAACCAACTCATGATGACGGAAGTTTACATTTAACGGTCGTTTGGAAGATATAAAGGGGAGTTAATGTTGCGTAATTAAAGTCCGTCAGTATATTTTAAAAGATCAATCTTTAAGAGTAATTCTGGGAGCTGAATTTAGAATTGAGTATTTTCTTAGTTGGGGATTGATATTTCAACATACTATCTATTGCCAGGTTTAGTGCTGTAGATTGCTTCAAGGCATTCTGAAATACGTTCGGCCTTCATTAAGCTACCACTTTCAGGAACGAGTGTCATGGTAGTCAGCCCGCTGGTGGTGCTCTTGTAATTTCCCGGCCCTGGAGTGCAGTCGGCAGTGAATGCTGATCCAGGGGTCGTGAGGTCGATCCAGGCCCTACCCCATACTTCGTGGAGATTCATCATGGAATATATTCTACGATAGTTCTCCTCATACCGCTGGGGCTGAATGCAGAGGGACCGAAGAACATCTTTTGGCAGTTCTAACCTGAGTCATTACCACCCCAAGTTCATTGTATCAAACCAGATCAAAGAATTCCTTTGTATACAAAAGCTTTGATATACGGTGAGATAGTTTTATCTTGATTTATATGTTTTTTGGAATTATGCATTGATAAGCTAGGGTCTTTCATGCAAACCAAACATCTATGCGTCTTGATCCACATCTGAACTAAGGTTGAGGTTGGTGCCGTGAAACCGGTTTAAACCCTCCAGTAAAATATTTTTACTGACCGTTTCAAGACGGTACTTCTTTTGTGGATAATTTGTGTTTTTTGAGTCTTTGTTTCTCATGCTTTGTGGTCACCTGCTGGGAAAGGGCTGACCTCATGGCTCTTGTTTGTGATTTTTATTGTATTTTTGTTACTTTTCCGTGTGGTATCCTGGGTAAGGTATGGAGCTTGATTGTATCGTATCCTGATCTTTGCCGTCTTTCTTACTTTCAAAGTCTCCTATTGATGGTATGTTTTTGAACTCTAAAGCATCTGGCGGATAGGTAGTTTGTAAACTGATCATTATCACGCCCTTCCGCTCTCACTAGACTGAATAAATACACCATCATAAAATGAACAGCTCTTCTTTACGAGTTGTCTAAGCCTCATTAGTTTTAGGTCATATGCATGCACTTATATTAGATCATTTGCAGTTGAGCATTGCCCTGCTGAATCTATCTCAACCAGCACACGGGATTTGGTACTGATCGCATATGTGCAAATCACGCCCCTAGATAAGAGTGCGTAACAGAAAATTATTTTTCTTATTTCTCAACCAAAACATATGTTGTGGGTACTCAAAAGAACCGTCTCGATGAGACGGTTCTTTTGAGCACCCAAAACACATGTTTCAACTGATGGATAAGAAAATGATCACAATTTTACGCTAAAAATATTGGCTTAACTGGCCCTATGCGCAAATGCCATCTTTATACGCCCATGCTGACATATCTAGCTTGGCTAGGTATCTAAAGTTTCGGCGGAGTCTTCATCTTCATTCATACTTGGGGTATCCGAGCGACGAAGGCTCTGGTGGGTATGCGCATATGCACAGGCTCGCCGGAGCCTTCGTTGCCAGGCAATGATTAAAGTACCCAAATCTATTATGCTGGCTCATGCATTCCTGTTTTCCGATTCATAGCACAGCATCTTTTATGAACATGTTCAAATTGCAAAAGTGTAATAACTCTGAGTCTACTCTGTTTACTAAATCAGCAGGATAATTACTGGCTGAATTTATACCAGAATCCTAATTATTGCTTTTTTGGTGTCTATTGGATATATTAAACCACTTATTTTGATTTCGTTTTGTTGATTTTTGAACGGTCTCTCTGATGTGCTTCTAATGAGTATTATATGATATATCAATGGTTCAGCACAATTTCCCACACTTTTCATTTTATGTTATTCCGCATTAATTACCGCTTTGTCTGCTAGTCTCGGCTGCTGATGAATTTTGCAAACAGTTTGGAGCCAGATCAGAACCGACAAAATGTCGGGCCTGGTCTGGCTCCAAACTGTTTGCCACTCTAATGGTATTACTGATATAATTTTGTAAAAAAAATGTTTTTGAAACGTTAAATCAGCATCAGAAACAATTACGTTATATCAGCATGCAAAGTGTAAGGAAATCGTTTGAAGCCTTTTCCGTCTGGAAAAGTGCTCAGCGTTTACAAAACAATTATGATGATTATCTTTAAAGCAAATTGTTTAATTTTCTATGGTTTAATAATTTTTGCCTAGGTATCGTCATGAAACCTTCCACTCTTCTATGTTGCTGATATATGTTTCCAGTGGCGGTGAGCATTGCTAGGATTGCGTAAAATCTCGCACGAAACTGTTTCAAGATCTTCGGAAAGCCATGTACAGATCAGAAACCGTGCAAGGGGTTTAGTTTTTGTTTGCGTTGATGATTTACGTCCCAGTGAATATGTTTTTAGCCATGCCGGGTGTTTTCCTGTCTTTCTGGGCGAAATTATATAGTGATCACTGAGCCACTGCACTCCCTAGTTATCGTATCTGGCGCGAGAGTTGCTGACCTTCCATTCAGATTATTTTGAGTCATGGTGGTTGTTTTCCTGCCAAGTTTCGTAAGGTAAGGTCAAGTCTGTCTTGTACGCATTGAAGGACGTGCACAATAGTATACGCCCCAAAGCACTACATAAAACATTTGTTAAATAAAGTGCTTACATTTCCCATGTCGATGTGGTTAACTCACTGCATGCTGGCGAATTTGCATGTATTTTCGTCGTCTGCTGTTATTTATCAAAATCAACTTTTTCGAAAAATCATTTTAAGAATACCTGCAGACTAATGATTAGCGTGTCAAATAGTTTGGATCAAGACACAACGTCGGGCCTGATCTAGGTCTAAACTGTTTGCAATTGTCACCAGCACACGCCATTTGCAGGCAAAGTGTTGTACCAGACAGGTGTGTTGAGGTTTATAAAATGCAATCGTTACTTAATCTTACACGCTGTGACGATTTAGTGGGGTTCAAAGCAGGCGCATTGCGAATAAATGTGTTGGGTATGGATGCAGAACAAAATTACTTTTACTTAATACCAAGTCATATGAAATGTCAACGATAAAATAAGATTCCGTTCCAGATAGTAGCGTGTTTGACCGTGATCAACTTGATACCACTGCCACGCAGGTTCGATTCTCGCTAGCGCCGCTAGCAAAACATTATCAAATAGATCCTGCTGTGGTATGCATCAATGCTTCCCAGCTACACTGACTTAGACAGTCGGCGTCTTAGAAGCAGAATTATTTTATGTCTGACGTCTAAGAACAAATGACATGATGGGTGAAAGTAGTTCTGGGACCATAACCTAGTTTGTAAGTCCATCATGGACAAACTAGGTTATGTTTTTTGTGCACAATAGAGGCTAAATTAGTATTGCTTACACTACAGTTTGTTTACAAATATAAGTTGTAAATATTTATTGATAGTGCCTTCATTTCTACCTACTCTATAAGCTTAGGGCAAATGCTGCACATATAAATGAAATGAAATTTATGAGAATAATGAAACATTAAAATGTACAAACAGATCAACAAAGTTTCAGAAGACATGTATCTCCTGACCTTTAGCCTCCATTTAAGGTCAATCTGGTTCCCTGTTTCTTAGTGCTATAAATTTGGAGACAAGAATCAGTGAGCCATATCAGCAGATATTTCATGTAACTAGCAGTTATGGCCATGTGACCATCAGACAATAGTCTTACAGGTTTCTCTATATGCATATTTACCCTCAATGCTGCAGTCTGGCATTAAACTGTTATGTCTGTGTTTTCGAACAATTTTTTTGTAAACAAATCATTATTTGCTTTTTAATTAACATTTTTTTAAGAGTTTGAGTGGAGAGTTAGAGTGTTCCTATTTGAACAAAATTTGACACAAAATATAAGGCCTAACAGAAAAATCCATTCTTAAGCCTAATCTTAGGTCTATGGTGAAAGATGACACTTTCTGGTCATATTCAATAGTTGAGAAAGCACCGTCATACAATTATCTGTTCATTTACTATACATATAAAACCTGGGTCGAATTTCCATTTATTTAAAAAAAATCCTGTGCTTGTTTAAGCCTTGAGTAACTGTATAAAGAACTTAAAATAGTATTTTGAAGATGTACCACCAACTGCAAGGTTTCAGATATTAATTTGTATTAAACAAGTACAGGATTTTTTTTAAAAATTTGATCCATATTTACTATGTATAGTAAATGAACAGAAAGTTATTGTGTGACGATGCTTTGTCAAAGACACGTGAATATGACCAGGGCATGCCATAATTTCAGCTCACAGTTAGTACTCCCATTATATGTGAGGGATTTGTATTTACTCCCTTTTATGTATTATATGTCTTCGTCCTAGTTTTGCAGTCATTTTTTAGAGGAAGAGAACTGGCCTCGAGGTTATAAAACTTGAGTTCATTCTCAGACTCAAAATAAAGTGCAATGATTGGCTGCTTGCGGACACGTGTCCGCTCCGCAAGCAGCTAATCATTGAACTTTATTTTGAGTCTGAGATTGTGCTCAAGTTTTATAACCCCGAGGCCTGGTCGATTTATTTCTTTAATTGTATTGTCATTCCTGACG
Organism: Loripinus fragilis; assembly: GCA_964019695.1. NCBI lineage: Eukaryota > Metazoa > Mollusca > Bivalvia > Lucinida > Lucinidae > Loripinus > Loripinus fragilis. The sequence goes on along the minus strand of OZ026522.1, from coordinate 86,089,830 downwards.
GTGCCGATCTGTAATTGAGTTGTTTCCTGTTCATATTCCCTCGTTTTTACTGACTTTGTAAAGTATAACAGCCACAAAATACTAAATAAGACTTAAGTGTATCTAAACATTTTATATAATTGACCATTTAAAAGGAATATATTCTAGGCATACTTATAGTTTAGAATTTAAATGTCTAAGAAGATCAGGGCCCAAGGCTATAAAACGTTTTCGTGCTCAACTTAACTGAGCACGAAATTTCAACTAATCATCAAAGCTGAAAAAGCGACGAATGGAGAAGTTTCTTGCTTTATGTCTCACAGATGTTGCATGTATTATACTTATGGTAAAATGCCAACAACTGTTGGCATTTTAACATTATGAGCAAGATAAATTTCGTACTCAGCTGAGTTGAGTATAACCTCGGGGGGGGGGCAGAATTTTCACTGGCCTCTAGATAAGAGAGCTCAATTCAAAACAATCTTATTTCTCAATGAGAACATATGCTGCTATGGTTACTCAAAAGAATCATCACATTGAGACCCCAAAACACGCGTTTAAATTCAAAGGTAAAAATCACAATTTAAGCTCATTTATTTCGCTTTAATACCTTCACCTATGGACTTTTGATTTAGATTATATGACCCTTACTCGTTGAACCCTGTAATATTTTTTATCATTATGTGGCCTCATCCTAAGTGCACCTCATGGATTGATATCACCTGTGTTATACCTTGCTGTCCTCGCCCTTAGTGTACCTCATGAGTTGATCTCACCTGTGTGAAACCCCTTAGTGTACCCCATGAGTTGATCTATCTGTATAGCTATCACCTGTGTTATACCTTGCTGTCCTCGCCCTTAGTGTACCCCATGAGTTGATCTATCTGTACAACTATCACCTGTGTTATACCTTGCTGTCCTCGCCCTTAGTGTACCCCATGAGTTGATCTATCTGTACAACTATCACCTGTGTTATACCTTGCTGTCCTCGCCCTTAGTGTACCCCATGAGTTGATCTATCTGTACAACTATCACCTGTGTTATACCTTGCTGCAGTAAAGGTTACACAAGGTTACATACCTGTAAGCCTACGTAATAACACTGCAGTTGAATACTGCATGATGTTATCAGGACTGAAGAAGGTCTAGGTAAAACCAACAGTTGTGATAATACAAGGTTGACTGTGTCGACCATTAACGCCCAAGTCAACCAGGCTCGGGGTTATAATTTTCTTTTCATGCGCCTGAAAATTGGCACTTCTCATTAAAGCTAAAATGCTGGAAACTAATACTGCTTCCAGATTTTGTATTATTATGCTAAATGTTGGCATTTATGAGCATGATAAACTGAATGCCCAGTTGAGATGAGCATGAAACAAGTTTTAAAAAGCTCTGGGCAAGGACGTATCAAAATGCAAACATTCAACACAATGTTCAACACAAACAAAACAAAACAAACCATGTGAGGCTCGAACCTGCGACCTTTCGATCTCACGTCGAACATTTTGTCATCTGCTGAGTCGAAATGTGCTCCATACACAATAAGCTCCCTCGTTGTGGCTCTACAATGCTCACCCAGTTTTAAAGTGAAGATTCGTCCGGTCTGATCCGAATGGATCCAAACTATTTGCCCTTGGAAGTTTTATGGGGGGAGACAGTTAATTAATTTTGAAAACTCTTCAGTAAATAAGAAGTTCTTAGCATTCCAAGTGCTCGGGTGTGAAAAGTGCAAGACGTATGCGACCCATCAAGTAATTGTTTGGGTTAAGCATGTTACAGTTTTGATCAAATGTTTATAAATATTGTTTTTAGGAAAATATATACAAACATGTAATATGAGCTCACAGGCAAAAACAACTTCTCACTGATATTGAGTGAGACATAACAATCAGCAGGCAGGTACTTCCTAGAATATATTCATGACGAGTTTTGATATGCTTGCATTTTATCCAACGTATTCAATCCATTGAACAAGGTTTAATTAATATAGTCTGTTATTTCGCTTGGTTAAGTATATTATAATATATACTCAGAAAAACAATTGAAGATATTTAGATTCAATTCCATCTCTAACATTCAATACAATAAATACTAAACTAATTATGCATGCATTTCATAGTTGCAGATATCTGCAAACAGTATGAATGTTTGATTTAAGTCATGCTTTAATGATTAAAGTACGGTACATGTCCAAATGGTGCAACCCTGTAAACTGAAAAATCACAAACATTCATAAATGATTGAAACCAATTTTCATCGTTTGTATTCCATAACGACTGGCTCCAAAATCATTGTTGGCTCTCAGTCAAGAGTATGACGCCTAATTTTTTTTTGTTGCTGTTGTCAGCGTTTTACTTCCATTTGTTGTCATATTGGCTGGGGTATGCCATTTCTGTGCATTTTTTGTTGAAGAAGTTGGTCCGTTATAAGGTGCAATTACTGACAAATGGGTAGTAAACACTTGTCTGTGGTCGGAATTAGAAGATTAGCAAGACCAGGTAAAGGTTGCAGCAAAAATACAAATGGTACATTTTTTGCTTGTGAACTTTAGGTAAAGAGGGTTGGTGCATTTGGTGTGGTATTGTATCGTAACCGATGACCCGTAAATTATATTTTGCATTTTGCTGAATTGCATATTGGTAGTTCTATCAGATGTGAAATTACTTTGTTGGGAATTTTTTTTACCAAACGCTATATAGTCAAAAGAAGTTTAATACCCTTCAACCGTTTTTCCGAGTATATATAATTTAACCAAATTAAAATTTAGATAGGTGAAACTCTGGCTAATTAATGGAATAGTTCATCTGGTAACATAATATATATGAAAAATGTTGTCTCGGCAAACAATGCACATACTAATTTGTGATATAATACAGCAGCATCCCCAACACTATTAAGCATATGGGAAAGACCAGAGAAGTTTAGGTTCCTCTGAAATCCTATTTAAATTTTTTGCCTCGGGGGGCTTCGCCCCTAGACCATCCATGGGGGCGTTCCACGGCATGTGCTTGGGGAGATCTTCCAGACCCTTTATAGTTTCAGATGTTTTGCTCTTTGGCACAGACCCATGCCTGGGTATTTCTAGCCTACTACAGAGGCAGGTGTTAAACTGCTAGTCCGGAGTATCTCTAGTACTGGTGGAACTATTTTGTAATAGACATTGCATTAAGTGCTTGGTATTAGGGTGGTATAATTCGGAGTTGTACTGTAATATGTATACATGTACACACACTTGTTGAAGTGAAATTATTTATTTTGCTGGACGTGAAATATTTTGACACTGACAGTCTGTCACATCCTATTAAGCAAATTAACAACTAGGGTGTAAACTGGTTGGGACCGGTTCAGTGCAGCTCTGAAAGAGCAACATTGCTTAAGCGCGCCCGGACATTGACGCATGAAAATGAGTTTGTGTTTGTTTGATTTGATTTTTTACGTCCCATCAACAATCTTTCAGTTAAACAGGGACGGGTCTTCCTGGGTTGAACCAGTACTAAGCAGTAAGCTAGGATAAATATGTGTCTTGCTCAAGTACCACAACGCAGTGACGCCGGTGAGGCTCGAACCCGCGGCCCCTCGGTCTCGAGTCAAGCATTCTACCAATGAGCCACTTCGCTCCCTATGAAAATAAGTAAATATACCATAGTACCGTCGTGCCAACCAAGAGTGACAGTGACGTTATATTTTTTTTCACAATTGTTAAGTAAAACATTAATTTTTACACTCCACTTGAGCTAAAGACAATCGACAGATCACTTGTGTAATAATCCTATCCTGCGGATAGGAATAATACACAAGTGATCTATCATCCTTAGTCCTCGATAACTTTATAAACGAAACATGACGTCACTGTCACTCTTGGCTGATAGGACAGTAGTTGCATGGTTCGAAAGACTCCCCCATACACGCATAACTTAAGAAGAGGCACTAAATCACTATCAGACATAGACACATACAAATAGCACACAAACACACAAATACACATACCACTCCGTCTAAATATCTAATTTTCTCTCTTATTGTAGTAGAGGGAGGCTCAGACCAAAATTTAATACCTCTGCCCTCTAGATACGTCATGCTGACGTTTAAAGGAGGCTTTTGTGCATATGCTATAAGTACCAAAACCTCATACTTGTATGCGTGAAAGTTTTCAGGACTTCCTGAATTCAGGATTTTGAGGATGACTTTCCACAGAAAGTCATCCTCAAAATCCTGAATTAAGGAGATTATATTAGCTTCTCGTCTGTCTAAGGACAGTTGATAATTTAATCTTAAAATTGTGGATATTTAGTGGGCGTACTGCAAGTTTTAAGATTGAAATTTCGAAAGTTCAGGATTTTGAAAATTTTGAACTTTCACCCATGTACTTGTACTTCCCCATATATTTATTTATATTGACTGCAGCAAACATTATTTTATCTTGACAGATGTTTAGCATGGATTACAAAGTGCAAATCTAAAGTGTGTCAGGTCATAGTGGGCTGATGTATTGAAGTTTCAATGCCAGAAAAGGGCTCTGATGTGTACCAATGAACCATGATGGGATAAAAACAACTGGCCAACCCTAGGACAGCTATTTTATTTTTAATTGCTGGTTGGTACAGAACAAAACTGTACCAACACGCTTTCTTACTATCAACCCGTATCAAACTAGGTTCCTTTTTGTTGGACATGGGCAAATGTAGACTGGCTCCAGTCCTAAAAACAATTTTTCATCAATGTGTCATATCATATACTTGTAGCTAGTCTATCTCTGATGGCTCTCATAGAGCCATCAGAGTTATACTGGCTACAAGTTGATGAAAAGTTGTTTTAAGGACTGGAGCCAGTCCAGGGCAAATATTGGAAATCCAGATCAGGGTTTCCACTACTCACTTACAAACCATTCTATTTAAACTTGATTGAAATTGAAAAAAAACATCATCAACCCTTAAAACGGAAATAGACTGGTCCAATTTATAAGGTTGGGAAATTCCATCGGCTTAAAAGAGTTAACATAGCCAACATTAATATGTAATATGAGCAGGAAATGCAAGAATCAGGAAGAAAAAAGAATGCATGTACATAGGAGAACTATTAACAAAATATAAAATACAACCAAAACACAATAAATAAAGCAATTAACTCTGATCATTTATAAACAAATCACACCATCGCTAAACCGCCCAAGCAATATAGTCGATGCTAAACTGTTAAATATGCAAAACAACGACACAAACATGCATAATTACTCGGCATGCAAAGATTTAAGCTATCACGGTTAACATTATGTAATTAAATTAATATCAATGCCCCTTTTTCGTGACTATGTTATAACGTTGATAGACGCGTTTATGCATTCATAGGTTATATTTAATTCAAATGTCTGCTGCAATATGCATACTAAAATGTCAAGAGGTTATAGCTGATGTCGATCGTATGTGTGCTTAGTTGCACACAGGTTAAGCGCTTATGATATAGTACGGTGGCTTCTCGGTACCAACACAAAATGGCTTCTTGTATTTCATTCAGACAAGAACGGACCAGTTATTCCGGCCTACCGGAAGAGGGTGTTGTGTTTTCAAGGCGTTATTAAAAGAGTGACAGTGTTCGATCTACGAAATTTTAAATGAGGTCATTGTCAAGTGATTTCAGATGAAAACAAGAATTGTTTTTCAACAAAAAACAGATGTCTCCCCCTTTTGGTTAATTTCACAAATTTGCATTGTTTAGTTATGTTACAAGGGAAATAAGTTGAAAGATATACACGCAAGAGTTACGGTTCTTATGCATGACACACTGTGCTTTACAAATGTATGAAGTTCCGTTGAAATATGTTTGACAGTTATCAAGTTATAGAGCGGACACGATTTTGTGACGGACAGATTCACAAACAGAGGCAACTGGGAAATATAAACATGCAAGAGTTATGGTTCTTGTGCATGACACGTCGTTTCAATTTCTAACGGTTTTCAAGTTATAGAGCGGACATGATTTTGTGACGGACGGGCGCAATGGGAAAAACAATATGTCTCCCGACCCTTCCAGAGGGGAGACATAATTTAACACTGCCTGGTCAACTCTAGCTTAAATCAAGGGGCTTTTTGATCTTAAAAAATGGGGGCAGTGGCTCCTCCAGATTGAACACTGGGATAGTGCTTGTTTCCATTGCTTTGTATGGCTGGATTTAGGAGCGACAAATGGCGCTTATCCGAAACCAAATAATAATAAGCAGCACCACGAACGACACGTTCCGTCAAAATTGTGTGTAGGAATTGCTGCCTATGAATATTCTATCGTACAAGGAATTAACCCCGAGCAAAATTCCGACGAATTCTTAAGTAAAATTAATTCAAGTTGTAAATGGTTTAGGTTATTTGAACATTAAATGGACCAGCACATGGGCATATGAGTCTTCGCTTCTCGTTGATGCGGTAAGAATCCAAATCTCGTGCACTAGCCCAAATGTGGCCCGTTACAACACGTTTTGAAATAATGTAATAATTTATTTCATTTTGTTTTGTTTTTCTTTCATTTTGCGTTGTCATTGTCGACGCAAAATGGCGTGAAGATGTAATAACAGAATTAGTTCATATTTGCGTTGATATTGTGCATATCAACGCAAAATGGTTGCAAGAAGCTAGCTTTCTTCACTCGTTCAATTAAAATTAGAGGTCAATACATGGCCACCAACGCATTACCGGGTATATCGGCCTGGTATCTTCGTATTTACCGGAGAGCCCTAATGCCAGAGTGCAAATAGTCCCGAGGGATAATTGTGGAGTAGATGCGCAGACTGATCTGGATATTTGGTTCGACTACATGTGCATATACGCACATGTATATTTACGTATTCAGACAGGGCTTCTCATAATCTGGTCCCTATCAGCTTTCTCCTTATTTCTTGATATGTTTTCGCTGTAATCACGAGACTACTAGCCTACAGAATTGTCGAACGTCAGTATTGATTTTGAAAAACCTCACCGAAATTTCCAAATTCAACCATGTTCATCAAAAATCAAAACAATTGTCATCAATCATAGCATGTAACAAAATGTGTATCTTTAGAACAGACCACACGCCATCTACGCAAAATGAAATAAAATACAGTATGCCTACATGTACTATCAGGGCAAAATGAAATGCCTATCGCATGAAATTGACGCAAAATGAAATAAAAAAAAATCCAGATTATTTCATTTTGTGTTGACATTGACAACGCAAAATAAAATTTAAAAAAAATCAAAATGATATAATTATTACATTATTTCAAAACGTGTTGTAAAAGTGCCCCCAAATAACGCAAATTCATGGTATTACTCGTACATGTATATATAATTTAAGATCACGAAATCGCGAATCACTTTTGTTGTAGACGGTTCGATCCAATTCTGATGAATAGCTTTTATGTAGTAATATAAATTTGATTAATGCATTCATACATTGCTCTCTGCTTTTTGGTGTGCCAATGTAAATACGTCTAATGCACGAAATATGAAAGGCTTTTATTTCACGCGATGGATAACAAGGGGTTATCGATTTCGGTCGATTCTCTCTCAGTTTACATAGATATGTTTTCATGCAATTGAATCTATCTTAGGACCTAGTGAAGCCACGCTAATTGCTCAATTAGAACTGTCTTTCAATTGCATTTCCGTGCTTTATGGGTGGTTCCCGTTTTAGATTATCAACATTTTCAAACCGGAGTTCCAGTTGCTGCTCCTTGGATATATTTTGAATCTATTCATATTGAAGATGTGGCCCCTAGGTTATAAAACTTGAGCACGAAATTTAAGCTGCTCATAAAAACTTAAATAGCGACAAATGAAGATTTTTCTTGCTTTAAGTCTCTCAGATGTTGTATTTATCATGCTAATAAATGTTAAAATGGCAACAATTGTTGGCATTTTAACATTTATGAGCAGGATAAATTTCGTGCTCGGCTGAGTTGAACATGGAAAAAGTTTTATAACCTTTGGGCCAGGTCACACTGTAGTGTAAATTTTATTTTCTTGTCCTTTGGGATCATGGGTTTCATTGTGGAACTTTAAAACTATTAGAGGGTCACTGATGACGCCTTAATGCCAGAAACTAGCTAGTCTGGCCGAGGAAATATGCACCATCCGCCTCTGATGTGAAGGTATCGATTATATATTATAATACATGTACAATCAATGAGTATCAGTGATTAATAGAATTATGACAACTTTCAGTCCATTGAATAGTTTGTATTCAAGATAGGGCTTTGATTGGGATTTGTTCCAATAATATTTATATAATTCAATGATACAGCTTTAAACTTTTCGATACCGCTGTTATGTTATATTCAATATTTCTGGCGTACCATTGGATGTTAGGTGAAATGCATATGGGCGATGTATTCAATGTTATTTATGAATTCGAGATTTTGATACTGACTGAAAGTCGGTATTAAAATACTGAATTAACCTGATTACAAAAGCCTCTCTGGTTTATTACTCATTACTGTATCATGTGCTGGGTAATTACAGATTCATTGTATCCATCTATTAGTTATCAAATGAATGGAAATTATACATACAAGTATATAGCATATCCCTGTTTACTGTTGTTTCAGAGATGCATGCTAATAGGACTATTTTATTTTCCCTTGAAACAGGTAAATAACGGTTAATGTATTACTGCAGTTTAGATGAAGTTTAGGATATATACCTGTATAAATCACCCATTACCTGGATTAGTTCATATACTCTATTTACCACGATTCTCATCTATCTCCGAATCAACTGTACCTAAAACAATTGTTTACTAATAATGAAATATCCACTAGTACCTTACGGAAATCACAACACGTCGAATGGTTCAACAAGAGCACGGTTTCTGTTGCATATGTTGGCTAGCTCTTTAGATTTTGGTACATTTCGCGCATGCGACCATGCTTCTTTTAAATGTCTTTGATGACGTAATTTACACGTATACTATGTGCAACCGAGAAACGAAGGGTCAGGTGAGTCTGAGAATTTGCACAAGCTTGCCTGGGCCCACGGTGCTCGGCAATACGATGCATGTAAATTTGCAAAATACCATGTGCTGTGTCAGTTATAATGAACCTGTTCTTAGTTGAATGGTTTTGCAAAATATTACTACCTTTGATGCTTGCCATGACTAAATACAGAACAGAACAGAGCATAATATCTTTATTGACATAAAACTCAGGCCACTCACAGTACAAATATTGGCATGCTCATGTTATTGTTAGATTAACGCGTTATAGATATGCTTGAGGCAGCGTGTGGTATTTTGGTACTTATCGTATCAGTGAGCAGCCAAGGCTCATATGAGCTTGTGTATCTGCACATTCTCGCCATACATAACAGGCGCCAAATATACAAACTATTGAACTTCCTTGCCCAAACAGAAGGCATCTACCTAGTACTTGATAAGTGCGAATCCTTTTTGTGGGACATAGGTAAAGGCAAAACGCGCATACCCAGACCAGACGCCGCAGTATGCGGCGTCTGATCAGGGTCTCCACTGTTTGCTCACAGAATGATCTATAAGAATTTGAATAAAATGAAAAATACCACCCAACACCCCTAAAATTTGAATTAGACTCGTCCTACCCATAGAGATAGGAAAGTTCAATCTGCTTAAATTGGTTAAAAGTGACGTAACACTGTGCCCAATACCATTATCTCACGGGCTGGTCCATATACCAGCCAGCAGTCTCCATCAGCAAAACACCATTCGATTGGCGTTTCGCTGGTAGACTAATAGTGGCTCACTTGGATTTCGTTGTATCATTCACAATTCTAGCCACATAATCATATGCCGGTGAGTCCGGTACTACCTTAACTAAAGTGGGGTTTTGCCTACTGGCTGTAAGCATAGTTGTTCATGAAAATGATCTATTTATAAAATGACAAACCCAGCTCATCGCCATAGCTCATGGCGATGGGTTGGGTGTTTCATTTTAATGTTGTGAAACCATGAGGCAATATTATGCAGGTATTTTTCACAGAATGAGATGTGTCATGCTCACCACTTAGCCGGTGCTACCATACAGATTGCAAACTTAGTCAATTACAATTGCAAGCATATAGCACATGGATTTGAATCAGTTTATTTTTATCTATTTCAGATGCCTGTGGCTTGTCAGACAACAATCATATAGAGAGTATACAAGAAAAGTCCCAGTGTGCCCTGGAAGAGTATTGTCGAAGTCAGTATCCTAACCAACCTACTCGTTTTGGGAAACTACTATTGCGCCTCCCATCCCTACGGACGGTCAGTGCACAGGTGATAGAGCAGCTGTTTTTCGTGCGGTTAGTTGGTAAAACGCCTATTGAGACGTTGATCCGTGATATGTTATTGAGCGGCGGATCATTTAACTGGCCCTACATGGCGATACAATGATGGTAACTTTGGGATGCTAGTCTTTCTAATAGAACTCCTGCAGGTGAGCAAGGCCGCTGGCAAACTAACACTACATTGAGTAGTCCGATTTTGGACAATTTGTATGCACAATTTTTTACTGTCTTTGTAACTTGGTTCTGACATAAAAGAGAAAATGTCGCCATTGCCAAATTACAACCACGCAGCTAGCAGGTTAGCAAAGAAGTAGTTCATGAACTCGAATTTGGAGACAAAGCTGTCATGCAATTGTAAACAATTTGCAGTAGAATGACAGTAATTTTAATACTGATTGGCAGTTTGGGATGTTTAAAAGAGGTAAAGACAATGGACATGTTACTTGGAAAATGTAAATTTCCAAATAGTTGTCTTACTTATTTTCAGTAACATATGATGTAGATACACATTGGAATTGCCTCTATGAGGCAATTCCAATGTGTACCTTCATCATCTATATGTCTTTTCAATAAATAAGCGTTTCACCATAAGCTTTTTTTAAACAATTCTCAACCACTTTTATTTATTCAAAGAAATGAGCGTGTAGAAATGAACAAGTTTTCATGTAGTTTGTTCTGCACCTGCATGACAATAATAGACTGTCTATTTTATGCTTCTGGTGGCCTATCTTGAGATGTTTCATGGGAGTATATTGCTAAATTGCTAGTTACGTGGTTGTATCAAGTTGTTTTAACGGTGGAACCAAGTGAATCCATTAAAGGCATGGCCGATTATGAACTATCCTTATCAAATTAAGCTTAGTCTCCTTTGTTAAATTGAACACTTTAACCAAATGGGTGGACACTACGTAGGAAACAATGGGGCCTGCATAATCTTTATTAGTTTTGCACAATCTGATCTAGTCTCTTTATACAGGAATGTGTCAAATTTGGTTGGTTTAGCAGCGGCTTGCTTATCCCAGGTTTAGTAAGAAACGTTTTGCTACAAGTCTTATGTTGGATAACTTTGTTGTTATTTTAAAGTATTTAAATTGAATTATTGATATGAAAGTGAAGTGGCCAAACTGCATGTTGGACTACTCAATGGGACAAAATAGCAATTTCTAGCATACCCAACTCTGTAATTGTTGAAAATGAGTGAGACAAGTGTTTGCTTACTAGTGAAAATTTGGTCATTTCCGAATTGATTGGTTGGTTGGTAGCAGTACGAAATTTGATTCTTTTATAATGGATTATTAGCCTTATAAACAACAAAAACTACAGCAAAACCTGTGTAAAACGGCCACTTTCAAAAAGATCGAAAACTGGGTTTCAGGACCAATTATTTCTTAATGCAGGTAAAAGTATTGCAAAATGCTCCAAAGCTACCATTTGTCATTAAGATATTTGTTTTGTCTATTTTCGAGTGGTCGTTTTACACGGGTTTTACTGTAATAGCAATTTATTGTTAGAAAACAATGTTTCCAAAAGCCAGGTTTTCTGTAAATTTCTCGATGGATAAAAGACTTTGGGCATACATTTGTGAATATATTCGTATACATCAGTTTAAATGATTTCTTTTGGGTTTTTTGGAGTACCCACAACCTTTGTTTGATTGAGTTTAGTTTTTTTAGTTACGAATTCTTATCTAATGAATGCCTGTAATAATAGTTGTTCTAAATCATTTGTGGTAGGGTTTTGTTTCTCACAGCAGATCAGACCATTTAAGGCTAGCATCCTAGAAATGAAAGATAATCTAACAATAATGCCAACCTCTCAATCAGACGAGCATACAGTCTATTGAAACAAGTTTAGCGCTAGAGAAAGTTAGCGATGACTTGAAAATAGGGAACGCGCAGGAACGTAGTTTGGTTCATTCATCTCGCTATATATGAAAGTATTCTTTTGATTGTTACAGCTCAAATGTATTATAATTGTGTGTGCTTAAAAGCACAAATATGTTAAAAAGTATCGACTTTACTCTGAGTATATTATCAATGGCGTAGCCGGAACGCTGAAAAAGTAACTGCCATCAAAGGGAGACTACTGGATCAAGCAATGATTCTCTTCAATTGCGTTTCTTTACAAATGGTAACTTCTCTTAAAGGAAAGAATTTGCTAGCAGAGGGAGCGAATTCTTTCCTTTATGAGCAGTTCCTTATAGTATGGAAAATCACCTTTATCACATTAAGTGACCTCCCTTGAATGTTACTATTTTTATTACGCACGAGCGTAACCTGCGTAATGGGTGCTACGCCAATGTATTTGGAGTTTGTATAACCATCATGTTAAATATATGAGCATGCGCATGCCAAAACCAACCGAATAGAATGTAACCCGAGCAAAGACTCTGATTGTTTTCTGCACGAAGAAACCATTAAGCCATTAATGCTCCTCATCAGGCGTTACATAGGTTCCGATGAACGAACTTTTAATGCGTAGATTTGTGATTATTGTCCTACCCAACAGATTTAACATTTGTTGTGTGTGCTCATAAGAACCGTCTCATTTGAGACGGATCTTTTGAGTACACACAACATATGGTTTGGTTTAAAATTAAGAAAACTATTTTATTACGCACTCTTACTTGGGGGCCAGGCTTGTTGTAGTCTTCGTTAGATATACAAATCATTGTGTTGGTTTTGTCATAGACATGCTCGTATGCCATTTTTCGAGCATGCATCTCATAACAAACATTTTGAAGGCATGCTCAAGTTTCCAAAATTGGCAGCAACTTTTGACATCATACTGAAAGATAATATGAAGTAGCATATGAATTCTCCAAAGCATACTCTTAATTCACAGCCTCATACTTCATACAATTTTGCTTATTTAAATCATTGCATGCGCAGACAGTATTGGTTTGTATCTGTACATTTTTAGGTGTCTTAGGACAGAAATGGTTTTAGCTTTTTATCTATTGATTCACAGAAGAGCCTATCCTACCATGCTATACTAGCCCCTCCATGAAAATTAAAATTGACGTTTTTCTGCATATAGATTTGTTGGTTAAAGGCATCCGCATCAAAAAATTTGTATATATTTGATCCTTCTTTTACTGGAAGTATAGCCAATTTGGATTGACCATAGTGTAAGCCAAATTTGATTGACAATTCTGTACGCAAACAGTGTATTGAATACGCGAGGTAGACGATAATGCAAAGCGAATGAAAGAGATGTACACTTTAACCCATTGTAGCTAAATGTATTTCCCATCCATATTATCATGGGTGATACCCATTTCAGTTATAGGGACAAATATACATCTGCACTGCATGTTATTAAGCCTGCATTAAGGTTGTGATTATCTAAAGAAAAACGTCAAATGTATAATGACTGTTATAATGCAATCCTGTTCACTACGAGAAATATCAACGATATGGAGATATTTATTTGACCTGTCAATCTTTGTCAGAAAACAATACTTACTTTCAAGAGATATTAAACTCTTCTTATATAGTTTTCAAACAAACGTTATGATGTACTACAACATTCCATATTTATGACTACTTTTCCCCCACTTTTTCTAATGTCCTGTTGATTGTAGAGAACAGGTATCAAACTGGTAAATGTATACGTCGATTTGGTGGTATTTACGCGTATTGCCGGTTCTTTATAGACCGGAAGTGGTAGATATTGGTGTTAATACTATATAGAATAAAAGCACCGCAAGCACTGCATAATACCCCGCCACTGCTGGGGGCACCAAAAGTTATTTTGTGAGATATATAATGCCTAAATAGCAACAGAACTGAGATAGACAGTGATATGACGTCCTTAGTCACAATATGTAACCTTTGATGGTCAACATATCTGTGAAGTTTCATTCAGATACTCCGTATAGTAAATGAACTACAGGTCAAAAACCATTTTTCAGATCAATCAAGGGCGGATAACTCATGAACTGGAAAGGTAAGGGTGACGGTCCTTACTAAAAATATGTAACCTTTGATGTTCAACATATCTGTGAAGTTTCATTCAGATATTCCATATAGTAAATGAACTACAGGTCAAAAACCATTTTTCAGATCAATCAAGGGTAGATAACTCATGAACATGAAAGGTAAGAGTGAAGATCCTTAGTCACAATATGTAACCTTTGATGATCAACATATCTGTGAAGTTTCATTCAGATATTCCATATAGTAAATGAACTACAGGTCAAAAACCATTTTTCAGACCTATCAAGGGCGGATAACTCACAAACTGGGAAGGTCAGAGTGACGGTCCTTAGTCACAATATGTAACCTTTGATGTGCAACATATCTGTGAAGTTTCATTCAGATATCATGAACAGTAAAGGAATAACAGGCCAGAAACCATTTTTCCAATACGAAAAAGGGCAGTAACTCCGTTAAAAATGGACGGATTTTGCCCATTAACAATCCCATACCACTCATCGCCGATAACAATATGTATGCAAAATTTGAAAGAATTCCGTGAATAAATACTCAAGTTATCGATCGGAAATGGTGAGCACGGACGGACGGACGGACGGACAGACGGACAGACACCGAAGGGTATAACATAATACCTCGCCACACTTTAGTGGCGGGGTATAAAAACATGCCATATGCCTAAAGGACTATAGAATTAGATCATTTTTAAGTATTTGGAATGCACATGACAACTTATGTAAGCATTTAGGAATAGATTCGAGTGCTCGAATCTATTCCTAAATACTTATGTTAATCGCCATGCACATACTGAATACTTAAAAATGATTGAAGTCTATAGTCCTTTAAGCATATGGCATGTTTTTCTATATATACTTAAGGAAAAAAGAAACGCAACAGACAAAAATATAATTTTAGCGCGTTTAAATGACGGTTCGGTGAAATCTCTTTTGAAAATTTCCTTTTGAGTGTATTAAGCATGTGATGAAATACCAAAACGTCATTTTAACGCTTCATTTTACGCCAGAAGATGAAACATTTGAAAACGTAAAATGTGACGTTAACGTCAGAATAAAGATCAAGTAACCGCGATTTTTCCATGTTTGGTTATTTGGCGTCGACTTGACAATGTGCAAATTAAAAAAACGTCCAATCATACTCGTAATGCAGTCAAATATTGCGTTAAAACACGCTACTTGAATGGCAAGATACACAATGGTAGTGAAAAAACGATAAACGTCACTTAGAGCCGTCGGGTTTGGGTCGCTGGTGAATATACGGGATAAGTTAAACATAGAGACATCAGAACATGCTTTCTTGGGAAAAACTGACTTATCAGATACCGTAGAAATACGCTGGTAAGGTGTTTATATTGACGTTAGCCAAACAAAACACGGCATAATGCAAGAGAAAACATCTGATTTCATGCCGAGAGTGAACAACAAACTTGTTATCTGTAACCTAAACTTTGTCACTGGACCATTTTATCATTAATAAAAAACACATTAACATTATGGAAACCATTAAAACGTAGGATATCGAATTTTGACGTCAGAATTTAGGTTTTTTGACGTCTAAAGATCTCAAGTCATAATTCTTGAACAAAACGTCCTTGTAATGAGAAAATCTAAAGCAGAAAAGAAAGTTTACGCGTTTAACGCAGTATTCAGAGTTTACGTTAATGACGTTACGCCGTTTCAGAATCCTACAGAAACTTCGCCATTTGATCATTTCCTTGATCCGCAATCTATGCCAAGACATTCTTAAACAATAAAACCGATGTTTGCTTCAAGCTTTGCTTTTATTGACCTGTTTCAGCAGTTTATTACGGGGGTCAGGCTGGTTACGCGCATACCAAACTGATTACGTAATCGATAATAACGTTGAACCTGCTGTAATTTGACGAACACACACTGCTCCTATTGATAAACATCATTTGCCCTAAAAAATCGCATCATATTGTATGCTTACAGTGACTCGAAGTGTTTGTTGCGTTTCTTTATTCCTTAAGTATAGTATTAACACCAATATCTACCGTTTCCGGTCTATTATGTACCGGCAATACGCGTAAATACCAGCAAATCGACGTAAACATTTACCAGTGTGGGTATCACTGATGGTCAGACTACAAGTATAAGCTTTTTCAAAAGGACTTGCCATCTCTAAGCACTTAACTCAAGTGGTCTGAAAGTACAGCAGCCATTTGAAAGCAAATTTTCAGTGGCTGTTTCAAACTAAAGGATGAGCTATTAAATGACACATCCAGCTCACATGGGTGAAAGTTTTCAGGATTAATCCTGATTTCAGGATTTTGAGGCTGACTTTCCATAGAAAGTCAGCCTCAAAATGCTGAAAGCTTCTCTGATACTAAATACATTTAACCATTTAAACATGAAATGATTAATTTTTCTAGGCATCCTGTAAGTTTAAGAAATTGAATTTCTATAGTTCAGGATTTTGGAAATTTTGAACTTTCACCCATGAGCTCATATGGGTGAAAGTCAGCCTCAAAATGCTGAATTAGGCAGATTTTGATAGCTTCTCAGATTAGTTTGCAGATGATCTAAACACAATTAAACATTTAAACATGAAATTATTCATTTTTGTAAGCACCCTGCAAGTTTTAAAAAGTACCTGTTTCCCGATTTCAAGGCAAACATGCTTATACATGGACTGACTTAAAACTATGCTATATTTTTTTTATTTCTGCTAAAACTACAGTTTGTTATAATTGGACACTTGTCATTAGTATCAATACTCATAATTGATCAAGGTAAAGTAAAGTTTGATCGTTTGTTAAAAAAGAGCTGGATATAAATAAGGCAGCTCGTTTGAAATGGTTGCGTGCTATCCAGTAGAGCTAATGTCTAATCTATTGCAAGTCTGCTAGCAACTCTCTTAGGCTGTTGTCAGGCCTTTAGTTAAGAGTGCGTAATGAAATTTAACTTTCTTATTTCTCGACCAAAACATGCGCTGTGGATTTTGAGCACCCCAAACATATGTTAAAACTGATAGGTAAAAAAATATTTACCATTTTACGCTCAAATATTTTGTTAATCTTCGCCTATGCTAGGATATAAACCTAGGATATAAGCTGTCGCTTAAACTGTCGTATTTTACCTAAACGTTAATACTGATGTTTATTACCTAGTAAGGGTATTTGCACGGGAGTTGGTTAACGTTTTTTCATACGAACTGCCTCATTTTCGTTCTGTTGTAAATATATCACGTGATCTCATTTGTCATCAATCTAGCAGACCATTTATGGCTATATGATCCTTAGTATTAACCTCTTAAAGTTTCACTGACATTTGCAGCAGACGACAATTTTGTTTTTCTCTGCCTTAAACTTGGCTTGATATTACACGTGGATCACCTGCCAATAGAGCTTCAGTCTTACTCATGGGTGAAAGTTTTCAGGATTAATCCTGAATTCAGGATTTTGAGGCTGAATTTCCATAGAAAGTCAGCCTCAAAATGCTGAATTAGGGAGATTATAGAAGCTTCTCTGATAAAATTTTAGATTATCTTAACACAATTAACCATTTAAACCTGAAAATATTCATTTTTTAGGCATCTAGCAGGTTTGAAAATTTGAATTTCTAAAGTTCAGGATTTTGGAAATTCTGAAATTTCACCCATGCTTACTTTCCTTTAACATGAAGGAAAATATCTAAAAACATAGTGTCGTCTGCTGCATTTATTACTTTCATTTAAAGGGTTTTAGAATCACAAGGTTAGACCAAATAAAAAAATACCTGTGTTTAGGTTAGGGTAACCCAACCCTACCTAAATTTACTGGTAGAAACTAGAATTTTTTTCAGGTTTTCTGGAAAAAAAAAATATTTTTATGTATTTTGAAATGCATAAAATTATATTTTTGTCCAGGAAAAAAATAATTCAAAAAAATGTGTGCCTCTCCTACCTAAAATTTTCCGATTTGCTACCCGAAACACACTTATATTTTTAGTTGGTCTTATTGTAATTTCTTAGTAGTATCCATGTTTGTAGTAGCAAATAAAATTAGCTTTGCATGGCAAACTTTAAAGAGCCAACAAACATACATGTTAAACATTGAGGTTGTATGCTATCCAGAATGAAAAGGGTTGATCTAACGACCAATGTTAAAACATTTAGACCAGTTCGTGAGATTTGGGTTACTTATTGCTAACGAGTACATGAAGCAATCCCTATGTAAATTGGTGAAAGTTTTCAGGATTAATCCTGAATTCAGGATTTTGAGGCTGACTTTCAGCCTCAAAATGCTGAAATGGAAGAATTTTAATAGGTCTTCTTACTTATATACAGTCTGTCAGAAGACAATTGGCCATTCAAACCTGAAATTTTGAATATTTAGTGGGCATCCTGTTTTAAGATTTGAGATTCAAAAGTTCAATTTTGAACTTTCACTCATGTATGTATGCACGCGAAGCTATCTAGTGAGTCTAGATACCTAATTTTTTAACCTGAGCAGTCATTTGTGCTCTTGCTGTGCGTATGCGAGGCAACACTGTGCAGTTGTGCAGGCTTCTACCCGCAAAAGCGATAAGAACTTACACCTCATGATCTGACTGGTTTATATTATTCATTGATTCAAAGTGTTGTTAATGTATTATCATGCTCTTATAAAGAGAAAACTCATCTGTATATTGTTTTCATCTTAGTAAAATGCCATGCTTCATACCTTCCATCAAACTAAGCATAAGCTCATAATATAACACTTTATTCATATCTTGGCTTGTACTAAATATAATTTAGACTATCTAAAGTGAGGGGTAATATTTTCAAATCTAAACATGGTGTCGCTGTCGAATATAACTCAGACTATTTTGTATCACAGATACAAACACTATGAACCCTAACCAGACTTATCCAAGGATAGCAAACTAATTTGGTTCGATATTGGCAACCAAAAAGCATAAGCTGAATATAGAGCAGATGATAAAAGTAAAGGTATAACGTTCCTTTTAATTGCATAATAATAGAGTATCTGATGAGAGAGGTTAAAACAAACCCTCTGTAAGTTGGCTATATGGATTAAACAAAATGAATTATTACCGCAACAAAAAACAATAATTTCATTTTATATGCGGACTTTTCGTGATCAGGCACGTACATGTACGCTTTCAAGTACATGTAGCTTAATGTATATTTATATTACAGTAAAACCTGTGTAAAACGGCCACTCTCAAAAAGACAAAAAATGATTTTCAATACCAATTATCGCTTAATGCAGGTCAAAAGAATTGCAGAATGGGAGCATTCTGCAATACTTTTGACCTTCATTAAGCTACCGTTTGTCTTTTAGACCTTTGTTTTGACTATTTTTGAATTGCCGTTTTACAAAGGTTTTACTGTATCTCTTTTATTACTTAGAAGACATGTACGCCATTAAATCTATTTGTTACTCATGCTGCAAACATTGACTTGTAATGCGGATATTATAAGCATGCTATATGCAGCAAAGTGCAGGAACACAGAAATTCTGGCACTGAAAACTTTTCCATACTGTTGAAAATGTTGCCATCGTAGAGCTCAGTGATGCTAAATGCTCCATGGATTGTGTTAGTTTACACACAGATTTCGGTGCAATACCCTAAGAATGTTATTTTGATCTGGCCAAACTGAATACTGTTGGTGATAATTATGAATATTATCAAATCTCGTTAATTCGAAGTCCTTGGGACAGACGTTTTTATTTTGAATTATCAATAGTTCGAATAACAGGGAGGGAACATAAAGTATATAACCCTTATGAATGATAATTATCATTCTTTGCTATATGTTATGTGTGCACAAAAGAAACGTTTCAGAAAGACGTTTCTTTTATGCACACAACACATATGTTTTTATAGATTATTTTATTAATTCAATTCGAATTAGCACTAGTTCGAACAATAGGAGTTTGAATTTTCGAGGTTGTACTGCATCATGCTTGTCACATTTTATCATTTCTCATCTAACTTATATAGTTTTGGTGTCATACACTACCATCTGACCATCCTCCATTATTATCATTTTCATCGCCTTGGTTTAAAACCAACTTCATGCCACTTTTACCCATAGTGCTTGCTTTAGTTTGTATTAAGACAGAGAAGTCACACAACAACACCTCAAAAAATGTCAGGGGTACACCACCGTGCGTCCTTACATGATCAGCCCTGGAGATTATAAAAACTTTTTCACCTCAACTGAGCACGAAGTTGCATTGCAAGTGCCCATTGGGGGTACAATAGTGAAAACGATGGTTCTTCTTGCTTTAACCGATCAGTTATTGTTTTTATATGATTTACCCTTCTATTGAACGTTAAAATGCCAACAATATTTTAACATTTATGAGCAGAATAAATTTCATGTTAAATTGAGTTGAGCATGAACAAAGGTGTATAATCTCCCAACCAGTCTTAAAATAGGACATCATTAACACCTTTGACCTTTGATACTGGTGTATAGGTACATGTATGTTGGGTGGTGTACATCTTATGTTTCTGAGGTGTGTGAGTGTAAGTCAATATTCCATAATGCCAATAGAATTATTAGAAATTTGTTCTTTGAAGAGATTGTCGAAATATTATTAGCTACGTCGTGAATACAGAAAACTATTGTTATTTCAAATGTAAAATTTCTGTGAACTAATTTTCCCCAGTCGTACAAAAAATTCCAGAAAAAAATTAAATATTCAAATAAGAGATAGTGTCTGAAAATACAGTTAGCATACTGATTACTTTGAGCTTTTTTTTTTGAGTATTTGCATGGGTGAAATATTTTAGAAATATTCCTAAATTCAGGAATTTAGGACTGAATTACAGCAGAAAGCAATATCCTCTATGTGTCTTGGTGCAAGTCCTGAATTAAGAATTTTGAACCTGACTTTTTATAGAAGATTCAATATTACAGCCGATAATTAACAATTTAAACTAAATTTGTAATATTTTGTAGGCTTAATGCAAATCTTTAGATTTGAATTTCACTTTCAGGATACTGGATGTTGTGAACTTTCATCCATGTAGTTGTACCGTAAACCTACTAACTTTCCAATCAATGATTGTATACTTGAGTCGTGCATGATATACACGTTTATACAGTAGTATCAAATATTGCTTATTTTGTGTCGGAAGAAACATTCCGGTAGTGTCTGGAATAAACTTGATAAACATATTCATAATAGTTTGGTATCGCAATAGTTTCCTGTAGATCAAGAGAAGATTTCGACCAGAGTGTTATAGTGCTAAAACGTCATCCGAGGACATGACCAACATACGCAAATGACATATATGCTTTCCTACCCAACTGGTAGCTTATGACCAGATCACCATGAAAGTGTTAAGGGCTAAACAGAATTAGAAATAATAATGTCTGTCTTCATTTTAGCCATTTTCGATGTTGGGATGAACTCGGATAACATTTTGACGCATGCCAAGCTTGTCATGTGTAGTTAGATATTGGATGGATGGTTGAAAGGCAAGTTTAACTTGTATAGCAAGTGCTAAGCAATATGTATGGTTCTGTCTAGGCTTCGGCAAATCTATTTACTATGTATAAAAAGAACACATCAAAGTAAACAATACAGTAAAACCTGTATAAAACGGCCACTCAAAACTAGACAAAACAAAGATCTTAATGACAAATGGTAGCTTAATGAAGGTCGAAAGCATTGCAGAATGCTTCCCTTGGAACGTTCTGCAATATTTTTGATCTGCATTAAGCGATAGGTCTTGAAAACCAATTTTCGGTCTTTTTGAGAGTGGCCGTTTTATACAGGTTTGACTGTATACCATATTCGACATGATAAGTACACTGTGTGCATAACTTTTTACAAATTCTACATCATCTTTTGAAAACAAAATTAGCTGATAAAGCCAGCTGAGATCAGGGTCCACACTTTCCTCCACAAGATGAAACTAATTATATTGAAATTCCCCTGGATTGACGGGAAATCAGAAAGTTATAGTTATACACTGTAAAACATAAGTGCAAGCTAACACCAAAAGAGGTGGCAGCTGAGCTGTCCCTCCTTTTGGTGTAAACGTGCACCTACTTACCTACTCAAACAACTTGAGGCCAACATTTCTGAAGTTATAAAAATGATAAAACATTTTCTCTGGGGAGATACAATCGAACAGAACATAGCTTTAAAAGTCATTGAAATGTTACACCAAAATCAGCGGTATTTCATCTGCCACCAAAACTTGGTGTAAAGTTACACATATCTTTTACAGTATAGGAGTATGTGCATGCGTGTGCTTATTATGTCGATACGGCCACTCTCTCTCGATATCTGCATTCCTGATAACTCAAAATACATGTTTAAGACGAAGTAAATTATATTTACACCTTTTATACTAATGAATTCTTACACCTGGTCTGGTACAGTTAGCATCAGTATAACATGTTATTTTCAAAATCGAAGACTATATAGTTTTAACTTGAATCTTAGGGCCATGTTTAAAAATATTTCTGTTTCACCTGACCCGACCCTGTCTGAAACAATTGGGTAGGTAGGTGGGTGTCTTTATTTTAGTCAGGGCTCAGGCAGATAAGTCATCATTTCACAATCTTATAAATATAAAGAATAATCATAATGTCATCATTTGATAAATTGTAGCACTGTATTCTTCACCTAGCTCCTGAAAAAACACGGAGTAAATTTTTACATCAGTCTGCAAGGGATTAGCTTCCGAAACTTAAAAATAATTGACAGCTAAATATGGTAATTAAATTATTTGGGTAGGGGGCATTTTGGTTGGTAGGTAGGGACGGGTGATACAGACATATTTTTATTTTAGGCTTGGCGGTTTATATATTTGTATATAAGGCTATTAGAGGAAACATGAACAACCCCTATCGAAAAATCTCGGCCTTTTTAACCCTTGTAGACCAATGAAATTTTCCATAAAGTTTGATACAAGTAAATTGTATGTATATTGAGGGCTCACAGGTTATAATTTCCAAATAATATATTTCTTTCTCTGAACATGGATTGTGAAAACTCTTCTGCGAATCCACTTATAACGCATATAATGTGTAGATCATGATCAGATACAACCCTTTGTTAGTGCCAGCATTGTATATGTTATCTATGAAAAGAATTTACTGCAAAATGATTTGGTTTGCAAAGAAAACACTTCTTTATTGTGTTTTGTCAGATGTTGCAGCCATTCCTGTGATATTCTGACATTTGATATCATTTGGACCATTCAGGTTACGTCAGTGAACTGTAATGGCCAATCACATGAGTTGTTGATACTTGTGTCACCCTTAAAACACCATCTTTCTGGAAATGCGCAGGTCCTCATCACTGTAGGTGGTGTTAAAGTATCCTACTATGGCGGGAGATAATCCACGCACTAAAGCTCTTTGGTTGGCCAAAGCTCTTGGTTTATTAAACAGGTGCCCTGTTATTGTCTCAATTCGACCTAGATAGGTAAATCGTTTAGGGGAGGGAACCAGTCCAAGGTTGGTCTGAGGTACTACGTCTTGACTGTCAGCACAGCGAGTATCTCAATCTAAACCGGGTTCCCCTAAACATGTAAGGTATCATGTATCTTCATGTTAGAAAATACGAAAACGTATTTAAAGAAGTAAACAATGAGTTTGGTGACAGCTTCCATTAATGGCCATATTATAGGTATAATATCCCTTTCTGGCATGACAAGAAACGTGACATTTTATCCATGTTTTGCAGCTGTTTGGTGAATATTAATCTCCTAAACAAACCTATCCATCTGTTTTGGAGCAAACACAATAGTCCCTGATTAGACTGCTCCTAGGAGCAGTCTGATCAGGGACTATTTGTTTGTTTTACAGCAAATATCGTGTTAACTAGGACGGATTAGTCTTATCATCCGCTGAAAAATGCCATTGTAGATAATTAGCTGGTAAAATGAAGCGTTAAACTTGTAACCGTTTTTTGATGTACTGTCGTACCAACCAAGAGTGACAATGACGAAATATTTTGTTTACAATTGTTAAGTAAAATATTAACTTGTACACTCCACTTGAGCTAACGCTAATCGATAGATCACTTGTGTATTATAATCCTAGCCTGTGAATAGGATTAATACACAAGTGATCTATCGATTAAAAGTCCCTGATAACTTTGTAAACAAAACATGACGTCAGTGCAACTCTTGGTTGGCAGGACATGGACAGTAAAGATTAATTCTTATTACTCTCAAGTTGTTATTGTTGACTCATTTTGGGCGTCCCAATTTGGGACATTTGCAAATTGTGTAGATTTCTAAGACTCTATTAGGCGCCATCTAATCAGGATCTGCATTATGTGCTTAATATGTATCAATCGAGGTAATGTACAAAGAATTACCAGCAGCCATTTATATTCAATCTAACGTCATTCCAGCACGACTTTAATAGTATGGTCACATGGGTAATGTCAGTGTCACATGGTGTGTCACGTGTTATGCATTGTCCCATTTCCATGTAAAATAAACAGCTCGGGGAACCAGCTGATGACGTGCCATAAACTAACACAAATAGGTTAGTTGTCTTAATTACGTCCAAGTCAACAATTTTTCAGTCATGTCGGGACGTTTTCCCGTCTTCTTGTGTTAAACCAATACTAAGCATAGGATAAAATGTCTTGATCAAGGACGCAACACAGTGCTTCCGCAGAGTCTCGAACCAGCGATCCTTCGATCCCAAAACTAACATTAGTCTACCAATGCGCTCCCAAAAGAACAGGTTTGTGATGTCAAAAAGACGTGCAGACCCTGATTTGTAACATTTAAGCATGTAATAGGGATGTCCCATTTATATGGCTACTGACAAAGCTGAGGTTTTAACTTGTTTCATACTCAACTCAACTGGGCATGAAATTTAACCTGCTCATAAATGTTAAAATGCCAACGAACTTTTATCAGCAGGATAAATACAACATATGCTCATAAAAACTAAATACCGACAGATAAAGAAGTTTTTTGCTTTAAGTCTCTCAGATGTTGCATTTATCATGCTAATAAATGTTAAAATGCCAACAGTTGCTTGCATTTTAGCATTTATGGGCAGGATAAAATTCGTGCTCAGCTGAGTTGAGCATGAAAAATGTTTTTTTAACCTCTGGGCCTGGTTTTTAGGAATATGGTACAGATTTGTTTGTCGTATTAGTTTCGGAGTTGTGTCGGTTCTTGTTGTTTTGATCTAAAGTATTATATGTATTGTTATTAACGTGTTGTGCTAAAACATAGTGTCCAAGACACACCTTCTTTAAGCTTATTGAAGAAATAAAACAAGTCATGAAATTATATACTATTGTAGTTTTTCACGTGTTTGTGTTTTCCCTAAAACACAAGAGACTATGACCAGTAAATGCCACAATTACAGACTGCAGACCAATACATGGTACCACGAGGGAGAGACACAAGACTTAAATTTTCAAAGCATTTAACGGAACTGACTCTTAAATCTTTGAGTACTAGAAAACCAAATTGCATAGACATTAACCCTTTGTGTATTGGAAACGCCTAAACGGGTCATTTTACAAACAGTGAATACCCAGATGAAGACCCAGCAGGGTCTACAGTTTTAGTTAAGGTAAAATGATCTTCAGACCATTTTGTTTTAAATTTCCTGGGTGAAAGTTTTTAAGGATTAATCCTGAATTCAGGATTTTGAGACTGACTTTCAATTAGAAAGTCAGTCACAGAATGCTGAATTAGAGAGATTATAATAGCTTCTGTGATTAATTTTCAGATTATCTAAACAAAAAATAGCCATTCAAACATGAAAGTTTTCGTTTGTAGGCATCATGCAAGTTTAAACAATTTTATTTCAAAGCTCAGGATTTTGGAAATTTTGAACTTTCACTCCTGAAATTATAACCCGACACCAATGACTATCTGTACAATGTTCTATCCCAACTTCATTGTATTAAGCCAGAAGGAATAAGTCATTAGTATACAAAGGGTTGAAGTATGTGCAAATAATTGATTATCAGTAAAGTAAAATCTGTGCAAAACGGCCACTCAAAAATAGACATGATAACAAAGATCTTCATGACAAATGGTAGCTTAATAAAGGTCAAAAGTATTGCAGGAATATTCTGCAATAGTTTTGACCTGCATTAAGCGATACTTTGTATTGAAAGTAAGTAAGGTTGCAAAGATCAGGAATCAATACAATCAAGTACCACACCTGACCCAGGATACCAATGGGAAAGTGACAAACCCACAGAAGACACCACAAACGAGAGCCAACAGGTCAGCCCTTTCCCAGCAGGTGACCACAAAGCACATATAAACAGACGCGCACAAAACATAGCAAACACAAGATAGAACAAAAACATAAAAGATCCACAAAAGAAGTACCGCCTTGGAACGGTCAGTAAAATATTCCACTGGAGGGCTTAAACCTATTTTCGGTCTTTTTGATCTATGCAAAGGGTTATTTTAGAGCAACTTATAAATCACAAAACATAAATCCCATTCCAACCCCTTAGTTCACCTTGGGTATCATACAGTTCACAGGTAAAAGCATATCAACTAGTTTTCAGTGCTCAGTTAAAAAAATAAACTGATCTCTACAATTTCGATATGTGACTGTAAGGTCAAAGTGTTTGATTCTTGTTAGTCAATACTTCTTTCCCCTTAATTTGATGTGCAACATGATCACATTCAAAATGTTTTACATGTTAATCCAACAATAAAACAAAAGTAATATAAAATACAGAATACGAAGTACCAATAAACCAAGAAACCTGCTTTCCTTTCCTCAGCGAGATATAAGACACATAGAACAATGGTCATATAAAATAACACATTAACAAGTACCAATTAACCAAGCACCATGCTTTCATTTCCTCAGCAAGATAAAAGACTATTAGAGCAATGGTCATATAACATAACACAGTAGCAAGTACCAATAAACCAAGCAACCAGCTTTCCTTTCCTCAGCGAGATGAAAGACACATAGCACAATGGTCATATTAATAATACAATACGAAACACCAATAAACCAAACAATCTGCTTTCCTTTCCTCAGCGAGATGAAAGACACATAGCACAATGGTCATATTAATAACACAATACGAAACACCAATAAACCAAACAATCTGCTTTCCTTTCCTCAGCGAGATGAAAGACACATAGCACAATGGTCATATTGATAATACAATACGAAACACCAATAAACCAAGCAATCTGCTTTCCTTTCCTCAGCGAGATGAAAGACACATAGCACAATGGTCATATAAATAATACAATACGAAACACCAATAAACCAAGCAGTCTGCTTTCCTTTCCTCGGCGAGATGAATGACAAATAGCACAATGGTCATATTAATAATACAATACGAAACACCAATAAACCAAGCAATCTGCTTTCCTTTTCTCAGCAAGATGAATGACAAATAGCACAATGGTCATATTAATAATACAATACGAAACACCAATAAACCAAGCAATCTGCTTTCCTTTCCTCAGCAAGATGAATGACAAATAGCACAATGGTCATATTAATAATACAATACGAAACACCAATAAACCAAACAATCTGCTTTCCTTTCCTCAGCGAGATGAAAGACACATAGCACAATGGTCATATTGATAATACAATACGAAACACCAATAAACCAAGCAATCTGCTTTCCTTTCCTCAGCGAGATGAAAGACACATAGCACAATGGTCATATTAATAATACATTACGAAACACCAATAAACCAAGCAGTCTGCTTTCCTTTCCACGGCGAGATGAAAGACACATAGCACAATGGTCATATTAATAATACAATACGAAACACCAATAAACCAAGCAGTCTGCTTTCCTTTCCTCAGCGAGATGAAAGACACATAGCACAATGGTCATATTAATAATACAATACGAAACACCAATAAACCAAGCAATCTGCTTTCCTTTCCTCAGCGAGATGAAAGACACATAGCACAATGGTCATATTAATAATACAATACGAAACACCAATAAACCAAGCAGTCTGCTTTCCTTTCCTCAGCGAGATGAAAGACACATAGCACAATGGTCATATTAATAATACAATACGAAACACCAATAAACCAAGCAATCTGCTTTCCTTTCCTCAGCAAGATGAATGACACATAGAACAATGGTCATATTGATAATACAATACGAAACACCAATAAACCAAGCAGTCTGCTTTCCTTTCCTCAGCGAGATGAAAGACACATAGCACAATGGTCATATTAATAATACAATACAAAACACCAATAAACCAAGCAATCTGCTTTCCTTTCCTCAGCGAGATGAAAGACACATAGCACAATGGTCATATTAATAATACAATACGAAACATCAATAAACCAAGCAATCTGCTTTCCTTTCCTCAGCGAGATGAAAGACACATAGCACAATGGTCATATTGATAATACAATACGAAACACCAATAAACCAAGCAATCTGCTTTCCTTTTCTCAGCAAGATGAATGACAAATAGCACAATGGTCATATTAATAATACAATACGAAACACCAATAAACCAAGCAATCTGCTTTTCTTTCCCCGGCAAGATGAAAGACACATTGAACAATAGCCATATATAATAACTCAACAAGTAGTTCCAATAAACCAAGCAATTTGCTTGTCTTTCCTCGGCAAGATAAAATACACTTTGAACAATGGTCATATAAAATAACACAGTAGCAAGTATTAAAGCCCAAGCAACCTGTTTTTTCCTCAGTGAGATAAAAGACACATAGAACAATGGTCATCTAAAATAACATTAACAAGTACCAATTAACCAAGCAAGCTGCTTTCCGTTCCTCAGCGAGATAAAAGACACACAGAACAGTGGTCATCTAAAATAACACAATACGAAGTACCCATAAACCAAGCAATCAACTGTCCTTTCCTCCCTGGGCAAAAAGCCACATAGAACAATGGTTATATGAAATGACACAATACAAAGTAGCGATTAACCGAGCAAGCTGCTTTCCTTTCCTCAGTAAGATAAAAGACACATAGAACAATGGTCCTATAAAGTAACATAAAACGAAGTACCAATAAACCAAGCAACCGAATTTCCTATTCTCAGCTAGATACAAGACACATAGAACAATGTTTATATAAAATAACACAATACGAATTGCTAATAAACCAAGCAACATGCTTTTCTTTAGCAAGGTAAAAGACACATAGAACAATGGGCATATAAAATAACTCAGTAGCAAGTACCAATTAACCAAGCAAGCTGCTTTCCTTCCCTCAGCGAGATAAAAGACGCACAGAACAGTGGTCATCTAAAATAACTCAAGACGAGGTACCAATAAACCAAGCAATCAGCTTTCCGTATCTCCACGAGATAAAAGACACATAGAACAATGGTCCTATAAAATAACACATTAACAAGTACCAATTAAGCAAGCAAGCTGCTTTCCTTTCCTAAGCGAGATAAAAGACACACAGAACAGTGGTCATCTAAAAAAACACAATACGAAGTACCAATAAACCAAGCTATCAGCTTTCCATTCCTCCACGAGATAAAAGACACATAGAACAACGGTCATATAAAATAACACATTAACAAGTACCAATTAACCAAGCAAGCTGCTTTCCTTCCCTAAGCGAGATAAAAGACGCACAGAACAGTGGTCATCTAAAATAACTCAATACGAAGTAACAATAAACCAAGCAATCAGCTTTCCGTATCTCCACGAGATAAAAGACACATAGAACATTGGTCATATAAAATAACACATTAACAAGTACCAATTAATCAAGCAAGCTAGTTTCCTTTCCACGGCGAGATAAAAGACACACAGAACAGTGGTCATCTAAAATAACACAATAAGAAGACCCAATAAACCAAGCAACCGCATTTCCTTTTTTCAACTAGTTAAAGACACATAGAACAATGGTCATATAAAATAACATATGCGAAGTACCAATAAACCAAGCAAACTACTTTCCTATCCTGAGCGGAATAAAAGACACATAGAAAAATAGTCATATAAGAAGTACAAATAAACCAAGCAACCTTCTTTCATTTCCTTAGCGAGATAAAAAACACATAGAACAATGGTCAGATAAAATAACACAGTAGCAAGTACAAATAAACCAAGCAATCTGTTTTCCTTTCCTCTTCGAGATAAAAGACACATAAAACAATGTCCATATAAAATAACACATTAACAAGTACAAATAAACCAAGCAATCTATTTTCCTTTCCTCAGCGAGATAAAGACACATAGAACAATGGTCATATAAAATAACACAATACAAAGTACCGATATACAAAGCAATCTGCTTTCCGTCCTCAGCAAGATAAAAGACACATAGAACAATAGTGATCTAAAAAGTACCAATAACCCAGGCAACAACATTGCGTCTCCTCAGCGAGATAAAAGACACATTGAACAATGGTCATATAAAATAACACAGTAACAAACACCACAGCGAAATTCTCGATACTGCGGAGCTCGAGTTGATGAGATTCGACTGCATATAAGTACGTGAATAAGTACATATTTATTACGTACTTGTATATATATGTACGAGGGTTGGTGCGTGCACCTCATCAAGCATGGCAAAACTGTTTACCTCTTTGATAGAACTAGATGTTATCTAGGATCTAAGTTCATATCTTCCTATTAATTTTCTTCCCACTGTCGCCTTTTTATCCATTACATTTATTTCATACCACAAAGTTATTTAATGAATCTTTCATTGTGCTCTTTTTATGTTAAGGGTTTGGACAGTTAATCTAAAAGAGAACAAACATTCGCATTGCTAAAGTAAAGCAACTATACATTCTGCATGCTGCAAGAAACTCACTCAGGAGAAAACACACAGAATTCATGGAAACATGAAAAGGGTAATGACGCTTTTAGGAGTGGCACTAGCAATAGCAGGTGTCTTGAAAAACCGGACAGTCTCATATACCTATACAAAAATATTTAGATTAATTCCAGATAGAATGCAAACCCTAGAAATGTTTGTGAACGACAAAGACATCAACTTGATAAATATCTATGGTCCAAATAATGATGATGGGAATTTCTTTGAACATTTAGAAAAACACTTAAGATAAAACGACGAAACAACATTTTAATAGGTGGTGATTTTAACATGGTATTGAACGAACATTTTGATAAAAGAAATGGCAGGATTGGCACAAAAACGCTGCAAAACGGTTATAAACAACATTATAGACGCTTATAGTCTAACTGATATTTGGCGAGACATGCACGCAGACCTAAAGCAATACACGTGGCATTCACACCACAAACCACCTATATTTTTAAGGCTAGACTACTTTTAATTTCAGAAAATGTGAGAAATTCTATTGTCTCCAGCTGACAAAACATTGGATATAAGTCGGTCCACAGTATAGTTTCCTTACCTAAGGGCCTGGTTATTTTAAGCTGAATAATAGTCTTTTATTGAATGAAGATTACTAAGAAAAAAATGAGAATAGAATAGTTGAAATAGCTGAAATAAATAAAGAAGCAAATCCAAACACAAAATGGGAACTACTAAAGGGTACTGTTAGAAACGAAACAATAAAATATGCAACATACAAGAAGAAAGAGACAAATAAACTGGAAAAAAACGTTAACAAATTAAATTACACAATTGTAAAAAGACATTGCTGATTCATCTTATGATAATACAAATAATTTATTAAAAGATAAGCTTGATGAAAAAACCAATACATTTAAAAAAAATACTGAAACTAAGTTAATTGGATTAATCCTGCGACCAAAAGCAAACATAGTCAAATATTTCGCTTGTCCAGAAAAAAACGATCTGAAACGAAATTGATTTCAAGATTATCCATTAACAACTCAATAAGCACAAATCAAAGGGAAATAATTACAGAAATTCAATCATTCTACAAGAATCTTTATAACAAAAGACAACTGAATATCTCAAAATATAACTATTTTGATGAGTCAATAAATAAATTAAGTAATACTGATAGCATTAAATGTGAAGGACTAATAATAGAAGTATAATGTATAAGTGCCCTAAAATGTATGAAAAATAAAATAGCCCTGGCTCAGATGACATAACAGTAGAAATCATAAAATTCCTTTGGAACAATATAAAAGGATTTTATGTCAACTCTATAAATTACTCATTCCAAACTGGATTGCTTACAGAATTACAAAAGCAAAGCATAATCACAATCATCCCAAAACAAAACAAAGATCTGACAACACTAGATAACTGGCGACCAATTAGCTTGTTAAATGTGGTTTACAAAGTTGCAAAAAAGTTACTGCAAACCGCGTAAAACATGTATAACAACAAAAATTCACAACTCACAGACAGGATTCATAAAGGGAAGATACAAAGACGAGAATATTAGATTGCTTTTCGAAATTATCGATAGCGCTGAAGAAGAAAATAAACTATGCTTAATATTTTTCACCGATTTTGAAAAGCATTTGATAGTATTGATCATACATATATAATTAACTGTCTACAAAACATTTTAATTTTGGTGAAGATTTCATCAAATGGGTTAAGTTATTCTACAATGATGCTTAAAGCTGTGTAACAAACAATGTATACTTATCTGATTTTTTTTCCTGTTCTGCGAGGTGTTCGCCAGGGATGTCCCATTTCTACTTATCTCTTCATCATGTGTATTGAATTATTTCCATTCAAGATAGCTACAACTGAGGCATAAAAGGCATTACATATGCAAATTATGAATTTAAAAAGTCTCTTTTCGCCGACGACGCATCTTTTATCCTGGACGGTTCACTAAAATCATCTGAAACACTAGTCGATATTTTGGATAATTTAAGCTATATTTCTGGACTAAAGTTAAATTTCCAAATATGCCAAGTTTTGCGAATAGGCAGCATGATTCAAAATGAAGTTGTATACTTAAAAAAAGAAAATTTAAGTGCTGTTCAAACGAAGCTAGCTCACTCGGATTTCCCTTTTGCACTGATAATACTCATATATACCAAGCAAATTTAGAACCCCAAATCGTACTTTTTGAAAAATTCTTAGAACAATGGCAACATAGAAAACTAACGCTAATGGGTAAAACACAGTAATAAAGAATTATACTCTTCCAAAATTGATATATGCTTTTTCGTCCTACCTAACCCATCCACTCAAACAGTAAAAAGAATTTAAAAAAAAATACTTATGTACGAATTTATATGGGATGGTAAACCTGAAAAAAAAAGAAATATATACTCACGATGGGGTATGAAAGCGGAAGTTTGAAAATGATAGATCTAGATAATTTTATATAGTCATTAAAAATATGTCGATTAAAACTGATGATGGAAGCTGAAAACGATTCAATTTTAAATAGAATATATATCTACAATCTTCGATCATTTTGGGGTACTCTATTGTTTGAATGTAATATCTCTGAAAACGACATTTGAAACTTACGCAAAAGAGATTTCTATAAGATATTCCATCTGCGTGGTGCAAAAGCACACCAAATGAAGTAATATCAAGTTAAGACTTGTTATATTGTGGAACAATAGTCATATAAAGGCATGTGCAAATACAATAATGTGTGTAAACTGGTACCAAAATAGAATAAAGTTTTTTAAAGACATATGAGCCGTGGCATGTGATTTCCATCAATGTGGCATTTTGACAAGTGTAGACTCAGACGAGCCTGGGCAGTCTCCTTTGAAGCTTAGAAACTCCAAATGATGTTCAGTCAGTAGCTTAACAGCCATAGAATATTCGAGCGACTAGCAAAGGCTCTGATCAGACTGCGCGTATGCGCTGGTCGCATATATCACATTGTTGGAAATGTCATGCTGCTGCTCATATATGATGACGTAAGAAGGTGTATCCATTCAACAGATTACGAGAAATAAAGAATCTACCCGAAGGTGAGTTTTAAACTATTTCACTTTGATACATAATATACCACATAAACACCCATACTTAATCAATTAATGAAAACTGAACACATAAATAAATATGCATATAACTTACTACAGAAAAACAAAATACGCCCAGCCAAGAAATCAGAAGTTAAATGGACTGAACAATTTAACGAAGAAAATCTTGATTGGAAAACCATATACACGACCTCCTTACAGGCAACGAAATACATTAAACTTCAAAACTTTAAATTTAAGTTTTTAATGCACATTATTCTAACAAACACATTTTTATTAAAATATAATATTGGGCATACAGCTTTATGTGATTTTTGCTCCATGGAAATTGAAACACTTAATCACCTATTTTAGGAATGCATTCATGTACAACATGTTTGGGCAAATTTATTCATACCCTTGCAAGATTATAATGTATCATCCAAATTACTTAAGATATATAATTGCTTGGCATTACGGAAAGACTAAATCGAACAGAAATTCAATTAAAAAACTTCATAATTTTGCTCGGGAAATATTTCATTTTCAAAAATAAATATCAGAAGCAACATCCAAAATTAATGCGCTTTAAATCATATCTGTGTCAAAGAATCAATATAGAAAAGCAAATTTATTTCATGAAAAACAGACTTGCTCAATTCAACAAGTAATAGGGTAATCTCAGAACTATAATAGAGTAATAAAAAAAAACAATACACCAAAAACACTCTAAATACATAAAAAGGGACAATTATCTCTCTCTCTCTCTCTCTCTCTCTCTCTCTCTCTCTCTCTCTCTCTCTCTCTCAACATACTATTTACACGAGGAAGAAACAGATGCTCGAAAATTCCAGTGTGTGTTTCTGTACAATTTATTTTGTATACGTGTTGTTGTTGGTGTTGTTTTTGTTTGTTTGTTTTTCACTTTTCTTTCGCAATTTCCTTTTTGGTTTATTTTTGTAATTCAAAATTATTTCTGAACATATTGTGAAGATAAAATTTAAAGCACCAGTACACAGACAGCATACCTTTGTGTTGAAATGCTATGTTAATACAATTATATATCGTTTTACATTACATGATATATGCTACTTATGATACACGCATGCTTAGTTGTGCTTATAATGTATATGTTTCAGAAATAAATAATAAATAATAAAAAAGCACCAATAAACCAAGCAGTCTGCTGTCCTTTCCTCAGCAAGATAAAAGACAATAGTGATCTAAAATAGACACATTAATGAGTACCAATAAGGCATGCAACAACCTTGTATCTCCTAAGCGATATAAACGTCGCATAGAACAATGATCATCTAATATACACACATTTCACGATATCAATTTTGGCCCTCCTGAAAGATAATAAGTATAGTGAACCCCCATTTTTGTTATTTTTTCTAAAAAAATATAATGAGTGTCCATGAAATCAAAATCAAAATTGAAGATTTTTAATGTCAGATTTTTTAATATATAATCAATTCTAAAAAAAACAAATCCTATTTTTGAGGGATTACCAAAATATACCATGCAGTATCTTGTCACAGCTTAAAAAAACAAATAAAGTTGCACATTGTCTAGAAGGCTTAACGCCATGAGCATTAATTAAACATAACAGAAAGAAGCTGGCTGATGATAACAACTATTTTAGCTTGATATTTAGGACTTAGGTGTTACGTAAATTGGCGAATTGCTGAAAACTTCCCTGTGGGAATTTAAAAAAACTGAGGATTGTGGCATATCTTTTTTTTATTTCATAAATTGACAGTCCATGTATAGAAAGGTATGCAAAGTATTGAACAAATTTAAACCTGGGAAGTATTTAGTAGCATATGTCATAAAAGCCAGGAGTAGGACAATACTCTCGAGTCGAAAATCAAGTTGAAAAATATGATATATAATTGAATCATTTCATGTGCATATGCTTTGAAATATTAGTTTATAATAACACCATTAGAACATGATTAATTGTTGGTTAAGCTTTTAATACATTCCGATATAGAAATATAAACTTTAAGATGCCATTGTCTTTGTCAATTTAAATACTCAGGTTTTGACCATTCGGGATTGGGACTATTATTAGGGCTAGTGCTTTCTTTGAAAAAGGTATATAAATTGGTAATTATACGTGTGTTATTTTTTTTTTATCTAATGTTAAGGAGCATAAATGGTCAACTCTTTCGCTGTGATGCTGGTATATACTAGGGGTGTTCAATATGAATGAAACCAGCTTTATAACTTTCTTCACATATATGCTACCCTTTCTGGAAAGAGCTATTTGTCGCCTTTAAAATGGCTTAAAACATAAAGAAACACACACTATATTACTCGAGTTACAGACGCTTATATGAAGGCCATTCCTATATACTGAAGTTTTTCTGAAGCAAACACACGTTTTGATACACGTGCGGATATAGTTTCATATCTTTGTAAGTTTGAGATAAAATTGGCACCAAAATTTAGTTGCAATTTTTAGTAACATTCTCAAAGATGCTTGCAGGAAAACGTTTATATAAAAATAGTGTGTATGATCAGGAAATACCACAATCACAAACCGCAGACAACCCCGTGGCACCGCGAGGAAGAGCCGCTCAACCATCACGAGACACCAGGAAGACAAATTAAGCAAAGCAACCAGCTCTCTCTTTCCCATCAAGATGATTGCAATACTAGAATGGACATAAAATAACGTACAACAAAACAAGAACAATTACAGACTCCCACAATGGGAGTAACAATAAGCAAAAAGTCAACAACAACAGTACCACCGCCTTAGAACGGTATCCTGTTTCAATCTGGAGTAAGCAGGCACGTTTGTGACGTCATTAATTGTATAATAATAGTCATTTTGAGTAATCTATTAATGACGTAAATCCTTAGTCGAGCCCGTTTTGCTCTTTGGCGCAGGTTTGTGTGGATTGTCTGAACAGAAAATGGTGAACATAGCGCAGAACAAAGCGTGCTGATATTTTGGGCCTTGGTAAAAACGCTTTTAACCTTGCATCACAGGGCGACATGGGTTGGTCTAGTTGTGCCCATAAGCAGAAAAATGAAGCATATCGATTATATCTTAAAATCGAACGTACCCCAGAGAACAGACTAGTTAATAACATTTTCAAGTGGTCAAGTATGCATGGCAAGTCTTGGGAACGTAAATTGTAGTCATTCATGTGGTCAAATAATCTACAAACTTATCTACAAAATACCGAATTGTCCATGAAAAACTTGGTTAAAGGTAGTCGAACGATATTATAAAAAAAACATTGATGATGCGAATTGGAAAGCCAAATGTGGAATGATACAGATCAGGAAAATGGAAACAAACTGCGAACTTATAGATTATACAAATTAAATTAATAGCTGAAGACTATGTTAAAATTGATATGGAACGAAGCCACCGCCGCATTATAGCCAAATTTAGGAGTGGGAGTTTGCCCTTACAACTTGAAATGGGTCGATATAAAAAAACAAAGGTGCCACTTAATAATAGTTACCTATGTACAGATAATGTGATTGACGATGAAATGCATTTTCTTTTATGTTGTGATTTTACCCTGGTATCAGAAGACCTTTATTAGCTAAAGCTCAATTATGCAATAGGGACTTTCACAATATGTCCTTACATGATAAATTTATTTTCATCATGAATTTTGTTAATATGCAACATATTTTGGCTTCAACACTTCTTCAAATGTTTAATTTAAGGAGACGTATGCAGTGACAAAGTCTGTCATATGGTTAATTTAATCATTTTACTGTCTCCTTAAACTGGAGAAATTAAATCCTTTTATCTATTTTTAGGATAATTATAATAAAAAATGTAATGTCGTGAACATACCTCAACTTCAAAAGTACATATTTTTTAAGTTTCTATCAAATAATTTCTGAGTTCATAGCATATTTTTGGTATATATATATAGCAACTTATATGTTTTAAGACACTGCGTATTTAATGTGTGCCTCTTAAGTCATATTGACTGGATGTTATCAGAATGTATCTAGTTTTAATAGATGTATGTTTTATTTGCTTTGATGACATGTGCCACGTTAACAAACAAATACTTACTTTATTACTCTTACTTACGTAATTATGAACATCGCTGTATCTTATTTTTTTGCGTTTTGCTGAAAATATCCTAAATATGTCTTAAGGGCTTTCTTCTATTTATAGAGTTATCACATTTTATATCATTTTTCAAGCATTTTTTTCTGCTTCTAAATAATGTGCTTACATGAATTACAATGTGTTCAATCTGTCTAGTCCTCAAGACCAGGTGAGTAATTTTATTCTAAATAATGCCTATTGTGGTCAAACTTAAAGTTTACATTCTTTAGAATAAAGCCACACTGTTTAAAAACAAAATTAAGTATATTCACTTAAGGCATTTCTGACTTAATAAAAAGGATTTTCAGTGTTTAAAACTTATCCACTATCCATTAATAATTTGTAGCATCAACTCAGTATGAGCGATCAACATATTGTCTTTGAGCAATGACTAGTTCTAATGTTGATTCGTGCATTTTGTTAGAGATATGTTTAACTGAAAACTGAAAGGTGGTGTTTTGTTTACCATATATTTACAAACATAAGGAGAATTTAGTGAAAACGATTCGACGTTATTTAACAAAAAAGTGTCGTATTTTCGTAACTTTCACATAATCTGTGTATAGGAACATGGGGATACTTTATTTAAAAAATCAAGAATTTTCACCTGGTTATCGAAGAGTTATACGCTCGTCTATATCACTGATATATGTTCCAAGCACTGAGTTTGTTATTGCACTAAAGTTCCCCTCGTTCGAAGGAGTATACTATGCCTGGTGCCAGTTTAAAGGTGGCATATATTCCTTTATAGAAACGTATTCCATTTTGTTGTCGCATATATGTGAAGAAAGATATGAAGCTGGTCGCATTCATATTTGAACACCCCTCGTACCTAAACTATTTGGCATGTTCAAAAAATTATGGTACTCGTTGTACATGCGAGCGGGGAAGGGGCACACTAGCCTGGGCATCCACTAAGTTTCTAAGTCTCGTCCGAATCTTCACTACTCGCACACTTAAAGTTGGAACATAGATGAATGCTCAGGCCATCATATAGTCGTATTACAGTCTAGATAGCTGCGAATACATATTTTAAAATGACTACGCATCGTTAGTATCACAATTTATCAAATGAGCGCAGTGGTGCACAATTTGACTTCCAACGCAATACAGCCACAAGTGACAGGTAACATAAGTGATTAAAACTTGGATTTATGAGCTAGGGTTTAGATGCTGTTAATTATTCATGCAATGTTAACAATTAAATCAAGACATATTTTATGGTTTCTGGTGTAGTAAAATGCATCTATCATAAAGACCTTGAATACCCTACAGTAACAACAGTCCTCCGTATACATATATTAAACGGACGCTAACTTTTTGCATGCTGGATAATTATGCATGTTTAGTGGTCTATTAACTATTTCAAAGTAAGCTATTTGAAAAGTGCTCTTTCAATCCGAGTATAAAACAATATGGATCTAGATCAGGCATGAGTCTGTAGTATGATGATTGTGGCATTTCCTGGTCATACTCACTTACTTTACGAGGTCCTGCGTCTAAACCATTTGCTAACAGTATCAGCAAACATGCGCGTATACAGAATGTTTTGTCAGAGGGGGTCCAACTTTGACAACTTTTTTTAGTTGATGAGGGGAGAGAGGATCCAAATACGACTATAAGCGGGATGGCCCAACATTGAATGCTGGCTTGGTAGCTTTGTGATTTTTCAGGGGATCCTGACCAGTATTGCTAAGATACCCTATATTTTTGTGATATTTCAGGGGGGTCCGGACCCCCTGTCCCCCCCTCTGGATCCGCCAATGGCAAAAACATTTGATTATGAGCAGGTACTTGTAGATCTTTTATTTTGTTATGCTGCGAATTGCAAAGACCATTATCAAAAATTATATATACTTTTCTATGGCACTCAAATTGAGACAAATCCTGTCCTCCAAAGCGTTAAAATTAAAATGTCTACAAAAGGGGTAAAATCTATAAAAAAAATCTAAGATGTATTACACCATAAGATATTCACCGTGTAGCATCGACTCCGGAACTTGCTACCAACTTTATCGATTATAAACAAATGGCAGGCATGACGACGGTAAGAAAAAGTTGTTATTATACTGTTTTATCACGGCGTTATGCGTTAAGATGGATATATTTTTATCTGAATATATTTATCTTTGAAATATACACCCAACAATGATATGAAAGTGATTTTTAGTTGACTTTTTTTACTGTAATTGTAGCTGCCTGGTACCGCGAAAAATCA
Source organism: Loripinus fragilis (assembly GCA_964019695.1). Classification (NCBI taxonomy): domain Eukaryota; kingdom Metazoa; phylum Mollusca; class Bivalvia; order Lucinida; family Lucinidae; genus Loripinus; species Loripinus fragilis. The sequence goes on along the minus strand of OZ026522.1, from coordinate 86,049,529 downwards.
TGTCAGCTTCAAAACTCGCCTTGTAATCTTGTAAGTGGAGGATGCCAATTCAATCCGCTATTATGCACATGTATTGACATCACTAGTGTATATATTAAAGCAAAAGTTTACTCAAAAAACTAACGGAGCTGGATATAATCAAGAGAAATTTCCGACGACTAGAGTACGGCAATTTGCGACACAACACAGAAACACAGGACGGCGTCTTGCTAGTGAACAGTACGGCAACTTATTTTGAAAATGATAGAATTCTACTCGAAGAAGCTATCGTTGGGAACCAACCAATGTCCGTAATGATTCAAGAGGATCAGTATCTATTATGGATACATCGTACAAATTTGTGAAAGTATTCAATCAGATGTTCCCGGGTTTTACTATACTGAGCGCGACGTTGAAAGGTTACGTCATAAGACATTATTTGTGATGGAATCGGAAATGTTATTTATGCGTCAGCATTTAAATCCCAAACCACCACCAATCCTGACTTCAATTTTCCCTGTCCCATCACACACTCCAGCACACCAACTCAATAACAAACCCTTTACTTGCCCAGATAAATGAAACACTTCGACAAGCCGTTGCCTCGTGTACTAACATACTTGCCGGGGGGGGGGGGCAGGGCTCTGAAATTTTCACACATAGTAGGCTCAGACCATTTTTGGGGGTTCAAAATCTTTTAATTTCAATATTTTTGGGGGATTTTCATGTATATATATATATATATATATAAATGAGAGCACCCCCCTCCCCCCCCCCACACACACACAAACACTGGGCATACATGTACGTCTCAGTGCACCAGGGTTTGGTGCTCATCGCATTTGCGCATGCGCGGATCCAGTTTTTCACTTTTTTTCGTCTGCTTATTTCACAGAGGGGCCCATATGCTTAGGCCCCTTACCAGTTTCTTTTTTTCTAACGGAAAACTATAGGCTAGTGCTTGTATTAATCGCCCTGTGAGAGGCCCACGCATGATGCGCAAAAGTCTGCTTTAAAGGTTGTGGTTATCCTGGTCGTGAGATTGTATGGAATACGTGCTGGTTAGTTTGCGGTTGAGCCTGGTCCGATATGGTTTTGCGGAGGTATGGGGGTGCTCCCACGGACCCTCTTGTATTGTACTGAAAATGTTCAGGTATTCATGCGTGTATCCGGGGGAGGGGGCAGGGGTCTCTGGATCCCCCTGAAAATCGCAGAAATATAGGCTTGTATTCCCTTGCTATGCTGGTCCAGTGAAGAATCAAAAAGTTGCCAACTTAGCATTCAATGTTGGGCCATCAACGGTTTGCCAGCAAATTCAATGGCGTTTCGCTGGTGGCCCATTGTCGCAAACAGCCAGCACGCTAGCACGTACTAACGTAATTAGATGAGGTATCGTCAGGTCTCGCGAGAATGCTGGTGGCCCGATGTCGTCACGCTAACAGTGTCCCCTATCAAAAAAAAAAATAAAAGTGGCAAAAGTTGGACCCCTCTGCCAAAACATCATGCCCCACAAGTATTGAGGCTTAACACCCCCTCCCCAAAGCGTCCGAGCTACGCCTATGTGGTTTTCGTCTTGGTGTAACCAGAGTCGTTTGAACTCGATTTAAGTTTGAGTTCAATTGGCTTTGTGGTTGTGGGCTTCGGCTCGTATTATCACTTAATTATTTCCCTTACTACTAACACAAGTTTAAACTTTTACAAAAAAGCTTGGTCTACGCTGAACAATTCATATTTCAGACCCTGACTGGGTGTCTAATCTCGATGCACTTACAATACAATTCAAGTCGAAATCTAGGGTACAGATTAATTTTACAATTTGTAATAAGAGGAGTGGAAATATTATGTTCAAATATCCACCCACGGTTGAAGAAATTAACCAAACCACCACATTAAACCAGCCTTTCCAAATAGAATTTACTGTCCTGCCAGCTAAGAGTGACAGTGAGAGCAACCTTCAGGATATGATTAAAACGGCATCTTCTTACGTGAGGTGTACTGTACAAGTTAATTTTTAATAGTGTACTAGCATTGTACTATATATACTTAGCAACTGTAAACAACATATAACGTCACTGTCACTCTTAATTGGTTAGCACGACAGTCGCTAATCAGTAAAATTTGGGCTCAAAAATCGCTAATCAGCAAAATTTAGACCCCAAAATCGCTAATCAGTAAAATTTACACCTAAAAATTAGTAATCAGAAGAATTAAGACCCAAAACTCAGTATCTGTTAAAAAATAGCCCCCAAAATCGGTTATCAGTAACAGTTTATTATAAAAACGAATTGGAATAACTTTTTTCCATCGAAAACGCGTCATTTCGATATTTGGTATTTTTTCGCCCAAAAATCTCTTATCATTAAATTTTAGGCCGAATTTCGCTAATCACTAGCACTTAACATTCCGCTATTCGGTCAAATTAACCCTAAAATCGCTAATCGTTAACTTTTAGGGCCAATATTCGCTAATCGCTAAATTTTATGGCCATAATTCGCTAATCAGTAATCCCCGTTTACACCCTTACGCATGTACATGAAATTGGGTGCTACGAGCAGCCAAACGCTCAGACTAGCCTGTGCATCCGCGCAGTCTCGCCAGGGTCTTTGCTGCTCTCAGATTTACGTCAGCGTCAGTAGGTAAATGAAACTTTTGCGAATATGCGATAAGTACCAAATTGTCGTGTGCTGGCCCATATCTGGCGCTGAGGTGTTTGGTGTGGTGTGTTTGGAGACCTGAGGTTGTTTGAAGCTGGAAAGGCTGGTTTTGGTGTTCGTTTTGGGTGGTTTGGGGAGTTTTCACGGCAAACATGTCGATGCAAATTGCCGTACTGTCAATTTGATGTTTTTTTCAAGTTGCCGTACTTCGGACTGGTAAGTTGCCGTACTCAAAGCGTTTTCTGTTTTTGATAATATATCAGTCAAATCAAGATCATTACAAATGAAACTTATACCAAACGTGATTTCCAATATGCTCATTATTTTGGCATTGAAAATTAGGTGGAAAACGGTTTTGAACAATGCAGAAACAAACATTTTTCGATGGGATATGCTGTTTTTAGCGGTACCAGCTGGCAGTGTTTCGCGATGTTTTGTGACATACAGCAAGAATTGGTCATTTTGGCGGACACGGACAACTGTTTGACTTCTCTAAAGATGAATTCTATTCACTTCGAAGGCAGGCGCTCATTACAAACCACTAAAAAAACGTTTGACTCACCCCACCACATGCCATGTCTGTGTTGACATTCGATTCAACTGGTAGCAAGTTCCGGAGTCGATGCTACACCGTGATATTGCTAATCTACTATTCTGTCTCAAATCTTGGCCAAGGTGTGAAACGTAGACTTCTTTTGTGGATCATTTGTGTTATTTATGTCTTGTGTTTGCCATGCTTTCGCGTCTGTTCATTGCTGCCTTGTGGTCACCTGGAGGGAAAGGGCTGACCTCTCGGTTGCTGTTTGCGATGTTTATTGTGATTTTGTTACTTTCCCATGTGGTGTCCTCGGACAGGCGTGGTACTTGATTGTATCGATTCCTGATCCTTGCTGTCTTTCTTACTTTGCTATGTAGAAGGGCCAAACAATTTCTTGAGTTCACAGAAAAATATCAGACTATTATTTATCATACTAGTAACTAGTCTAATGGAGACATTGTGTTAACCAAACCATGCTGTCATATCAACTGCAGATGATATCGTAAACACATTACTGATTTAACCAGGCATCGATGTTATAAAACTTTTTTCGTGCTCAACTCAGCTGAACATGAAATTTCAACTGCTATTTAAAGCTTAATTGCTGAAAAATAATGAGTTTTCTCGCTGTCAAACTCTAAGTTGGTGTTGTTGACATTTTAACATTTATGAGCAGGATAAATTTCGTGCTCAGTAGAGTTGAACATGAAAAAGTTGTAAAATTTGACTTTTTGCTCTCTGTAAAGGCGGCAACTTTAATATTCATATCTGGGCGTGGTTCGACGATTTCATCTGCTAAACAAGGGAAATCGGGCTCTATTTATGATTTTGTGAATAATTAAGAAGTTGTTTGGGCCGCGTAAACATGCGTGCATTTCGTGAAAATCCTAACCGTTTATACGATGAACTCACATTTATTAACCCTTAAAGCGCATAATCACAAAATTTATGTTTTTGTCGTCCACTAAAATATTTGAAGCCTCATAGATAAATAGTCTGATCTGGGTCCACAATGTTTGCCTCTTTGCCTATGTTACATAGACATTTCCAGATGCAGTTATTTTGCTGGCGTTTTAAGGACTAAATAATGTCTGCGGTTGTGGCACAAGATGATACAGTTACTTTTGAATAAAACCACGCCTCTTTTTCGGCTTTTACCTATGCCTAAGGTTGACTAGTCCTAATAACGCATTCATGAGGCGCCGCCTTTACAGTAAGCGAAAAGTCAAGTAATATAACCTTCGGGCCAGGAAAATATCACTTGTTTTGTTCGATCTTGACCTCTGAGGGTCAAGTTAGACGAATCTGTGTTGTAGCATCTGAATGGTCCACCATTGCCTACTTAAGAACGTTATATCTCGTAATGTGCCAGTTATACACCGTGCTGTAAATCAGTTATATCATGATTGTCCGTATGTATTACTTGACTTTTCGCTTATTATAACGGCGGCGCCTCATGAATGCGTAATTAGGACTAGTCAACCTTAGGCATAGGTAAAAGCTGAAAAGGAGGCGTGGTTTTATTCAAAAATAACTGTATCATCTTGCGCCACCACCTCAGTCATTATTTAGTCCTTAAAACGCCAGCAAATTAACTGCATCTGAAAATGTCTATTTAACATAAGGAGGGAGGCAAACATTGTGGACCCAGATCAGACTGCTCCAACAGGAGCAGTCAGATCTGGGTCCACACTGTTTATCTATGAGGTCTCAAATAGTTTAGTGGACGACAAAAGACATACTTTTTGTGATTATGCACTTTAAGGGTTAATAAATGTGAGTTTAGTCAGTATACTGTTATGATTTTCATGAAATGCTTGCACGTTTGCGCCGCTCAAAAAGTGTATTAACTCTTTACCAAATTATAAATAAAATCTGATTTCCCTTCCTTAGCAGATGAAATAGCCGAACCACATCCAGATATAAATATTAAAGTTGCCGCCTTTACAGTAATCGAAAAGTCAAGTAATATGCATTGTACATCGGATGAATTACTTGAAAATATTAACCTGATCCTAGCCTTTAACGTAAGCGTAATTTTACAGCCGACAGAGCATCTATATATATATCTATAATACTAAATAAACGAATTACCGCATAAACTGAAAAATCGAGGTCATTTTCATGCTTGATTTCTTTACTGTTACTTTAAGATATTGCTTTCATTGATAATCTCGGTTAGGATGAGTTTTCATTTAGCATAGATTTAGAGAATTTTGGAATTAAGTGTGTTTTCTAAAAGAACTGCGCCCTCTGGCGAATGTTTCTATATTTAGTGTATGTCACGTTCATGGTCACGCGTCACTATTTTTAGATCGATTGGGTTTCCAATACAAACTGAATGGAGATGACCGAAGCGTTCCGAATTTCATATTCTCCCAACTTCTAACAAGAAAGGCTGCAACGATTGGTCGTAAGGTGTATTTCCATACGTCATGCGGTCATACGTCACTTGCAGGGGTCAAAGTTGACACGTGATGTGATGGTTATGAAAGCCAATACCGCATCGTGCTGCCGTGTCTGATCTGCCGCGCCAGAAATCCAATTTCCCACAGAACAAAGAGGTTCAATTCCCTATTCATTTTTGCTCTATCCTCTGCATAAAATATTTTCTCATTTGCAAAATAAAAAGGTACGTAATAATGTTTTTTGTATGTAAAAATAGATTTCTGGCACGGCAGATCGGACACGGCAGCACGGTGCAGTATTGGCTTTCATAACCACCTATTGGAAAATAATGACCAGATTAAAAAACAAAGATGGCTGCTGTCTGCTGTTTTTTTCCGTCTGGCTAATTTTCCACAAAAACAACAAGAGCGTTTCAGCGAAGATCATGACAGGTTTATCTCTGTCGATTCTGTCGACAGAGAAAAGTCAATCTATACAACTTCCAACTTATTCAAGTTGTGGTGCTCATATTAGAAGCGGCGATAACAATTTTTTTTCTGTTCAAGTAGCATCGACAACAGTGTGCATGCAATGGCCCACTAGAGTCTTTGTTAATCACTCGAAAGATGCATGCAAGTGCGGATCCAAAGAGGGGGGGGGGCAGGGGGTCCGGACCCCCCTGGAAAAGCACAAGTTATATGGGTTTCTATAGGGAATAAGCAATTGGACCCCCCTGGAAAAAGTTGGACCCCCCCCCCCCCCCTGGAAAATGTTGGACCCCCTCTGGAACCTTGAAAAATGATAGTTTTCTTTGAATTTAACCATTTGACTTCTGTAAAATAAGCTGAGGACTAAAAAAAAACGTTGCCAGAGCTTTTTTGTCAGATTGACCTGGACCCCCCTGACGAAAATTCCTGGATCCGCGCATGCCATTTGTATAGACATTTATGCAGATTTCTTGGCCGATTACTTGACTTTTCAAGTGTTTGAGAGGGGTCTCGAATCTGAGCCTATGGGTGGGGAAATATTGTTGGGGGGGGGGGGGTTAACGAATTCCAAGTGATTATTGGCGTGCATAGGCTATCATCCTGCACCACAGGAAGGGACATAGAAAGGAATGACAAAGTCTGTCAAAAGTTCATTGGTTTTATTTTAAAATAAACATTATCATTAAGTCTATGTTATGAAAAAAAAATTGAAATTGATTTAGATTTGGAGGGTCCGTAACTTACCGAATCGTGCCCAATTTCTGAATCGGACCCAATCAAGCCCGAAAATGTCATGTTTTTGTGTTTGTCTATTTCCGGCACTTGCAGACTTTTTCTTACCGATGTTCCATATATTTTTGATCATCATACGGGTACCTGTCGTATCAAAACGTAAATAATCCTCACAGCCTATAGGCAAATGAGATAAAACTTACCTGCCCTGAAAGCAGAGTTTTGAAAAAAAATGCTGACCTACAGGCTACAGACCCCTTATATTTTGGGTGCTCAAAAGAAAAGTCTCTTGAGACGGGTTTTCGGGCACCCACAGCATATGTGGCCATATCTTTTGGTTGAAAACAATTAAAGTGTATCATACCGATTTTTTGGCGTTTCAAAGATAAAAGCTTTACAGTGGTATGATCTATTATGATGAAAGAAGATAGTTACAGCGAGCCCGCGATTCGATGTGTAGAAATGCCGTGTAGCCCTGATCACACCAAATCACTGGAAACTCGACTGTTTTACCGAACCACACCTATTTTTTGCTTTTATGCACAAATCATTGGCAACCATGCCCCGCTTTTATGCACAGGTTATTTGCAAAATTGCTACCATGGTTTTGTAATGTGGGTGCTCAAAAGAACAGTCTCATTGAGATGGTACTACATATGTTTTAGTTGAAAACATTTAAAGCGTATATACCACTCCAATTTCTTTTTTGCGTTTTCAAAGATATAAGCTTTACAGTGGCATCACTCGATTTCTGGAATTCGTGTCAACGTTTACAAAATCGCAGAAGCCCTATTTACAACCATGGTTTTATATCTTGGGTGCTCAAAAGAACCGTCTCATTGAGACGGCACTTTTGAGTACTCACAAGATATATATTGGTTGAAAACATTTAAAGTGTATATACTGATTTCTTTTTTGCATTTCAAAGATATAAGCTTTACATTGGTATCATTCGATTTCTGGAATTCGTGTAAAATTTGTAAACATGGAAGTCCATTTGCAACCATGGGTTTATATTTATGGTGCACAAAAGAATTGTCTCATTGAGACGGTACATTTTAGTACCTAAAACATATATTATAGATGAAAACATTTAAAGTGTATATACCGATTTTTTGTGTGTTTCAAAGATATACGCTTTACAGTTGTATTATTCGATTTCTGGAATCCGTGTAACGTTTACAAAAATTGTAAACATGGTAGCTATATTTGCAACCATAGTTTTATATTTTGGGTGCCCAAAAGAACCGTCTCATTGATACGTCACTTTGAATCTGATACTTTTTTGTATTTCAAAGATATAAGCTTTACAGTGGTATCATTTATTATGATGAAAGAAGTCTGTTGTTGTCTGGTAGTTACAGCGGATGTTTATACCGATTTCATTTTTGCGTTTCAAATATAAAAGCTTTACATAGGTATCATTTCTTATGAAGAAAGAAGTCTGTTGTTGCATGGTAGTTACATCAAACCCGTGATTCGACGTGCAGAAATGCTGTGTAGTTGCGTGTAAACGGAATCATTTCGATTTTTGGAATTCGTGTAAACCTTAACAAAATTTTGTAAACGTGTAAGCTCTATTCGCAACCATGGTTTTATATTTTGGGTGCTCAAAAGAACCGTCTCATTGCGACAGTACTTTTGATTACCCACACCATATGTTTGGTTGAAAAGATAAATTTAAAGTGTATGTATCCTTTTTTTTATTGTAATAATCACTGTCCTCATCAATAGTCGTGAAAGATAACACAATTACCACAAGAAATTACCATGAAATTAATTCCCAACTTTTGGGACAATTAGGTATGGTCAAACAGTGCAGACCCACATCAGACTGCCCCTATAGAAGCAGTCTAATCAGGGTCTTCACTGTTTGCAATTCTGTCAATATCTTTATTTGGTATTATTCTATAAAAACCTTTTGGTTCAATTTTTGGCATATTTACAGCAAAGTTAAGGGAGTAATAAAATTTTGGAATATTACAGTAGACATTTTTTCAAACCTTTGGATTTAATGCCATATTCATTTTTGTTTTGACCATATACACCTCTCTTAACTGATGGGCTGCTTAACTCAATCAGTAGAGTGTTACTATCAACCAAGTGGCCATTGGTTCGATTCCTGGTCTTTCTTTCATACAGAATGAATTTGCCGTATTCATTTTATCAATCATACCAATCTATACAGACAGAATAGAAAACTTTGGCCTATTTTTCCTGCAGTCACAAAATTTCGTATACTTTTTAGTTCATCTGAGCCGAAGGCTCATAGATGAGCTTATGGTATGTACAGGCATCTGTGGGTCTCTCTTAAGCTGTGAAGCTCATAACATATTTCACTTATAGTATCTAGCCAGCACATGCATGAGTAAGACATTAAAATATGACCCAAGGTCTGCATCCCCTCAATATCTGGTCATCTGTGGGGAACGAATACGCATTGGAAAAGGACTAAAGTTGATATGACAACTTACAGTTTTCATTGGCATACATATAAGTTGATTGTCGTATGGTAGTCACTTCGATTAACACTATAGTAGTGCGTTATGCTACATGCGTTGTTTCGATTAAGATTCACCCTTGGGTCGTTACCGCCTTATTTTTGAGTTAGGTTGATAGAAATAGATAATTTACTTTATAACAGAGTTATGGCCCTTAATACATATCAGAATTTCGTTAGTATTTATCCTACTCTTAGATATTGAAATGCTAACAATTGTTCCCAATTTTGATATTTATGAGGACATCTGCCATGCTCAGCCGAGCTCAGAACACTTTTCATCATAACCCGCGCTTGCGCGGGCCCGTTTCTAGTATATATATATATATATATATATATCTTCGGCGTTCATCGCTTTATAACACTGTAGACGTATATACCGCTATAATAACACGTGAATATAGTACAGCTATTTTTTAAGCTTTGCGTTGTTTGTTCGAATTCCGAATTGGCATTTATTACTGTTACTTTTGAAAATACGTTTGATTTGATTTTTATTAAATTCTCTCCTTTTAAAAATATCTTTTTCTCCATTTTATTTCATTTGATCTGTTCGGTGACAACAACATTCTCTAGTCGTATCCGTAGCACTGTACTTCAACTATCGCCTGTCACCTCTTCAGTTTTTTTTTTAAGATTATATTGGTCCTTCACGTGACAAAACCTGTTTTGCGGTTTCTGAAAAAAATGAGACTCAAATCAGTCTCCTCAGCTACGAACCCATAATTTAAGGACCTGGAGCTATGGTAACTAACCACACGACTACAGTGGAAAGTCCACCTTCATTGAGTTATCAACGAATTCTTTTGCAAGTGCACCAAGACTAGTTAGGCGGCTAAGAGCCAAGATTGTGCTATTCCGGATACAAGCATGAAACTTTCCACACTTGTTAAAGTTGGTGAGCTGATGATTTTTAGATATAGAACCACTTCGACAAATTGCCTCTGCGCATGCGCAGCGCAAAATTCACTTCCGTTATAGAACATTTGGTCTCACTTGACTACACAGACCAATGTTTGCGTATAACATGGTAAAAAATCGACCCACTAATCTCTTGATATCCTAAAAGACATAAACAAGTATATTTTTTAAAAGTGACCATAATTACGCATGCGTAACTAACTTATACTTCCGGTTATCTCGTTTAATGATGTCAAAACGGTAGAAACCATTGAATAAATGGAATACTTATAAATATCTCTTTTTGACTGGGAAATAAATGTGTTTCTGCACAATCATTTATCCAATAATTTTCGCTGCGCATGCTTTCAGGCTAGAGAGCCACTTTAGTAGAACAGTGTAGTCATTGCGGGTCGGTTGCAGTCAATGAGGGCACACACTATATTTTTTTGGTTTACTGTGATCCATTCTAAGAGTTAGTTCTTTACAGCTTTTAATTTTCATGATAATGTTTTCAGTTGTAATTATCACTTAGGCAGTGTAGTCCATTTTGGGTCAGTTGGAGCCAACTAGCTAAGTACCAGCCAATTTCTGAATAACCAGTGGGATTTTCTTATGTGTACGAAATGTGTTCACAGAAACGCTATTTTAATCATTAGTTATAATTTAATGGCATCACATAATGAATAATACAAATAAGTGAATGAATAGAATGTTTTGCATATTTCTGTTTATTTTTTTGTGAAGTTGCAAACCATTTTGTAGCTGTAGGCAAAACTTGAGTAGTCAAGGGCATTGTACTAGAAGTCTAGGGTCTAAATATAACCAATTTGTATGCAATCTATGACCCGGTCAATGGACCAGAACAGCCGATATATGTAGTACTATGCTAACAGTATGAAAGTAAGAAAGGGGGCAAAGATCAGGAATAGGGACAATCAAGCACCACACCTGACCCAGGATAACAAATGGGAAAGTAACAATCATACAATTTAACACCACAAACGAGAGCCAAGAGGTCGGCCCTTTCCCAGCAGGTGACCACAAGGCAGCAATGAGCAGAAGCTAAAACATGACAAACACAATACAGATATAACACAAATGATCCACCAAAGAAGTACCGCCTTGGAATTGTCAGAAAATATTTTACTGGAGGGCTTAAACCAGTTTCACTTGAATAACTTTCAAAACGCTCTGCCCTCAGATTTCGAAATTTTGCGCATTAAAGTACAATTTTTTTGCATTTTATCTAAATTAACTAAAGTAAGCATATGTGTTCTAGAACATAAACAAAACCTTCCATTCTTTTTTGCAGGAGAAATATCACCTTTTTGGCATAACTCAGGTGCTGTATCGACTAACGCTTAACTCACATGAATCTTTGTTAAGTAGATACACAGCTGGATATATAAGTGACAATAATAAGCACAGAATATGTTCAAAAGTCAATTTTGACAAAAAATATTACCCTTTTTTATGGCCAGGTACACTCAAACGGTATATTTTGTGCCCTCATCACTAGCAGACAACCCACGATGACCATGCTGTTCCAGTACAGTGGTTCTCTAGCGCAGCATTTGACATGAATGTATTTCTCTTGTTATGCTGGGGACATGCATGGTTTACACATCATCTTCTTGAATGACTACACACCGTAATGTAACTTCGACTATAACGCATGTTGTGAAGTTACTGAAGAGTGTTTGACTGTCTTTTGGACTTCTGTCCATGCATTGTTATGCATTTATTTTTTGGTTACTTGGCACCTGGGCCAAGATGACAAGATCACGTTGATCTTATATACAAAACGTATACATTTTCAAAGTGACTTTAACCCAGAGGGCTGGTAATATGTGCCATAATCTGTATGTAAGCTGATATAACACAGCCTTCTCAAAGGATTTTAAGTTATTTACACATTTTTTAAAATCAATCATCAATTTACAGAAATTTAGTGTTCACAGTTACCACCACAGACACAAAGGGCTGTACACTGGAGAGCTGCATTTCTACTTCTGCAACCTTGAAGAAAGCCATATCTCACAAGGTCAAGAGAAGATATTGATGCTTGTGGCATGGTGGTCCACAGTGGACTGTACATTCCAATGTCTAGTTCTATCCATCACAGTTTCCTGAACTTGGTAGTCATTTCCCCTATTCTAGTACTGACCCAAACACATGGACCTTGATATGCTGTCTTTAAAATGTGCTGGTACAAAGCCATCTTTGTAAGGGCTGGTTCTTGTAGGTGCTTGATTGTTCTACCATACAGTACTGTGATGAATCTTTCAATGGTGCAAAGGTAATCTGTAGGTGGCGTTTCAGGGAGAGAGTTATTTTCTACATAATACCCAGTTACAGCTGGAAAACTTACCCATCGCACTCTCATCAGGCAAAACCTGATCTGAATCTGTATTTATTGTTTCTTATGTCCAGTTGGAAAGATAATGAAATAGTTTATTGTCATCTTCTCACAAGAAATCTTGTCAGTGTTTAGGTACGACAGTTATTTGATGGACCAACCTGCTACTGGAAGTCATTTCCTCGTTTTTCTCTCGTTGATGCTTTTAAACTGTCCGCCTAACATGTGCCGCACACTAAATCCATTCGATCAACTGCACAGAAATTAGATATTACGAAGCGTTTTAAAAACATCGTTGGTATACTAGCTGTTAACTGAACAGCTTAACCTACAAGTATCTGAACAAAAGAGGTTTCATCCAAAATGACAACACTGACCCCATATGTGAAATCTTTTACAGGAGGAACAAATGCCTCGAAGCCAGTCAGTAGCTTCACAACCAAAACAATGAGGCATATCAGACACCCCCTCCAAATAATGTAACGTTATCATACCCAAATAAAATAGACTGATGTAGACTAACTAATGTTTGGTATGGTTCATTTACGGGAAGTGAGACACTTGAAATATACATATACAGTTCACTGAAAGTTTGGAGACAGTCCATCGACAGACAGTGATATGAGGTCCGTGAGCTCAAGCACGGCAGAATATATATGTCTGCCTACCTGTTTGTCTGTGAGTCTGTCTGTTTGTCTATTAAAAAGGTATATTGCCCTTGGCCAGAGGCCTATATAAGCTTCGTCAGTGACTTGGCTGAAACCATAGCTTTTTCAGAGACGTCCCCAAGTCAAAACAATCCAAAGAAAATATGTTGTGGTGACTTTGGACCACCCTGGTATCTCAGGTTATGAGCGCGTCTGTCCAGTGTTCCAGGGGCTTGAGCTTTGGCAAAAATAACATATCGCATGTCTGTCTGTGTGCCACAAGCCTACTTTCCTCTATGCTTAAAACTTGAATTTAAAGTCTAATAACAATTGTATGTATGTTTAGCGTAGACAGAGCTTTTTTGCAAAAGCTTATGCTTGTAAATAAATGGGGCTTTATTTATCGTCTAAACAAGATCTGGTTAAAAGAAACCCACTGCGCATTAGCATCTAAACAGGTATGTAGGTCCCTATATAGAAAACATGCTTTGGTTCTTTGATAGGGGCATGGGGTTTTGTGCAGTTTACAATAAAAGAGAAACAGAATACCATCTTTGTACAAAATTCAAATTTTATGCGCATGCGTAGCAATAAAAGAATGAAGAGAACTAAACTACAAACTGTTAACATCAGTTCTGCCATATTTCATTATTCTACAGCCAACATGACCCCTTCTTTAAAGGCAAACTATATGAATGCTCTATGATAACATCCTAAAATCAGAAAATGCTTTGCGCATGCGCAGTAGGCATTTCCCAATGTGGTTCTATATCCTATTCTGCTTAGTCAGTCATGGTCTACAACTGTGCCAAATTTCATGCTTGTATCCGGAATAGCACAATCAGGCCAAAATTTGGCTCTTAGCCGCCTAGACGTTTATTTCCGTAATTGCTCGGAACACATCGAACACACATGGTTTCTCATGAAAAAAAAAACATATATTCAGTAATAATACTCAATTTATTCATGTAGAAAGGTCAGGAAAATATTAATATTTACACGTTATATTTATTCTAGACAAAACTGTTACAATCTGGTTATTATTTCAGGCGTAAATTGGTAAACATGTCCAGACAACTATTTTAGCATGTATTTATCGGTCTTTTTTGGGACCTCACTAGACTGACAGCAGTCGTATATTACTATTACCTTCATGAACCCATACCAAACGCTTACCTGCCACATCTTAACACAGAGGACCTTACATGAGTGCTCATGTTTTATTGAATTTATTAAACGAGTTGGGGAAAAGAGATCAAATGCGAGGCTTGCCGAGCATTTTATTTTTTTTTCGCAACGAGTTTTATAAATTCAATAATACAAAAGCACGAATGTTAGATTCTATTTATCATATGACATTAAGATGAAAGTTTGAAATCTCATTTCTGTCGTAAAAACGTAATAATTTTGTTATTATGTACGCAACGATGTTATGGACGGCATAACGTTTCCCGAAAATCAATAAACCACTAGTGGTTTACAGATTTTATTGCATTGCGTTATTTCACTCTAGGACGCGACGTCATATAATAAATATGCTTACATGTCAGACCGAATTTTCACACATGCTCACTCGTACATCTACGACTGATGAGATTTTTTAAGGCAAGTAAAGTATTTAAGATCACATGTGGTTGAAAGTTATTAATATGAATATAAATAAAACTTCACATCTCATCATACTTAATTAGTCTAGGAACACACCTACTCGTACTGAGCCTCTAAATTTTGCTTTGGCTCCTGGTGACTGATGATTTGTGAACGTATGAGGCTGATTGAAAATTTTAAGGGCTTCTTTGTTGCTTGCAATTTTATCTTTGTTTAATAAATAGAGGATCTTACATGAGTGGTCATGTTTTATTGAATTTATTAAACGAGTTGGGGAAAAGATATAAAATGCGAGGCTTGCCGAGCATTGTATCTCTTTTCCGCAACGAGTTTAATAAATTCAATAATACAAGAGCACGAATGTTAGATTCTACTTATCATATGACAAATATTTCGAAATCTCATTTCTGGCGTAAAAACGTTATGATTTTGCCATCATGTACGCAACGTTGTTATGGACGTCAAAACGTTTCCCGTAAATCTATAAACCACTAGTGGTTTACCGATTTTATTGCATGGCGTTATTTCACTCCCAGACGCGACGTCATATGATAAAGAACTTTTTTCAATACAAATCTTTGATGAGCAAACTGCCCAGTCATTTTAAAACTAGACCAGACCCAAAGGATTTTATCAGACAAACAAGTCGCCAGTCGGATTAATATTTATTCTATTTGCACCACCAGTACACAAAACATATCGAGCAATGGAGTTACAAACATATTAGCGACCAGTTTACAACCATTGACCCAGATAGTATATGGTCTTAGAGAAAGGAAAATGTAAGGCTCTGATCATTTGCTGCCTCCAAATATCTCGTTAGTTTTGAATTTCCATACCGACCGGATTGTCTCTTCTTAAGAAAGTGTTCTTATAAAAACAACGGCTCCGTATATAACAGAACAGAACTTTACTGACAAATGACCCACAAAAGAAGTAGCGTCTTGGAACCGTCTGTAAACCTATTTTACTGGAGTGCTTAAACAAGTTTCACAGCGCCAACCTCACCCTTAGTTCAGATGTGGATCAAGACGCATAGATGTTTTGCATGAAAGACCCCTAGCTTATCAATGCATCATCTCCAAAAACATATGAATCAAGATAATATGAAATAAGGCACAACCTTTATGGCGAGCACAGCATGCCAGATCAAGTTTTCTTTTTATGTGTAAGTTCCACTAGATATATTGTCTGTAGGTGGTGGTGGCTCGCAGATGATGCATTGGTAAGTTAGGGGTCTTTCATGCAAACCAAATATCTGTATGTCTTGATCCACATCTGAATTAAGGGTGAGGTTGGCGCCGTGAAACCAGTTTAAGCTCTCCAGTAAATAGTTTACTGACCGTTCCAAGGCGGTACTTCTTTTGTGTCTCTTTTATGGTTTTTTTTTCTGTCTTGTGTTTGCTATGCCTTTGTGCGCGTCTGTTAATATGTGCTTTGTGGTCACCTGCTGGGAAAGGGCTGACCTCTTGGCTATCGTTTGTGGTGTCTAACTGTGAGTTTGTCACTTTCCCATTGGTATCCTGGGTCAGGTGTGGTACTTGGTTGTATCGATTTCTGATCTTTGCACCCTTACTTACTTGGAACAACCCCTGGTAGCTCAAGAGATAGTGTGCACGACTAGGCTAGTGTCCCAGGGATGGTAAGAGCTTTTTACCCAAATTTCAAAATAAGCACTCCCTGGCGAAATGATCAGTTTTGATCATTTTCTTGTAATTTGGAATCATTGACATTTTAATAAATGTTGAGAGAAAAAGTTCTTCTGAAGTTGTTGATGATTATCCTGATATAGAGGGCATTCAAGATGGAAATGCTGAACTGCCTCTATTTCCACACAATCACATCGAGAACGTTTACACTAATTCAACTTATATCTGTATTCATTTATCCTGACATATCCAGTCCGGAGATGTGGAAAGGAAAGAAGTCCTAAGAAGGCAAGGCTAATTAGAATTTACAATCAACTAGATCTGGTGGCTTGAAAGTATTATGATCTGAAATCTGCCTGACTTTGAAATATCCCAGCACTGCTGCCATTTAGGTATGATCGACGTCTTTGCTGCAGACATGATATCCAGATTGGTGGCAATATAGGTACATGTACATGTGTATCCTACGACATCTCTGAGGCTTGATTTCCGATCAGACATCACGTAACAATAGCAAATGCATTAGAATGATGATTGGTATGTCCATGCAGTGAGAAAGGGTCATCCTTAAAGCTAGCTGAGCTTTGAAAAGTCAAGGGGGAGTGTAGTGTGTGTAGATGGTGGCTTGAACACGACCACCTGGGAAGCTCAGTGGTTAGAGCACCGACTCATTAGTAAAGGTTGTGGGATCAAGCTCTTCCTGGGGTGGGATTTTCCCTTAGTGGTTTGAACAAGACCACCTGGTTGCTCAGGAAGATAGCTAAATGCTTTCATGTAAAATAACGATTTCTTCTGGCCTGGTTTTAAGAGCTGTGTAGGGTGTTTGTGGGGGGTGGGGAGGCGGGGTACATCACAAGAATGTTAAATGTGTTATTTTCCCCCCACAAAAACTGATATATTATATATTATAGCCCCTAGCCTTAGAGTAAGTAAGGGTGCAAAGATCAGGAATCGATACAATCAAGTACCACACCTGACCCAGGATACCAATGGGAAAGTGACAAACACACAGTAGACACAACAAACGAGAGCCAAGAGGTCAGCCCTTTCACAGCAGGTGACCACAAAGCACATATAAACAGACGCGCACAAAGACATAGCAAACACAAGACAGAACAAAAACATAAAAGATCCACAAAAGAAGTACCGCCTTGGAACGGTCAGTAAAATATTTAACTGGGGGGGGGGGGCTTAAACCGGTTTAACGGCGCCAACCTCACCCTTAATTCAGATGTGAATCAAGACACATAGATATTTGGTTTGGCTGCATTTGTATCCTTTAATAGCATGCTATCCAAGAGGTACAGTGCGTAGAGCAGCGTCTCACTCAGTTGGTAGAGCGTTAGTTTAGAGATTGAAGGGTTGCTGTAATGAGTATATCTTTTGGCGGAGTCACTGTGCTGTGTCCTTGAGTGAGGCACTTTATCCGCCGCTTATTATTGATTCAACCCATGAAAACCAGCCCCGGCATGACTGAAACATTGAAGTCCTTGATATATTAGAGAATGTTATTTAGAACATTTCTCCTTTTTTGCACAATGTGACGTGTAGTGTTCTGGTACAACTCAGTCACCATATGTAAACTGTTGATGATATCAGAAGGAAGAGAATAAAGAACATTACTGAAATCCATGATTTTTTGCATTTTATTCATTTAAAAATTACGAAGATAAGTTATCTGATTTAAGAGTTTATTTCTATCGTGATAAATCACAGCTCATCAAGATGTATTGGCACATACTGTTATCATTATATAATGTGTATAGAAAAAGACAAGTACTTGATCACTGCTCCCAGTTCGAAAAGCCATTACAAAGAGCCCAATATTGTAGATACTAGACATAGAGTGGTGACCTGATTTTTCGTATTTTACCAGAAATATTCCACATTGGAATATTCTTTCTCCTTCTGTGGTCACTGCCAAGGCCATAGGCACTCTCTGCTGGAATGATCAGAGATAGATAAATAGATAGATAGATACATACATACATACATACATACATACATACATACATACATACATGCATGCATGCATGCATGCATGCATGCATGCATGCATGGATGGATGGATGGATGGATGGATGGATGGATGGATGGATGGATGGATGGATGGATAGATAGATAGATAGATAGATAGATAGATAGATAGATAGATAGATAGATAGATAGATAGATAGATAGATAGATAAGTAAGTGGGTGAAGGGGGGGGGGGTAGGAGTGAAACACAGAGCCATTGGATTTTAAGGATACACTGGGCATAAACCCTAGCCCATTTATTTTGGACCATATCCCTACTGTAAGAGCTCAAGTTGTTCGCAACGCGCTTCACAGGTTGCGAGCTGTGCTCGCTATAAACAGGAGAAGAAGTAAAGATAAGGACTCAACCGAAAATAAAACTGAAGACGGGAGCAAAAGAAATCCAACAGGTAAACCACGGTGGAACTGACAACAGCCAAAGAATCAGGCCCCTACCATCTAATCAATATATAAGTCTTTAAGTCGGAACCATCATAGACTACCAGCTTTCAATAAAAGAGGAAAGCAAAAATAGTAAGTGAGTATGATCAGGAAATATCACAATCACAAACCGCAGACAACCCCATGGCACCGTGAGGAAGAGCCGCTCAACCATCACGAGACACAAGGAAGACAAATTAAGTAAAGCAACCAGCTCTCTCCTCCCCATCAAGATGATTGCAATACTAGAATGGACACAAAGCAACGCACAACAAAACATAGAACAATCACAGACTCCCAGAAAGTTGCCAACCATGATTGGGTTGAATTTATATATCAAATCGTAGTATCGTCTATATAATTTAGAATAGGTTTTACGAAGTTTATGAACCAGATAGCATTGTTTACGAAGTTTACGAGTTAACAATAAATTGCGAGTGTTGTAGTAAGAAAGAGTTCAAAGATCAGGAATCGATACATTCAAGCACCACACCTGACCAAGGATACCAATGGGAAAGTGAGACATCATAAACGATAGCCAAGAGGCCAGCCCTTTCCCAGCAGGTGACCACAAGGCATCAAAAAACAGACAAGCACGAAAGTATAACAAAAGAAGACTTTAATACATAAATGATCCACAAAAGAAGCACCACCATAAGGACTCAATCGTAAATTTAACTGAAAACCAGAGCAACAGATACTCAACAGGTAAACCCCAGTAACATTTGGCTCTTAGCCGCCTAGCTATAAGGCCCAACAACAGCCAAAGCATCAGGCCCCTACCATCTTATCAATAGATAAGTAATAAGGTCGGAGCCGTCATAGAGTCTGAAGTCCGACCCACTGGCGTGCAATCAAAGAGGAAAACAAAGTAGCCAACTGTGATTGGGTTGAACACAAGCATGCAGTCTGTTGCAATACATTAATGTTATAATCAATCTTTTTATAATCAGAAATTATTTTAATGAACTGCGCTGAAAAATTATAAGAGCCAACAATCTTCTTCAATTTATATACCAAGTCACCATAGAAAAATAGTAAGTGAGTATGATCAGTAAATGCCACAATCACAAACCGCAAACAACTCATGGCACCGCGACGAAGAGCCGCTCAACCATCACGAGACGCGAGGTCTCTCTTCCCCACCAAGATGATTGCAATACTAGAATGGACATAAAGTTACGTACACCAAAACATAGAACAATTACATACTCCCACAATAGGAGTAACAATAAACAAAAAGTCAGCAAGAACATAACCACCGCCTTAGAACTGGCAGCCGCCTAAGCCACGGGGGGGGGGGGTAAATGCATTTTACTGGTAACAAATTTTCGCCCTAGATTCTGCTGTTGTTGAAGTACAAGAAATGTTCAGCTCGCATGGAGGCCATCTAACTATTGCAATGTATCATCATGGAGAAACACTCTAGTCAAATTAACACACCATGATGAAACAAAGAAAAGGGCTCATGACTCACAGATAGTCAAAGCTAAAGAAAACCTCAAGTTGAGCCATGGTGGGTCCAGCTACAGATAAGCATTAGGCACCAACCCACCGATTAAAGCTTTACGTCAGAGCCGTCATAGATTCTGAAGCCTGACCCACCGTCGTGCAATTAAAGAGGAAACCATAGCTATAAACCGTGATTGGGTTTAAAACTAGGCATGCAGACTGTCGCATGGTATCCAAGTTATATCCAACCCTTATATAACGTTTCACTATCTTTTTGAATAGATCACTAAAATTAGGTTTTCCAACAATACGTTTGAATTTTTAAACTAAATCACCATAAAATATAGGTTCTGATATGCCTTGTTGCAGAAGAGTTTTTATCCCAAAGGTGTATTTAATAATCAACTCTGAGTGTCTGTGGTAGAATTTAGAAAAATGCTTTTCGAAATCATGTTCTGAAAGTCCTTGGCACAAGAGAGATTTAAGTCCAATTTGGAATTTAGATATGAAATCATAGTATCGTATATAAAATTTAGGAAAGGGTTTTGCGAAGTGTATGATAGCCTACCAACAGCCTTATTTAAGAAGTTTCTGAGTTAACAATTAATTGCGAGTGTTGCATTTCCATTTGAACAGATACATATTTCATAAGAGCAATTTCTGTCAATGCATACACCACACAAGTATGATCCATCTTTGAATAGCCTGCGGGGAAACATGTCTGATTTTCTTCCTGGACAGTATGATCACCAATAAAGCAAATAGACATGAGTTAAGAATGAAGGTAAACATTTTACAAAAGCAGATTATAATTGGCACATGTGATCGTTCGAGTGGTCCTAGTTTTTCAATGAAGGCGTTATATCGAAGTCGAACATCGAGGTGAAAAAGGCGACATATTATAGTATCATCTCTTCTGCAGTTCCTTTGATTTATTTGTTTATAATATATAAGAATGATTTACTGGTGATTAAGATTTTGATAAATTTAATTATTTTATTTTCTGAATTATGGGAATTCAAAAATGCCACTTTCGCTGTCCTATTCCCTTCACCGTCTGTATTGGCAGTATCATCTGGAACTATTGATAACTTTATACAGTTATACATAAGTATTACTTGACTTTTCGCTTACTGTAAAGGCGGCAACTTTAATATTCATATCTGGGTGTGGTTCTGCTATTTCATCTGCTAAGGAAGGGAAATCGGGTTTTATTTTTAATTTGGTAAAGAGTAAATAAGCTTTTTGAGCCGCGCAAACGTGCGTGCATTTCATGAAAATCCTAACCGTTTACACACTCAACTCACATTTATTAACCCTTAAAAAGCGCATAATCAAAAAAATGTATGTTATTTGTCGTTCACTAAACTATTTGAAGCCTCATAGATAAACAGTGTGAACCCTGATCAGACTGCTCCTCTAGGAGCAGTCTGATCTGGGTCCACAATGTTTGTCTCCCTACTTATGTTAAATAGACATTTCCAGATGCAGTTATTTTGCTGGCGTTTTAAGGACTAAATAATGACTGAGGTTGTGGCACAAGATGATACAGTTACTTTTGAATAACACCACTCCTCCTTTTCAGCTTTTACCTATGTCTAAGGTTGACTAGTCCTAATTACGCATTCATGAGGCGCCGCCTTTACAGTAAGCGAAAAGTCAAGTAATATGTTTCTTTCAATGCTATTTAATATTTTCGAAGAGTTTCAACTTCCTGAATTTGGTGTGTGCATCATGTTTGTATTACGAACGTTTGATCTTGTGAAACTCTTTTGATCATTAGCAGAAATGAGGTTTTGTTTCGCAGGCCTGACCTGGTTCCTCAATGTTTGCAGTGTCATCCCTCACCGTATTTGCAGAAATAAGCATATCAGCTAACATTAGGCAGTTCCCATCAAACGCGTTTTGGATTTCTTAAATCGAAATATCATCAATGCGCTGTACAGCTTTGGACACTTTACTTATTTAGTGTATAAACATTTTTATAAACTTCTCAAGCCAGCATGATTTCAGAAATTTCGGAAATCCAACGTAGCGTCTTCTTAGGTTTTCACGACAACATGCAACTGGGACTATGAAACTATTACGTTGGCGCACTTATGCTTCCACACAACTGCATTGCTATAAATTGCATGTGTTATCGCATAAAGCAAGCCAGGTTAGTTTTTTTACCTACTGATATATGATCTAATGAACTTTGGCTGCATGCTCGAACTACATGCACAATATATTATGGACCCAGTCACAAGAAAACATATACTGGCACGGTGGAACTCAAATCAGACTGCCCAACTTTATTGAAGAGTTTTGACCTTGAAAAACGCATGCATATAGTACCGAAACAGGAACCACTCCAGTGCTAATCAGACTGTTTTAAAGCGCAGGCTGGTCATTGCCTTTGCTGTTCAAATATGATTTCGTGTGATATTGCTCATAGGTGAATAACCGGGGGAAAATGTACCTCAAAATTACAATGTTGAAACACAATGTTAAATAATATATTCTATCCGGGAATAAATATCAACCAATTCAGACTTACTGGATTTATTTTCAACAAAATGCGAGTCAATATTTAATTCTTGCATCCATTTTATGGGACATTGTCCAACTTTTTAGAACCATATTAGACGCCACAGAACACCTATTTTGATCAGGTTTTGCATTGTTCGCTTACATAATGTACTCTTAAAATTTGGATTAATCCCATGGTTAAGCCGGAAAATTACAGGGGGCATCCCAATGATGAACAATGCTATGTACAGTGTCCCAGGCTCTATATTATAGAAAGCTTATCTGATTCATAAAATAGCTGGTTTCATCTGAGAGGATTCACAATAATGGTGAATTGCCTGTGGGGATTTACAATGTTTGTGAATGCTTGGTTTAGATAAGACATAGGTGTTAAGGCCAGGCGCATTGTTGACATCTTGATTGACATGTTTATGTTTTTTGTAGGGAATTCTGACACCAGTTTGATATTGTTTCTTAAAGGTCATATTCATTTGCCTGTCAATTCTTATGGATGTTTTAACACTTTCGAAAGGTCGTGATGACAGATGTTACAGATGTTAGTAAAATTAAATATGCTCAATAAATAGATCATGTCAATTCTGACATTGATTGGCAGGATTGCGCAATACATTTAGTGATTTGACCTTTGGGAAATTGCGCAAATGGTGTGACTATGAGTCACTTTTGTATTTTCTGATTGGTTGATATAAATGGAAACTTACCTTGGTAGAGGGCGCTTTGTAGTAAACTTGAATTGTGATTGGTTAGTGATGATGTCGTTAGGCCTCGCTGTGGTCAGCTTCTATCACGTGACTTCATAGTAAATAAGATGAAACCCAGTGCCAGAGCTTTAGATTTTGGAACTTTGGGTTATAGTTGGTTACTAGAAGTATTTTACATAGACTTAAGAAGATTTAATAAAATTATAAAATTGTGAAAATTGTTGCTTAAATTTATAAGACTTAGAAACTCTAAAAGGACTTCGAAAACAGAACGCAAACATAGAAGATTAGAATCAATTGCGTTACACTATCAACAATTGACTAATAACTTGAAATTTGTTAAAATTTAGCATTTTGAAATTCTAAGATTCTAATTTGCCTACATCGTTTATCTTCTAGTGAAACACTTGATTCAAAATATACATGTATTCATGCATTAAATTATCACGGAGATATACAATTGGACATGTTCAGTTTTGCAAAGCCGAAATAAAAGATGTCGCACATCTTTCTTTCAATCATTGTCCTGTTCCGGTATAGGTCAACAACAACAGCAGCAGCAACAGCAATAACAACAACGTAGTAAACAAACCAAAATACTCAAAGACACAATATTCGTGTATTTACATCACTACAATCCATATAAGGTCGAAACAGTCTTGACCCTTATCAGTAGATTCTAAGGAGCACCCTTTTATTTCCTATCTGTATGATTATGAGTGTTAACCACAGTTTACAGCTTTAATGAAAGCTGTCTATACTATGGTCTGTGTCATATTAAACATATGGTTACGAGCCCACGTGTATATCACGGCACCTTGAGGGCATAGGTGAATTACTGGTGTAGATGAATGCTCAGGCCAAATGGTAGGCCTATATCCCCACTATATATCTGGGCATGCATTTATAAATTTACACATTTGCCATGCTTGCTTTTTTTATCATACGAACATTAGCTCTGTCCGGGTTATTACCCGATATTATGTACAAAGGGCCTTTAGAACGTGAGAGTTACCTGTAGGTTAAATTCTTGCTGCACTACTTGCACAGAAAGCTGTTAAGATCATTTTACGTCTAGTCATCTAAGCTGATCTCGAGATAATAGAGCGCCACAGTGGGTTCAAGGGTTATTTTTCTTGCGCAGTTGCCAAATATCTTCACGTAACTGTGCCGCATCATAGAACGAAAGTCGGTGATACGAACGGTAATGTCCCCCAGCTCTGTCTGCACAGAGCTCACAGAGCAGTCGAAGCGGAAGCTTCGCTGTTCCTACGAGTGTATCAACTTTCAGAATAAAAGAATTCAGTGGACGAGCAGACTGTCCTGGGTTTACATTGATGGTTCATAAAACAACGATAATGCAGCTTTCACCTGGGCACAGCTGTAACATGCATAAGAATACAGTTTGCGCCTAAGGTGTGCGAATAAAATGGCATAATTTTTCTATCTCTTTTTTATGTATTCATTACTTTATTCGTTCAAGGTCATCAGCTTAGTCCATATAATTCATGTACGTAGATTATACTAACTTGGAGTAGACTTTTTCGAAAACAGGTTCAGTCTACACAACTAAATAATGCAACAATCACAAAAATGGTACTATGAGGAGGAGACACAAGAACAAAAAGAAACTACATGATAGACCAGCCTACGATATCTGACAGATGTATAATATATTAATTATGTCATATGCGCAGACGCCTTCATCAAGGCACCGTGTATTCTATTGAGCGGAGTCTTGGAGCAGAGTTATGGAGTGCAGTATTGGAGAGGAGTGGAGTCAAATTTTTGAGTGGCCAAAATTCTTATTACACCTGTTTTTTGTTTGTTACTTTTTGTTATTACTAGAAAGTTTCTCATTATTACGAGAAAGTTTCTAATACATGTATTAACGAGAAAGTTTCTCGTTATTACTAGAAAGTTTCTCGTAATAACGAGAAACTTTTTATTATTCTTATTTGTTTGACCCTTATTGGCTTTCGTACATTTGTTATTTCCTTTTTTTTTATTTCATTTGTTTGATTGCGCACGTTTTGATTAAAGCTCTGCCATTTGTCGGCCCGGGTCCTCGGGTCAGCTCTTGCAGATATGAACTGGCTTCGGTTCATAACATTTGATATGGGAAAACGCAAACTGATCCTTTGATCTGCCTTTTTATCGGTAAACATTTGTGTAAAGTTGAACGTCTTGCCAAAAGTGTAACCTTCAGGTTAACACAATGACACGAATACAGAGTGTACCAGATATTGTGTTTTTGCAGTCAACTTTTAAGATTTTTTTTTCAAGATTAAAATTTATGACCACGTTGTGAGAAAACCGTCCATGTTTCTGACAAACAAACTCTCAAACCAACTTCACGGATCCAGGAAGTTTTGTCAGAGGGGAACCAATGTTGATAGCACTTGTTTTTTTTTTTTTTTTTTTTTTTTTTTTTTTTTTTGGGGGGGGGGGGGGGGGGGTGGGGGGGTGTTTGTTTGTTTGTTTGTTTGCTTGTTGCTGTTTTTGGTGTTTTTTTTTGTTTTTTTTTGCTTTTTTTGTTGGTGATGAGGGGAGGGAGGATAAACGGGCTATCGTCAGTCCGCCATCGAAGCGCCATTAAAATGGCGGACCGATGATTGCCCAACATTGAATACTGGCTTGGTGGCTTGTGATTTTTCAGGGGTGTCCGGACCTCCTTATCCCCCCGGGTCCGAGCATGGACCTGCCTGTTCAGCTACAGAAAGTTGCTAGAATATTGAAACATGATGAGCTCGTCGACAGGTATTCTGTTCGAATGCAACAAAATCATTTTTATCGTGAAAAACTATATATCCTGTGTTTGAGACAAATCACATTTCCGAAAACCACGCCAACTTTAATTCTTTGTTTGTTATATGACTTTTGGGTTACTGTAAAGGCGGCACCTCATAAATTCGTAATTAGGACTGGCCAACGTTAGACATTCCAGGACCAAAGTAATCTTCCCGCCCCCCATAAAATCAAATGGTCGCTCCCTTATATAACTTGAAGGGGCGACCGGAAATCTACTCTTAAACAGCCATACTCTCAATACACTGGCCTTTCAAACAGACTGTGCAAATTAGAGACCTCGCAATTCAGACAAGACTGCTCAATGTCCATCCGGAAGTCAATATATCCTGTACATGTGATGATATTTCTATATGAATTGGGTTTCCTAGGCCCCAGAATGCATGACTATGCAACTGTCAGCTTTAAGCAAATATTGTACTACTTGATGTTTGACCGTAAATACTGTCATAATAACAGCTGTATTATTGGTAAAAAATGAGGTAAATGCTAGATAAACTGACTTGAGTCTGAAGCAGTTATGATTTAGTCGGTATCGTCGGAGACTGACAGTAAACCACGTAGGAAAACTAAAACGAGGTCACAAATTAGGTCAATAATAGGAGATATACAATTTTGCATGTGTATATCTAAAATAAAAACCTTGTGCACTATATCATAAATTGGTGCAATATGGATCAAACTAGGCACCGTCAGAAACCAATATTAATTTTGATAATTCTCATTTAAAATCAATCATTTTTATGTAAAAAATAAAACTTTTTTAAATATTCCAATTAAGACTAAGATACTCAATTTTGTGTTTTGTAAACAAAATAATATTCGCCTTAAATACTTTGCCGATATTAGGTTCGATGTGTTTTTAGTCCAACTTGATACAAAAAAATAGAATATTCTCGGAAATGAAAATTCTGTTATCTTTATAAATGATATAGTTGTCAATTTCAATGACGTCATAAGAATTGCACATTGTGCTTTAAATATTGAACTGACACAACCATTCTAAAATTTGAATATACTTTATAAATAACAAAGAAGTAAAATTACAATGAAGTTTTATTTTGTGGTTTTAAAATGCACGGCTTGAAAGATTCAGATTAAAATACTATTATTATTCTATAACATGAAAACATGTCAGTGGTATGGAGTGGGCGATACATGATACACTGTAATTATTAAAGGAAACAGTACAGCGAGAAGATATTGGCATCATTATAAAGGTAAAAAGATATTTCTTTTGGATGGTGCATAGTATGCCTCTCAAAAATGATTCTGGACAAAGTTAAAAGGTAATGATCAGTACTTTTTGAATGCCCCTCGTATGTCCCGTGCTAAGACCTCGTTTCATTGGTCAGTTATACATTATCAGTTGACTTTAAGTGACATTCTGGGCGCGGTTTGGAAACGTCTATTGTGGCCTGATAATAAGATATACGTTTTAGTTGAGAAAAAACAAAAATATACTGAAAAAAAGTGAAAACGCTACACCTGAATTGTTTGCCACCTATATACAAAATTATGCAAACCAAGAATGCAATTGAAAGTGTATCTTATTGTTCAAATACTGGGTAATGCATAACAGTTAATGTTTTACGGATGTTGTCACGAGGAAACACATGAAAGACATTTAAATGTGACAGGGGTACATTTTGTCAGGTTGTCAATTTGAACGGAAATCTTACACAATTTAGGCCTTCAGAAATCAACTACCTATGAGATCCGACTGCACGAAATGGTAGTCTAGACATGGGACAACCAGAAATGTGAGGGATTAATCCCAAGTGCGTTTTGATCGTTTAGAAAAGCAATCTTAAAAAGCGGATTTTCCATCAAATTGCCAAGTTTAAAAAATTAACACTGAAATCTCCATAGGAAAATCAATGTGTTGTTGCATCTTAGTTTGAGGACATTACTAGTCGAGAAATGGTAGAAACAATGTGCTGAGAGGTCTACCTGATTTGGCAAAAGAAAACTATGAAAATCGTGATAAATCGAAGATTACCAAACATTTAATATTCCCTATTTGTTTTTGTCAAAGGGAGATATTTTTCAATATTTTACAAATTTGCTAAATTCTAAATTGATTTCTGAGCTTGTTTCAAGTGATTAAGCAGTTTTCTTGTGTTTTCATGCGACACAATTAAGTCCAATTTTGATAAGCATAACAATTTTAATTTGCGCATGCGCAATCGCAAATTTCAGTGAATAAAGCTTTAAACACTTAAAGGAGCATAACTCATACATCAAACGAGACAAATTGGTGGAGTTTCGACGAATCGTTTGCTGGATGTCTGGGCAACATTATTAAGCTTTAGTAAATACTTTTTGTCCAATACTTTCTCTTAAAATACAGATAGTTGTAGTGTAGCGTTTTCACTTTTGTTCAGTATATTTTCCATTACGCAATCTTATCTGGAGGTCGGTTATGGGAGGCCGTTACTCAATAATGTGCTATCAAAAGCATTTAAAAGAGTATCGGCAGCCATTAACGCACCAATAAAGTTATACTTAAGATATCCTTTTCTTCTTTAAAACTATTATGCGATTACATTTCTGCATTTCAAACGGAGACAGATAGGGGTTGTATGGTTAAAATAATAGTCATACGAGTTTTTCACCTTTATTTTACCACTGTTAAATGAAACTATTGTTTGGAGCAGAAAAACAACAACACTGGTTTCTAAAATGACCCTCTGTATCAAAGCTTTTATAAATATGGAAGATAAATGTTCTTTAAATCTTGATAAATATCATTTATGAGATATATTTCTTTAGTTGTCCATTGTATTTTACAACAAGCCAGCTGACATGGACTAAATAACTAAGTATCAAATTTTCAAGGTTTCATAGTTTTACTTTTTAGCTAGCTTAATAGAAAAAGATGTCTTAAATTAAGTCCTAAATGTCTGTCTAACTGGATGCAGTATTTAAATGCATACACTTTATAAGTTATTTAATTATGTACAAAAATGTGCAATGCAGACCCC